>VZTA01003117.1:45329-204673 GCA_013398855.1 Mohoua ochrocephala | reverse complement strand
TTTTGTAAAGCACTAAGATGGACAACTAGCTTTAGACTTAGGATGATGGTTTTTTTTTTTTTACCTTGTCACCTCCATTGCAACTCAGATAGTTATGGTCAGTCATTTAAAAGAAAATCAGAAAGGCTATGACTAAAGCACTTAATGCATAAATCAGAGCTTTAAAAACAGGCCACAGAACCTCTTGGGGATTCAGGATCTAAACAGCCTTCTAGACATTACAGGCTGGAAAATACACAAGAGGCAGCTCTAGTCATCCAAAGCAAGACTTAACAATAAAAACGAATGGACAGACAAAACACAAAGTAGCTCAGCAATTCAGTTGTTTATAGGCCTTAGTCAATACTCAAATGGAAGTTTTTTTCATATTTCCACATCTCCATCTGGCTACAACATTATCTTTGCAATGGCTGACCTGAACTATTTTTTCAGCTTCAACGAAGTTCTTAAAAAGAGCCAGCCTTTTGGACGATGGGGGGTTTTGCATGATGTGCCTATGGGCTGTTGAACAGACCCAACAAGCCGATGTACCAAGGAACACAAACCAGTTACTTCCCTGCAGGAATGCTTTCACAAATATGGTTGATGACATCATACTACAAGATGTTTATGTGCTTTTATAGACATGGGTTAAATTGACATTTTCCTTGAGAGGCTGAAGGAGTTCATGTCTGAAGGAGGACGTGAACTGACCTTGCATTCTACAAAGAGGTGACTGACCCTGTGGGATGGGGAAGACTGGGGATGTCATATGTCTTGATTTTTTAATTATTTTTGACTTGTAAGGCTCCTCTAGAATCTGTCAAGTCAAACTTTTGTGATATGGATTGAATAAGTGTTCAACAAAGTGGGTTAAAAATGAGCTGGACTGCTGGGATGTGGTGGGCAGTGCAAAGTCTAACTGGTGGCTGGTTAGTACTGGTGTTCTTCAGGGACTGACGGATGCTGGGGACACTCCAATTTCCCAACTTTATTAGCAACATAGGTGAAGGGATGTAATATATTTCCAGCAAATCCAAAGGTGGAGGTAGGGCGGAACACTTCACATGCTGGAAGGCAGGTTTCCTATTCAGAAGGACACCAACAGCCTGCAGAAATGGGCTAACAGGAACCTCGTGAAGAAAACCGGCTTGTTCCTCGTTGGGATGAGGAGCTCTTACTGCTGTCTAGGAACAGATGATGGGAGCATACAATGAAGGCACAGCCAGGCTGTTGTTGGAGGTTCAAGGCCTCAGGATTGGAAGCAATGGACACAAGTTGTAAAACAGGAAAATACCATTAGACCGAGGAAAGTATTTTACAGTGGCAGCGGTCAAGTACTGGAACAAGCTGCACCACAGCTGGTCTCATCTCTTTAAGACCCTGGAACCTAACAAGAACACAATTCCTTTCTAGAGACCAAGGACTTTCTCTGCTCCAGGTTTATGCGTGCGTCCGCATGTATGAGTGTGAGCAGACGTGTGCCCATAATTTAGTTCCCTGAATGGAGGAGTGTATTTGTGCTTCTTCATGTTCCTTTGAAATGTTCAAATCAACCCAAAATGTAAACAAGTCTTACCAAAAAACAAAACAAAAGGTTAAACTTATCAGTTTTGTTATGAGTAACGTATGGCCATATTTAAACTTCTGAATTCACTTAACTTGAATTTATACTAAAATCCTAAACTCTCTTCTGCAAACACACCTTTATCACGTGTAAAAGAAAAGGACGGGGAGCAGGGGGTGGAGGAGGGGGGAACAGATCTGAATGTATTGTATAAACAACAAAGTAAACCCCCCAATGAGCAGATGTGCAGTAAGCTGTTGTGGGTGCTCGTGTCTAAGGCAGTTTATGCAAACTATAGAATCAAACTTTCCAGTCTCACAAGGCTTGATGGAGATAGGTCTTTATGTTTTGCTTCAAAGAGCAGCATTCATCCCTTTGGAAAATAAAGCCATTCAGCTTCTCTAGACTAAAATAAAAAAAACACTGTATTTACTAAGTATTTATAGTATTACTCTCATAATTTCACTTCAAAAGGGAACTTTACTTTTCTCCACAGATTGTTTGCATAATAATTCAGCATACAATATTCAACAACATTCATAAAATATTCCACACAGACATAAGACATATCATAAATCCTCAACTCCTAAAGAAAGAAGATTAGGAGGACAGCAGAGACCAGAGTTTTAAGAGGATATAGGTAAAGCAATATTACCTTTGAGATCTAACTAGCAGTAAGTGCCATTTAAAAGAATATACATAAATCAAACTGAAAGAAAGTAGGTTTTAGATTAGCTATGAGGATGAAATTCTTGACTGTGAGGGTGGTCATGCACTGGAAAAGGCTGCCCAGGGAAGTTTTGGATGCCCTGGGGTGTTCAAGCCCAGGTTGGATGGGCCTTTGAGCAGCCTGGTCTAACAGAAGGCGTCCCTGAGGATGGCAGCAGGGTTGGAACGAGGTGATCCTTAAGGTCCCTTCCAACCCAAACCATTCTCTGATTGTAACTTTCTGTTTTGTTTAACTGAGTTTTGTTTTATTAAGAGGTATGGCTTCACTCCTAGATTTGACTTTAACATTACAAACTGTGCCTCCTCACTTCCACTCAAGGAAACAACACTCAAAATACATAAGCTGCTGGAATGAACCAGCAGTATAGGAAGAGGCCCTAGTTTAAGTTTAATGATGAAAATTCCCATTATAGTCTCTGCAGTAAGTTCAGCAGCTGTCTGAACCACAAAGAATGCCTGTGTTACATATTAGCTGGTTATTAAGTGTCTGCAGCAGCTTGACTTTCAGCACAGATGCAGGGGTTGTATACTGAGTGTGTGAGTGAAACATTTACAGGACAAAGGAACCTGTAACCAACAAGCTTGTTTGGTGCTTTCACATACACATATCTCGAAACTTGGAGTATGTCACCTGTTTCCACAAAAAATTGCTGGATTAGGATTTTATATGTCTAGGAAATACTTCTGAGACCAGCTGCAGATACAGCAAGACACCCTTGCAAGCCTACAAACTGCAGACACAAGCCAACGAGCACAACATTATCTTACTCCTTCTGTTCAAGCAAAATGGCCAAGCCTAGAGAAGACATCACTTCTGACCCTTCAGTCGGAATCAAAGGTTATTTACACGCTTACAGTGTGCTTGGTGAACACACAAGCTGAGCTTTCCTAAAGATGTTGATACTTACATAAATAGTTTAACCTCTACTAATATTTTCTCTCTGTTGCAGAAAACTGCCCTTTAGACTATCCTTAATGGTAAATTAAAAACAGTATCTCAAAAGTTACTACACTCTATTTTACTGAAGAATTATAATATACCTAAAGCAAAAGACATAAGTTCAATGCATGTCAAATACGTACGTGTCTAGTTATAAATCACTATACTATTTTGCCCATACTTGCAATTTTAACAAGTAACTGATAGACAGTTTTGGGAAGGAAAAATAAATTTTAAAAAATCAGCTAAAACCCCTAACTTGCAGGGAAAAAAAAAAGGTCTGCATCAATAGTAAAGGGAGTTCTTCTTTAAGCTTTTAACAGATGATCTAAACCAAACTGTTAGAACAGAGGAATGTGAATGACTAAACAAACCCTTCAGTAAACATTCCCCAGCTGCAGTTTTCAGACTAATACCAAGTTAAAATGTGGAGACTCCATCTACCTTCTGCAAAACGATTAAACTTCAGAAGCAAAGCAACATTATAAGACATACACAGCTCACAAACACAGTCATTGAAAACAAAAACCACTAGACATTTATCTCTTAAAAACAAAAAAGACACCAGGACTGGCACCAGTCTGCAATGCAAGAAAGACCATGTGATACTTAGACACTTGTGTATTAGTTTAAAAATAAGCTAGATAAGCATGTGATGAGTGACAATTTTGTACTTGACCTTTGCTTTAATAGCTCCTTTTCACAAAGTCCACACAGACATCAACAAAACTCCTAAAAAAAATAAAAGCTAAAACCTTACATCTCATCCAGTGTGTTGAAAATAAACCCTAAAACCAAAATTCTACATAGAAAAATAAAAACATATGTTTTGAAGAACAAATTCAGAAAAAATATTTTTTCTTTAAAAAGCATTGAGCTCTTCTTGTAAATCAAGCTGATGAAATTCAACATGCTAAGTTACAGAGACAGAAGCTTGGGGTGTATATTTCCAGTGGGAATATTTCACTCTGCCCAGCAGGCAAGGAATTTGGAAATAAGAGTTCCTCTTTCCTGAGGCTGACCAGGCCTACAGGATTGCACAGGAAATTCTTTTAAGTCAGGAAATGAGGATGCATTCTGCATGGGACAAGAAACCCTTACTTTAGGGTATTACTTTCTGAAGTGTGAAACCACAACATTTACCTCTGGAGTAAGGGTCTCCACCCGCATTAAGCAAGTCAATTATTATCCATAGTGTTTGTATCTAAATCCTCATGAGCCTTTCTGTTGCTGTTTATATTTATTTAAGATATCACAGAATCACAGAGTGGTTGAGGTGGGAAGGCACCTCTGCAGATCATCTAGTGCAAGCCCTCACTGCTCCATGCAGGAGCAACTAGAGCAGGTCCCGATGGCTTTTGACTGTCACTAAGGATGGACACTCCACAAGCTCTGGGCAACCTCTGCTGGCATTCAATCATCTCCACGGTAAAAGAAGTTTTTTCCTACATTTAAATAAAATTTCTTGTATTTCAATTCGTGCCCACTGCCTCTTGGTCTGTCCCTGGAGACTACTAAGAACAGCTTGGCCCTGACCTCGTTAGGCACTCACATGCACACACT
This sequence comes from Mohoua ochrocephala, assembly GCA_013398855.1. Taxonomy (NCBI): domain Eukaryota; kingdom Metazoa; phylum Chordata; class Aves; order Passeriformes; family Acanthizidae; genus Mohoua; species Mohoua ochrocephala. The sequence continues at coordinate 199,895 of VZTA01003117.1, read as the reverse complement.
GAAAAGATCACCTTCACAGCCCCTTCACTGGGCCTGCTCCAGTGTCTCTTTATCTGTCTCTTATCAGAGAGCCCCGACCTTGACCCAGTACTCCAGGTGTGTCCTACCAGGGCTGGGCAGAGCAGAAGGATCATCTCCCTCCACCCTCTGGAGACACACTGCTGAGTGCAGCCCGGGAGGCTGTCAGCCACCTTTCCTGGCTCATGTTTATCATGCACTTTTTTTTGTGAAAACAAGCCTTAAAAATGTGGTTTGCCCATTTTGAACTGAAGGTAAGGAGATGTATAGCAGAGAGTTTCATATTTTAGGCCTAACCTCACAGTTAGTTTTGTGTTTTACCTAAACATATATCATGGTGTCAGTGGTGATATTAAGTTTCAGGAGCAAAGCTGTTAACTCCATTCTCAGTAACACAACACATTCTTTTAGGTTTCTTTCTTCACTTTCATTTAGTCTATTCAAGATACAGAGTAAAGACTTAAGAGTCCCCAACCACTCCTGATGTAGAGACTAAGAATCTTCCTAAAAATGGGCAACCAACAGTAATTCTGGAAAGAGGAATAAATCATTACAATTAATCATCAAAAGAGGTAAAAAATTTAAAAATTGAATTTTCATTCACCACCACCCCTCCAAGAGCAACCATTCTTTATCCTGAAGTCAAAACCAAATATGGCAACATCAGAGAAAATTTCTCTCTGCCTCAAAAAAGTCAGACAACTAAACTCCATTTGTAAGGATAAAGCCTGTTTTAAGTAACACTGACACAATCCCACCAACAGGCAGTCTGGTTTCTTGACTCCTTGGGAATGATATGCAAACAGGAAAGCACCAGCTTTCAGACTTGCAGTTGTGTCTGCAAGAAAGGACATTAACGAGAATCCCACACGAAGTTCCACTTTCATCATGCCAGGACTATTTCTTTTGGATTCACATTCCTGCTACACAGGACAAGATGAGTCCCTGAAGATGTAAATAAGCCAAAGGAAAAAGAACAGATTAAACACAGGTCTAAAGACCTGTCTCCTTAACATGATGATATACATGACTTAATGCTACACTGCTGACTATAACTGTCAAATTTAGGCTCATTCCATATAGACTTTTCATGTTTGGAAAGATGGTTTATGCAAACACGAGTCAGGAGCTCCATCGAACACCTGACATACTGATGTAAACTTTTACTTTGGGGAGTTTTATCAACCAATACACTTCATAGGGACAGAGAGAAACATCTGACCTTAATTTTCTAGACACAGTAGTTGGTGAGCACTTGAGTGAAGCCCTCTGTACATCTTGCCATACATCAGAGCAGAAAGGAATAGAGAACACTTGTACAAGCCTCACTCCACACTCCTCAGCAGAACTAGCATGCTGAAAGAAGTTACACAACTACCTTTTGTTATAGCCTAAACATGGATCCAAGACCTTATTTTACCACCTTTTTTTTCTTCCTCTCAATTGAGTCTGGTCTTAAGGAAAACAAGGGTGACAACTTGAACAAGGGAACTAAAGCGTGATCTCTGTACATAGAGAAGGAACATGTGAAAGATCTTCTCTTGTCAGGGAATTATCCAGTTCAGTTAATCCCAAACACAACTTTTAATAGTTGGGGTGGAACCAACTCCAGACACTTCTCAAATCTTCACTTCCATATCTGTATTTCTCTACTTGAAAAAAAACCCAAACATCTTCTAGGTAAAAACCCAAAACAGACATGGTTTTCCACACCCTCCCATAATTGGTATCCAGTTGACAGAGAAAGTAATTACCTTTTGTGTGCCCTGACTTTGCAAATCCCTCCGTTTAGTGCAGTACTGCTGCACAGAGCTCTGCAGCAAAGCAGTCCAGAAACGCCTCAGCATTTTTTGTTATCTGCCGAGTACCCTCAGTTTCTAAAGCAGCAACTTGCCCAGAAATAGATGATCCTGAAGGGACCTGAAACTCAGGAATTCAATCTCATTCGTACTAGCAGATAGTTAGTAAAAAAGCACATGTGCTTTATTAAATACGATTCATCTTGGTAAGTGGAAAAAAAACCTAAAACAACTAGTCAAAAGAAAACTTAAAGCAAATATTTTAACAGGTTTTTGTTAAGACTCCCTGTTGAAAAAAATTCTTGTGTATCCACAAAAATTTACCATGTATTGCCTAAATTGCACAACTGGGGATAGGGTACCCTTCAAGCGCCTCTTTTAAACTTATTTATTCTTGGTGTAAACACTAACTCTTCTAACATGCATCTCGTAGTAAAAGCAAAAGGAGGAGGAACACAAACATCTGATCTAAGCATCTTACATTTTTTTTAGTATCTGAAGCACAAATAAAACTATTACTCAATTCAGTGTAACTTGTTTTGGCAATCAGGAATTTGATCTTTTTCAAGAATGACAGTCAAGAATAATAATACAGAGAATATGCAAATTTTGAGACTCTGCAATAACATTAACAGATAAAGAAACAACAGAGAACACGTAATTTATCTAAAAAGTAAGTGTCTTGTAAGCTAACAGGTTAAAAACTCACAGCTTATTTGAACTTTAGCATAAATATCAGAATTAAAGAGTGTTAAGTGGTTTTTTTTTTCTTTCTCATATAAATAAGCCATATAAAGAAAGATAATATCCCATACAAAACATTTGAAATAATATTAATACTCTTGGAACATGGTACATTGGATTTTATCGTCCAAGCACAACAACCATATTTAACTTTTCATTTATTATTTGATTGGATTTTTTTAAAGGTACTTTTTCTTCAGTGATTTTGCTCTTACGTCCCATACTGATGATCACAGTTTAAATGCCCTATTCCTCCCTATTTTTCATATCTTACAAATTCATACATGTCAATGAGATTATCATAAACAAATGCCTTTGTGTATTTGATAGGTAATGCAAAATAAAGATTTTTTTTTTAAGCCCATACATCTTGTTCGTGGAAAACTCTTTTTCCATTAAAATTCTCTCTAGGTCGAGTCTAAGAACAAATTCAAGCACAAGACATTTCCCAAATCTGATTCTTATTTTTACACCTCCCTTAACACATTTCCCTGTCAGGTCTCCAAAACAAATTCCACCTTGACCTGAAAGGGCACAAGAGACACTTCAGTCAGACACTTTGACAAGAGGTTTTCATTTTTGGTGGCATTTAAGAAGTCATACTGATGCCAGCAAAATAATTTGGTTTTATTATTAGGCAACTAAAAGTTACCTGATTCTGCTGATGAGCAGTAAAGGCGGGGGCACTTAGCTTTAAACACTTAGGTTGTATAACACTTTAAACCAGGCCATTAAACCACCCAGAACTATGAGTACATAAAAGCCCAGGCATTTCTCATACAGCAGGACAGTATTTCTGAAAAACAATGGATTCTCTAGTGCTTGTCTTGTTTTTCTAGTTTGGGGTTTTTTTATGTGAAAAGTTGGGACTAAAGGCAACACAATATCAATTATAAGTTTGACATAGGAGCTTTTTTCTCACTCTTTACTGTAATCTGAGAAATGAATAAAATGTTTCTCAGTATTTTGTCCAGATTTCCCTTAGGAAATACGTATGTGGGCGTTAAGAGAAGGGACGCAGATGAATGCTCTGCTCAACAGGGAGGAATTTATCTCCAACCTCAGAGAGCATACTGATGTCAGAATTATGGCTATACGAATTTGCAAACAACTTCAGAACCATCTCTTCTCAGACAGACTACAAAGTGCAGCTTGTTGTGTGATCCAAAACCACTTCTGCAAGTAAGCATCTGCCAAAGGGGAGGCAGGAAGTCGCCTTACGATACTCTGTGATAACCTGTAATCAGGTTCCAGGATGTTAAAACTGTCTCATCTTCTGAATCAGCCTTCAAAATAATCAGGAACGTGGCATTGAAAGGAATGAGCCGAAGTGCGGGAAACTACAAACCATAGTTACACAAAGCAAAATCAAGCTTGGTTCCCCCCCACTGATAGTCTTTCCCCAAGGAGTTTAAGTTGAAAACTGGCGATTGTGGTAAATTCTGGTCATCTTCCTCTTGGGTTAACAGAGTCACAGAACTGCGCAGTGTGGGAAGCCACCTAGTGACGGAGGAGCACAAATATGCCGGGAGCTGCCCAAAGTTTTAACGAGATGACGCAGTTTGAGCATGTGATTACCGCTGTTTTTCTCACTGACTTGCAAGTTGTGTGGTATACTAGAGTTTAAGAGAATTGCACAGTGATTTCTGGCAAGTTTTATGAGTCTTACTAAGTCTTGTAAATGAACTGTGAAATAGCAAATTTTCTCAAGATGAGATGTACCAGAGCAAAAGGTATTGTATCAAAATGTATAAGGAGAAGGTCTGATGCAAATTTTAAACTCATGGTGGCACTATGCAGAAAAAGTTCAAATGTGTGAGGCTGGAAGGAAATAACCTAAGGGAGACAAATGTGCGAAAATGGAAACAATCAAAACAAACTATTTTCTTCTAACTTGATGCAGAAGTAATTCGGCAGACCTGAAAGAGGAAGTTTTCATGACCCAGAAAAAACAGCTGTAGAATTTACATGTACTTAAACAGCATTTTTCAAAAATTGAGAGCTCGCAAAGTAGCATGAACACAAAACACTGCACAGCAAGATTTCCAGGCCAGTGGTGCTCAGTGTGCACAAACAATGTGCCATAACGATTTTTGCCTATGGCAAAGAACTTTCCCAACATGTACCTTCTGACTCCACTGAAAAACCTCACTGCATGGGAACTGCGTATGATAGAATTATGAGAAGAGCCAAGTGGACAATGAAGATTTAGATGTCAGTTTACTTTGTCATCATCAAATAGCACCATTGAAGCAACAGGCACAAAATCCATCATCATAACAACAGGGAAATTAAAAATATGTGTTACATTACAACTGGCAGTATTAGAATATAGTATGAAATTGCCAGTGTATGTTATTCTGAATAGCAGAATAAAGCCAAAGAAACAACTATTTACAGGAATAATTCTTAGGTGTCATATGTCAGCAAACTAAATAAAGGATTGGCTGAGCATTTCTTGGAATAGGACAAGATGCATGCTGTTCATTGAACACATGCTTCCCCTAGAGCCATTCTAACAGCATTAAACAACAGCAAGGAAAAATACAATCTGAGAAAGGAATACGAGTTTTCGAGTCACACCACAAATGATGTCACAACTGCAGGTATTTGATGTACTAATGAGAAAAGTACTTTAAAGACTCTTTGAACTCTATAAATTTTTTTTCTCTCAAAATTACTCTTGGCAGAGGATCATGCTCTAATCCGTACAGGGAAAGTAAAGAAGCCCAGTTCGGGATTGCTTTGTCATTGAAAAAGACAGCATGACATCAGAGAAATTCAGATCCTGTAGCTAAGGGGTTTCGCAAGTTCTATACCTGAAGCCCCAGGGATAGAACTGAAACTCAAAGAAGTGAGTTCAAGCAGTGAAGACTCTAAAAACGAGAAAGAATTAGTGTTGTAAAGATAGTAATGGCGACAGAAATCATGAAGGTATGCGCAAAGCTGAAAAACAACAGTCATACGAGAAAAAATTGTTTCTTACAGGCAAATACTTAGGGAAAAGTTTCTATCCCAACTATATATTTAATACAGGTATGTAATCAACTTTTTTTGTATAAACATATTTCTTTTTGCGAGGGATCATCTTGAATTCAAGACCATCTTCCTTTCAGGTTAGCATGGTAGCAGACATTTACTCTACAGTGATCTGCAAAACATCTACATCATATTCACTATTCATCAAAGCGATTTTGTATAATACAGATCAACACAAATGGCAGAAATACCATGGGCAACAGGAGGAGAAACTGAAGATATCAACAGCTTCCACCTTTCCAGCAGCAGAAGGGAATTTCTCATACTACACTGCAGTCAGTCACACAAAGCTGACGAGGCCTGATACTTCTGCGGAATGAAGGAGACTACAACTACCTCCACCAAGAGAGAGAAAGGGGTACCTCCTCCTCCCGCCCTCAGCTGTTGATTTCCATGAGCAATTAACCCCTGTAAGTTGCACCAGCAGATGGAGGTTTCAGCACTGAAGGAAGCGCGAGTCCACCCCACAAAATGAGCTGCAGAAGACACAAGTCAAGCTGCTCAGGAGGGAGGAAATGGTCCTTTCCTGGCCCGATCCACTTACTTTCTTTCCTGCTTTCTTAAATGACCTGTCTGCATAAGCTGCTCAAGGAAACTACCTCATAAAACACACCACTTTTGTGCATGAGGAAGCACAGGTGAGCAGAGACATTCTCAGCAATGGGGACACAGAAACAAGACGGACACACAGAACAGAAATGACTACAAGCACAACAGCTAGTAAGATCAGAATGTGGGCCACACTGATATATCACCTCTTTATGACAAACAATACAATTTTCCCAGGTTTTCAGTGAAATTGCTATCATGAAGCACCTAGAGATTTTGTAGCACTTTTTGTAGCAGACCATTACATATAATTTTATATTCCTTCCACAAATGTAATTGCAATAATTGCAAGGAATTAGTAATAACTGAAAAAGAGAGAAATCTTCCAGAGAGTGTCATCAATATGCCATTTAAATATCTAATTAAGAAATAATGACCTTAGATGTGAGTTACAGTAAGTTGCAGTGGAAAGAGACCTTAGGCAAAAAAGTAGCTTGTTAAGACTTTCTGTTGTAAACAACTGGTTTTCCTTTTCCCTCAGTTACAGCAATGTGGTTTCAGCAAGTTTTGGACTACTAGCTTTTCAGATTTTATTATTAAAATTAAAATGCCTAGATACATACAACTATGTCATCCATAATTTTCATTATGTAAATGGTTTTGTGAATTCTGCCAAAATAGAACAGACTTATATCTGTTACATACACATTTGAAATACATGCTTGGTAGATAGTGTAGCTAAAATCTGAATAGATGAAGATGCAAATACTGATTAAAATATAAACAAAAAAGCCTGATGCAGAGGTTTCCTTTCAGAAACACATACACTACCTTTCCAGACTTTCTACCGTCCCTGTTTCTGAGGGTAACTGATTTGATAGGCTGTAGCATGTCATCAGTGTTTGAGCTAAATAATTATGAAAAGTGCCCACTTAAATATTATAAGGTAAGGCAGGGCCAAAGTAATTATATATAGCTTCATATTTCCTGGGGAGTTCACTCTAAGCATTTACCTTGAACTCCACTAGAAGTAAATACAGTACGTGTTCATGTAATATGTAATTATATACCAACTGTGTTACTGTAATCCGAAGAAATACTATTTTGCCTCTCCAAGCATAATAACAAACGCAAATCAAAAAATGTTTTCATCTTGTATTCTAAAAATCAAAATCTTCTTTTGACTGCAGCATCACTTACATGAGTACCTTGAAAAGTAAAACATTAAAATATGGAAAATGTGTATGCTATTAATAAACAAACTAAACCAGGTAAATTGAAGATATGGAATTCATCCTCGTAAGTATTCAGTCAAAGATTCTTGCAAGATATGAGCAGATTTCACTATTCACTCAAAATGGGGACAGCAATATTTTAGACGGCAATTTGAAAACACTGCGTCATAGCTGGATAGACAAAAATATACAAGCAGTTGCCAAAAAAACAAGTCTATCACTGTCAAACAGTAGGTGATCCAATTTTTCACATACCAGAAAGATTTTCATTTCCCATCTCTCTATATATTTTTATCTAGAGATAACTTTGTACTAAGGAATAGATTTCAGTTCACAAGAGTAAACACAGAAAGCCAAAGAAATAGCTGTTCTGCTGAACTGATGAGATTATTACTGAAATATCCCACACCTTTCAGCACAGAAAGGCACTGGCTTCACATGCTCTCACACTTAAGCCACAACATCCTTATCCGAGAAATCAAAGATAATTTCATATGGTTTCAAGACAGAGACACCAGAAAATTCATCCCTGTTACAAAGAAATCAGAGGTGATGTGAATGCACAAAGCATTTTCAAAGGTGGACCCACAGGTAGAGATGATGTTTGCTGAATGCCACAAAAAGGTAGAAATCTAGCTCAGACAGTTCGACTAGCCAAAAATCTGGACAGGCAACACAGGTCACCAAGAGCTCAGGGATTTAGCAGTGACAATTAAGGCCTCTTTTTATTTAACAAACAGCAATTTGTTACTGTAATTAGATCATGCTTCCCAGGGCATCCAGAAAAAGCACAAATAAAGTCATACACGAATGTATGTGAGCGGTAATAAGGGAGTTCAAGTCATACCGACAACAAAGGTACATGAGTAAGAGTTGAAGCAGATACAGAATTAATTAACATGTGGAAGAACAAGTCTTGATCCCATTAAAGAGAGCTTTCTAGGTGGTTACATGGGTTATGAAACTGGCACTAATGAAGATGAGACCACAAGGAGTAAAAGATTTTTCCCTACACCTAAATGAAGCTGTAATGCAAAATGAATTTGATAACATTTCTCTTTCTAACTTCAGACAAACAGAATAATCACATCAGGAGATTAGTTTAAAAATTTATGCCTTTTCTCCAAACAGCATTTAACATGCTTTTCTATTACTATTACCTGGCTTGTTCCAGTAAGATGATGGCCTGTACAATACATGCTTATGACATAAAAGTGGAACTGATTTAACCAAATGCTCTTAATTCAAAGCAGAAAATTATTTTAGAGTACAGGAACAAATCAATGTTCCTACGTTCAGATCTACTAATATCACTGCAGAACTTACTAGTATGAAGACAGCTATCCGGGCACTGTGACAATCACTGGTTTTTAACTGACTGTTTTATAGCAAAAAAAGAGAATAATTGATTTGAAAAATGTTGAAAAGGGTTTTCTAAACAGTAACAGAGAAAGCAAACAATACAGGAGAAAAGGTCACTCATTTCTTAGGGGGAAATTACAGAGGCCGTTCTACAGCTTGTATGGGATACTGGGATGGTAAGGACTTCTTATGGAAAGGCACATGGGAAAATGAAGACATATCTTTGCGTGTCAGAGAAGTCTGGTCAGTCTCTTGTGCCCCCATTCCGGTAACTCACCATACTCTCTGCAAACATACTTGGAAACTCTGAAACACGTCACTCCTGGGACAGGAGCTTTTATCTAGAGTCACAGCCTGTTGACAGAAACCACCAACTATCATGGTAAATTAAACAAAGAGGTTGGATTTCTCAATGAGAAAACAACAGGACAATCAAAATTAATAGGAACAAACTGTCCATTACTTTAAAAAAAACCTAAATTTAAAAAGCGCCAAACATTGAACAAGACCCAGGTCCCTGGGAAGAGCAACACTTTTTTAGGGACAAACAGGCTGCTGTATAAAACCTCTGAGCTGGCGCACAACTGACAGAAGCAGCACCTAATCTTCACGGATATTTCATACCTAGTGGGGTTTTGTTTTGGTTTATTTTTAATTACTATTATTACAGACTGCATAGTGTAGTGGAGACACAGTATGTTTGTCCCTCGATAGGACAGATCTGATTCATGCAAACAGCTGAGGACACTCATGTACAGCAGCAGCCTGGGCAAAACAAACACAGAGGGACACGTGCATACGTAGGCATGCATTTGTGCATGGACAAGTACAGAAAAAGTTCACACCTATACAAGGACAGAAGTCTTCGGGTCAGGAAATTTTTTTCCTCAATTTCTGAGAGAAGAGGGAATCAATAAAAGAAGTCTCAAGTCAAAATTACCACATTTGTCACCATCTTGAGTTAGGAAACAAAGACATAGATATAAGGGTATGAGAGACGTCTTAACAATCAGCACTTCTGGAGACTTCTGAAAACAAAGTGGTCCTTCTGAACCCTCAGAAGAATAGTTCCAGCTGGCACATGTCCATGTGCATAAAGGAATTCATCCTACTGGAGAAGGAAAGGGGTTAACATGAGCCATCAAAGACTCCAGTGCTTTGGGAAGGAGGGAATATACATGCTCCAATAAGCCTTTTCTTCCCCCACAGAATTACAGAAGAGGCCAAGGTTTCATTAAAACCCCAGCTGGAAATGGTAATTCAGCACCACCTGTCACAGCCCCGTGGGCACCCCCAGGCCCTCGCTGACCTGCCCAGCCTCAGCTGCTGCCCCCACAGCCCGCTCTGCACCAGGAGCCCCAGTGAAGTTCAAGCCTCTCTTCCCAGATCTGGCTTGAGCTTCAGTACCATGCCTGCCTCCAGTTCTACACTCATCTTAGACCCGAGTTATTCGTACTCTTCTCCCCAGGCCTGTCTCCACCTCATATCCTTTTCATCCAGACTGGAGCCCCTGGATAGACCCAGGCTGTGGGTGATCATTTCATCACCCAGGCACATGGTGTGACTCAGGGCTGTCCTGTGCAGGGCTAAGAGTTGAACTTGATCCTTGTGGGATCCCTTCCAACTCTGCATATTCTGTGATTATGGAATTTCCCGTGTCTGGGACTGCTGATGGGGTCCTACTGCCAGCCCCCAGCTTTGCCACACTGCTCAGGCCCCATGGCACCAGGTGTCCTGCTGGTGTGGGCACTGCCTGTGCTGGTGCCACCCTCACATCCCTTCTTGGCTTCCCTCACGGAGAAGCCCAGCTCATGCTGCTCCCAAACACTCTCATTTAACACTATCAGACAAACATATTGCAAAATAGGAAATCACTCTTTTTAACAAAGTCTTTTTTACGATTTTAAGACCACCTAGTCTGATCCAAACTCACCTCCTAATAAAGAGCACTGTACCAAAAAATAGTCTTCAAAGATTTCTTCAGAGTCTACGCAGAGAAAACAACTCAGCTCCAATGTGGTGTTGGTACTAAAAATTGACATAACCAGACTACTAAGGCAAAGCTGATAAAATCAACACAGTCAAATCACAGTGACTAATACATTCTGTGTCTTGTTCTTCATTCATTACAGTTTTATATTTTTGGAAACTGCTGAGCACTGCTGCCTTTCTAAAGCTATGCTTTGCTTTTCAAACCCAGACCTGTACCCAAAAAGTCACCTACATTATACAGCTGGAGAGGCTGGGAAGGAGGAAGGAGAAGAGAAAGACAGGAAAACCCAAAATCTGTATTTCAGGAGAGGAAAGCAGGCAACATAACACAGATTGAGATAGGAGTTACTTTAGGTGTCTTATACAACTAACTCATTTGTTTGAGGCTTTAAGAATGCTTTGGCCTCATCAAACCATATTTGACTTTCTTCTCCATGAAACAGATATGTTGTTGTGGTTTCCAGTATTTTTTTATATTGTCTTATAGTAGAAAATATGTATTCTATTGACCCGAGAACAGCAAGTACTACTAAGCAACGTAATTATTGTTTGTAAACTACCAAGTTCTGAAGGAAAGGGTTTCTGAGGGTAACTTCTTAGGAGATATTAACAGCCTGCAGTTTGATCAATTTGGGAAATAATTGTTTTTTCAAAATCCAGTATAAAAATACATCTGTTCAAAATATATTTTAAAAATATTTCAAATGGTTGCTACCCTGATCAGTCGCCTAATGCTAAGTGTACATACCCTACAGTACCCTTGTATTAACCTCTATAATTAAACTAGTAATAATCTGATATTAGAAATAATAGTATTTCTAATTTTCCTACCTTAAATTCGTTACTATACATCAAAAGACACGAACAAGACCATATCTTAATTAGCTCACAATCTTGACAACATTTACAACCAGAAAGATTTTATAACATTAGACTGTGATAAATATTAATGGAAAAGAAAAATTTATACCATCTGAAAGTCAGACACAGCCAAATGTAAAAGAATGGTTTTAATCATAAAAAGGATTTTGATGGGCACAAACAAGATGTTCACAGGAAAGACAATAAGGGAAAGAATTTAGAACACTTGAAGTAACTGCACCAGAAGAGCTTATATCCAGACTTCAAAAATCAATCCATGCACAAAAACACAGTTTAAAAAGGTATTATAATTCAGCAATATGACAAAATGTCACCCATATATTTACCAGCAGTCAGAGGAAGAAAAATAACCACACTAAGCCTTGAGTTGGTATTCTGACCTAAGCAGCACACTACGTTTCACAGCAATTATGAAGGCCACATCACTAAAAGACAACAAAGTAAGACAGAAGATAGTATCAAAACTCTTCTATGAAATGTTTATGAATGTGCTAATCTAAACTCAGAACTGAGATACATCACACTATTTTTTTCATTCTAGGAACTAAGTTCACACCTACCTGGGATGCCCAGAGCAATGCATTTTCAATTTCACCATCAGGGAAATTACTACAAAATTGGGAAGATGGGAAAATCAGAAGAGGACTTGTGTGATTTTTGTTGCTGCTGCTGCTTTGTTTCTTTTTTTTAATAAGCTGGCAAAATGGAAGGATACCAACTGGCGTTGATAAAAGGAAAGCAGCAAGGGAAGGAAGATTAAAATAGAATTCCTCAAAGCAGGAGTACAGAACGGAAAGATGCTTGGAGTCTTATGGGGAAATGGGCATCTAGAGCTGATTGACAGGAGAGGGTAGCTTGTTCAAAAGAATAAAAATGAAATAGCTGCACGATGACTCTTTACAAACAGGTTAGAGGGGCAAGACAGAAGTAACTGTATCTAATTTAGCCATTGGTACACTTGGGCTGACAATCACATCAGACAGAACTTATCGATGTTCACAGATCCCAATGAGTTACTGACAATATTCTGGAACTACCATCTTAGAAATCAAAAAAAGCACGAGGGAAAAAACCTATAAATGCTCTTTTCTTCTCGTAACCAAATAAGCAAGGATTTATTTTCCAAAATTAGTGTAAGATAGCATTTTTAACTACTTAAAAGTGGTCATCCTGCCTCCTTCTGTGTAGCGTAGGAGTAGTACACTAGACCTGCAGAAAGGGAGAAATTGAGTTCCTCTGCAGTACTGAATGTTTTGTAAGCTTGGAAGACTCTTACCCTGTATTGATGGAAATTATTTCTATCAGCGGATTCTTCCTAATCTTTGGCAAATCCAGTCGCGCTCCCCCCAAACGTTTTCCATTATCCTTTTTCTGACCCAGCAGTCTCACAGAATGACCTTCAAATTAAGCAAAAAAATGCAGTCAATACAAAAACCAAGTCTCATCATCGTTGTTTTGATTTGCTCTTCTTCAGAAGTAGTGTTTATATTTCAAAGACTGAAAATGAGAATGAGATGTAATAATATATTTCCACCAGCTGGAGCATTTAAAAAGAGACACTGACAGGTAAAATAAATCATCTTAAAATGAGTAAATTATTTCATCCAATTATCTTTTCACACTTGCATTTTCTGTTTTATATGATTAAAATTATCTAAGCAGTCTCATTTTCAGATTCTCTAGCAAATAACAACATAGCAATAATATTTAAATGAGTTGTATGGCAGGATTAAAAGATTCTTCCCCAAAATTTCATTCAAACCTAAATTAGTAGGTAATAAACAACTAAATACTTTTTTAGCTTATTATATGGAGAACCAACACATTTCAAGGTTACCTGACTGTGTAAGTCTGAGAGAAGTGCTGCAAAGCATATCCTCACATGTCCATGGCTAAGCTGACTACCAAGATTTGCACATATTCCTCCCACACCAGGACAACTGCAGTTCAGAAAACTGCCTCACAACTACTTTCCTGAAGCCATTAATATTCAGAGAGTAAAATACAAATAATTTCACCAACTGCCTACAACCGTACATCAGTCACACCACAGCAAGTCCCACATTTAAAGAGCACAAATGACAGGGTTCACTGATATTCAGAAGCAAGCACTAACAATGAAGAATCAAAACAATTGTGTGTGTTATTGCAAAAGGTAGTCTGAAGTGTGCCCAAGTTATGAGACTTGTATCATTTACTCCACAAAGCCTAGAACAGGCAGATGAGAGACAGCAAGTGAAAGCTAATGGTAGATACCTGAACAGAGTTGGAAAGCAACAACTGAAACTGGAAGAGAAAGCATGTGTCTGTTGAACTTGGAAAACTCCCTGATAGCAAACCCTACAGCTTCAATCCACCAAGTATTTCAGGAAAGAAAAAACTAACCCTAGAGTAGGAGGGGGGTGAGAGGAAGGCATGAAACTATAGAGTATGAGTTGAGCTACATCCAGCACAGCAAAGCCTATGACCAATTCAAATCAATTAAAAGCTGTGTTACACCAAAGCTCCTAACTTATGTTACCAACAGCTATTTACAAAATTAATTCCTTCATCAGTCAACACCTTTCTTCACTGCCTGTTTTGAGGAGTCATAAATTAGTTTTTGAATAATGTGGCATTCGTGCTCCGAATTTATTTCCTTGATATGGCAATAAGAGCCTGGAAAAAAACCCAACTACTTCTAGAATAACATCTTCCTCAAGTTTTTTTAAGATCCTTAAAATTCTCAATCAAAAATGAGATCTAATGAACAAGTGAGCAGGACTGACCTGATAGCATAAAGGCTAACACCAACAGGAGACATAATGGTTAATGATTAATACTGATAGAAGACATCATAATGTCGACAGGAAACAAAAGGCATTACTTCTGCAGTTGCATTTGACAAAGATTTCATTACATCCTCTGGTGGATTTAGTAATATGGTGCTTGTGCTACCAGCATTTGCTAAATTATTCGCATCTACCTTTTCCTGAGAATAACAGCAATATTTTTGTCTCCATATACCATCAGTTATTTTCCAATCTTATGCTTCATTGAGAAGCTGCAAGCATGGCACCATTTTATTTACTTGTATAACAAAAGTGATTGCCTTATGTAAATCATAAAAATTAAACTAGAAACAGAGAACATTCCTTTTTGTATTTCTTAATACTGTGGTTTATTTGGAATAAACCAGTTTATCCATTTTTTAAAATATTCAACTGCATTACCATATTAAAGGTGTATTTGAATTTATGGCTGAAAACACAGTGGAAGGATTCACAGTAGTCTTACAACAATGAGGCTTAACAACAAGAAGTTACCCAAAATTTAAAATTCACACACGGAGAATTAGGGTCAAAGCACTATTCTTAAGTTTAAAAAACAAAATGAAAGTAACAAACCACAAAACCAACCTGCCCCCCTCCCCAAGTAATATCTCAGAGCGCAGAATCAGGGAGGCCTCAGCTCCTCGGAACACGGACCCTCGCAAGGAACGGCCATGTGAGTTACTGGTCTCTAACATGAATTTAGCTCACACTCTCCCTTTCTCATACTGAGAGCATTACTCAAACAGGCAACCACCCCCCAAAACACCCCCACAACATTAGGACATTCTACACCTAGAATATAACTTATAGGGAGAACAAGACTGAGCCTGTCCTGTCGTCAGAGACTTCCTTTATTCAGGAAAGAAACCCCAGCTCTGTGACCATCTCCCACGTGATCCACTGAAGGCTAACACCCACCCCAAACCTGTGCCTGAGCTCAGGAAATCTATGGCCTGGCAACCAAATACGGCAGCTTATTCTCACATAAAATACATTTCCCATATTCCTCCTGAATGATGCTGAAGTTCCAATTAATATGAGGCTTGTAAAACCTGTGAGGTACTCAAGAATAACAACATCCTTGTCCTTTTCAGTCCAGACACCAGAGGCTAAAAAATATGCCTCTAGTGGGAGATGACTTTTAGCAGAGTTTAATGCTTCCAGAAGGCAAGCAGCACACGCACATCCAACTACTGTGACTTGTGTTGCAGGCACACTTAATTATTTTTGTTAAGAAAAAAACCCCCTCGATTACAGTATTTGTGACCTTAAATCCTTTTTCCCCTACTCCATACAAGGATTATTTTGTTTCATTTTAAGTAATCACTAAAGCATCTGTTTACAGAATTGTTACTATTAATAAAACATAACTTGATAAACACTGAATCATACTTTTTCACATGCTGTAAATCTTTTTTCCCTCATACTTATTTCAAGAAAACTTAAAAATAAATATTTTGCCATCTTCAACTAGGAAAAGGCTAAATAACTTTTTTTTAAAAGATTGTCTAACCAGCACTATTAAGCCCAGACCAACATCAAGTTTAACAGAAAAAGTAGTAATTTTAAATCTCATTCATGACCTCCTTTCAAAGCTTAGAATGGGACAAAACACTGCAATTAAGCTTTACTTCTAAAGCACTTTATCTGATTAAGTTACCTTCTCTCTGACTTTACAGGTTGCATAACTTACCTAAGCAAAGCAGGTGTCCCTAACTTAAAAGGAGTCTTTCTTTTCATGTTTGTTTTCTTTCTTTCCTTTTTTTTTTTTTTTTAAGTTTTGTACAACATTTTTTGAAAACTGAGTTAATCACAAGTCTATTACCATAATGATGAGTGCTCCATCTCAGATATCAAACAAACACCACTCCTTTTCTGAGGGCTCACTCAACATTGCAAGCTTTGAAACACAGCTTAAAGACAAACAGATCTAGTCAGGTTAGATAGGAAAGCCTAAACGTTCTGGGCCTATTAACTGCGCTTGTGCTATAAAAATAACTTTTCTACTTCCATATAGTCTAGCAGCAGATAAAATTCCATTAAGAAAAAACAAAACAAAACCTGAAAAAGTTAATTAGTGGTTTAGGTCATGCTTCAGAGCAGTTTTTCACTAATTAGTAGATAATTAATACAGATTACAACATAACAGAAGTACTAACCAAGTCCAGCAAGGACACTTGCAGAGCAGAATCACTCACAGCAAGTGCAAATGAAATCAAGCTAGGAACAATTTAAAATGAATCAGAGCTCTCTAGTTTTCAGAACTGTTTAATATTAAACTCATCTTTACATAGAAGTCAGTAGACGCAATTCACATTACTTGGCACTATCTGCAAGAAGGATGAGGTTGGAATGAATTAATCAGGATATTAAAACCTATTGTTAGTCTAAAAGAGGGCATTTAAATGTGTCTAGTTTGATAATTCAGTATGCAAAATGAAAATATTTTTAAGGTATTTATTTTCACTTGGACACCAAGAAGTAGCACAGTTTTAACTGCATATACATATAACTTTAATCATAAATGTATGTGCTTCAGGATTGATGGAGAATGCAAGATCTTAAAATACAAATATATGAAGGGAACAGGTAATGGAATTTCTTTGCCATAAGATTATAGTATTAAGTGTCCTGTGAACCTCAGGCTACCATCAGATCCCTGTGACCTAGAACCACAGAAGCATGCTAATGATATCAGGGCAAACAGATTCAAATGGGATTGGTACTTTCCTAGTTTATTACAAGAATAAGTGAGAGGGAAGTGCCTGGCTTAGTCAATTTTAGTCAACTTTACCTGGCTATCAGCATTGTATCAGATACTAGTAGATCTATATTATGTTACAAAAAATTGTCAGCTTCACTCTGTCCATAGGTTGGCACCCCACAAGAACTGCTGGGAAATTTTATCTGCTTGAAAGATGGAAGAGGGCACCCACTGAGGGTCCCTCCCCATCCCTGCACATCCCACTGGAGCTACACAGTGGGACTCTGAAACACAACTCCCAGCCAGACAGAGATTTCTTAGCTGTTAGCTTCCAAGTTCAGTGCGGCTATCTCAAGCAGCTCAAAACCATGATTTTACAGAAAATCCTCAAAGATGCAGGAAACCCCAGCCTTGGCAGCAACAATTTCTATTGTTTTCTGCTTGTTCTGTTACCCATTCTTTCCCTTTCCCAGTTATACCACTATGCTTAGAGGTTATTCACCATTTCCTGAAAGACACTTTTTCCTCACAACACGGCTGCCAATGCACTGTTCTGCACCTCTCAGATGTCTCTCACCAACCTGTCTGATCTTCTCCAGCATCTTTAGGGAACAGGATTAAGCACTATTTCATGTACTCTTGCACACATTTCCTTCCACCACTGTTTGGTTCTTAATGAATAGAGAGTTTCCTTTCCTCAAGGTTAGCGCTGGAAAAAATAGCACACAGGAGCAGTGTAGCTAAGGAAAGGAAGGTAAAAGCATAAGAAGGGAAAACAAAGTAATAAATTTCTTCAAAGAAAAATGAAAGGAAGAAGTGTAAAGAACCAAAAGCAGTAATAAAGAGTGAAAGAAGCATCAAGCAAGGGCAGACCATAAGCTCCTCTCCCATCTTTTCTCCCTGCCCTGCAGCACAAACACGCTGTCCCGCAGCAGACATGACTGATTTCAAAGGAATTCCCAAGCTCCCCAGAGCAATCACATGCTGACAGACACACACAAGTGCAAAAACAAGGACACTAATTGGTTTAGGACTTTGCTGTGTGGATGCTCCCACCCAAACCAACCCCAGCTGGCCAGCAGCACATCGGCATCCCTGAATGTCATCAGTGGGATCTCCTGTCTCAAGTAAATACAGGGAGCAAAGAAAAGCCAAACCTAACTGAAAGGTATATGCCCTGCTCCTGGCCAAGCAACTAATATAAATTATTCCTCTTCTAGATCCGTGAAGGTGGGAATGTTCTGTAACAGCCAAACTCCTTCATCTGGTGTAGGCAGGAACCAGGTCCATTACAAGAGACAGGGAATAGTTCAGATTAATGCTGTCAGAGTCACTGATCTTTCCTTGAGTGTCACTGCACCATGCCCTGGGCCAGGCATCCAGTCCCATTAGGATGCTGACAGCAGGTGGTATGTTTGATCCAGTCTCTGCATTCAAAACTCTTTCATAAAAAGACTGCCTTCCACCCTATACCAACTCAAAAATCTTCATAGAAATGTGCAGGTATTACTAAGCATACAGCACATATGTAAGTAGCTTGAAATACAGAGAACTACTAAGTGTTGCACTTGGAATTAGTATCCAACAATAATACTGCTTTGGAAGACTCTGGAATAGGAGTGTCACACTGGTGAAGACAGGAGCTTTTTAAAATTCATTTTATGTCATTTCAAAAACAAGATATTCAGTAGAAAAGGTCCACAGGTGTCCCAGACTGCTAAAATTCATACACCACTTTCTCTCCATTAAACATGCAATACCTCTTTATTCTTGGTATGTCTCCGGTGTGTGATTCAGTCATAACAATATCTGCAAGCACTAAAACTGTACTGTACAACAAGTCATACAGAAAAAGAGATAACTATTAAAAAGGAATTATGGTCCATGTAAAAATTTCACCAACTTAAATTCAGAATGCAAGTATTCAAGAACATTTTTGACACATCCATAGTACTTTCCTCTCTCACAGCAAAAGCAGTTGAAATGCCCTATTAAGGCACTATTTCTTTTTTCAGGATTCAATAGCTTCACCCTACTTATTTTGAGATCATGCAATGTTATTGTCTTTCTGAAAAAGTGCCTGAACGTTAAATCTCCTGTGAGCTCAAAATGCCAGCTACAATTCCACAGCTCAGAAGGACAATACTAAGAATTGACTACAGGAAGAGTTCCCCTGACCCTCTGTCCTCACCTCTCTGTGAAGAAATGCATTTGATTAGGATCAAAGATTCTACTCAAAACCTCAGGAGATCCTGGAGAGAAGCTTCCAAGGGAAAAGACATTTTGAATCAGATAAAACAGGCTGCATTCTGAGGAAGGGAAGTGCTGAAAGGAGGATTGTCAGAGCCAGCTGCAGCAGCATGAGTAACTTGCCTAATGTTTTGGGGTGTGCAGGCCAAACAGAACAAATTTAGCCTTAGAGTGAAACGCTGAGCTGAACTTCTCCCTGTATGCAAAAGCAAGCTTTTGTTAAATTCCCCCAGTTTGAATGAGGTACTCTCTATGTTTACCAGCCACGAGGATTCTCTAACAGAGCTAAATCCAGGTGAGTCTAACCAATGTGACTAGGACAGAAAAATAGGGATGCTGTAAGATAGTCATTCCCTCAAAGTGTGGAAAAGAGCACATACGGGTCTGGAAGAAGAGGCACCTTTTTCATGCACATCACAGGCTCACTTAACAGTGAGCAATCACAATTTTGCTACTAAGATTTTCGGTCTGTTTCTCCCCAAATTGCTTGTTTTCTTCTTCTGTGGCACTATTTATCTCCCATTCAGTTTCTGTGAGCTCCTTACAAAATAAAGTCGTAACAATGTCAGTCATAACAGGGATAGTCAGTTCTATCAGATTTATAAATGAAATCAATGAAATAACTACACTGAGAAAAACAATTACAAAACCTATCTAAAGTCCTGGATCATCTCACACACCTAATAGTCACTGCATGCCCAAAAGCATTTGAACAGGCACAGCAAAAACAGCAATAAACTTTCTTGTAAGAACAAAAACCACTTGATGGTAACAGAAATCTCTTGCCCCAGCAGGGAAGATTTTAATGTTGAGCCACATCATTATCTATGTTTTACAAAAGAAATTAAAATCTGCCTTTGCAGAAATAGTTTCTCCACAATTACTGTATATTCCTCATCATGCTCTACATTTTAATTTAAATTACAGTCTACAAAGCTGAACTCTCCAGATCATGGTATTACTATTTCGAACTCATCAGTACCCTTCAGTACATCACACTTTTAGTAAGCAATCAGAAAGGGGCAATCAAAACGCAGCCCAGTGCTCTCACTGAAGCATCTGGCTGCATGAAAAAACCTTCCTTTAAAAGCCGTACAGTGGGACACCTTCCAGCCAGGTCCCTTATAAGCCAATGCTTGTTGTCAAAGTAGTTCTTAAATAACAGAAGGAGAAAAAAAAAAAAAGCTACTGGTTTCAGTAATGACACTCTTTCTACCCATAATGCTTTGTTTTTAGATGACAACAAAAAATTTATACTTTTGTTTAAACAGGAGTATCTCCAAAATTTCCAATCCAGGGGACACAAAACAGGGGCAGGGGGTGGCACATACCACATTATGCCATTAACCTCAGTGATTGATACATACAAATGGGTAATGGATGAATCTTTTAATCACAATCGTGGCCTCAAGCTACTGACTCGCTGTAGCTCTGTATATTGCCCACTGAAAACATGATTTCAACCCTGCCCAACTTTCTTAAGTCTCTCAAACACAGCCCCTGGCACAAGTTCATAGACTCACAGAATGTTAAGGGGGGTTGGAAAGGACCTTAAAGATCATCTAGTCCCAAACCCTGTGCCATGGGCAGGTACACCTCCCACTAGACCAGGCTGCTCAAGGCCTTATCCAACCTGCCTTGAACACAGTTTTTCCAGTTAGTACCTTTACTTTTCCACAATCTCAGTTTAAAAGACAATTCTACTGCCTAGAAATAGCATTAGGGATGTGGTACTGCTCCTGGGGTGTGTGGAGGGGCCACTTCAAGGAGAAGCCAGGGCTGCCAAGTGCCAGATACAGCTGGCTCCAGCTGGATCCAAAAGCCCTGCCACAGGGCACAGTGGAGCTCCACAGCTGTCAGAGGTGTAAGGAAGGGAAAAACACTGCCTGGCAGCAAGGGGAAAAGTGTGAGGGAAAGCCCTGTGAGCACCAAGGTGAGAAGAGGAGGAGGAGGAGGAAGAGAAGAAGATGGAGGCGCTGTGGGCACCCCACTGGATTCCCCCGCAGCCACGGGAGAAGAGCACAGTGAAGCAGCTTATCTCCCTGCAGCCTGTGGAACACCATGGGAGCAGGAGCCTGGGGCAGGGTTTCTGGCAGTAACTGCGTGGAGCCTGTGGGGGACCTGCACCAGAGCAGCCAATTCCTGAAGGACTGCACCCCCTGCAGAGGACCCACGCTGCAGCAGTTCTTGGATCCTCACAGCCCACAGGAATGCCCCAGGCTGGAGTAGAACAGTGTGGAGAAGCAGAAGCAGCAGAGAGGGGCTGCACTGGGCTGACCACAGCCTCCACTCCCCATCCCTCTGCACCACTCAGGGGGAGAAGATGGAGGAGTTTGGGATGAGAGAGTAAAGCTGAGCCTGGGAAGAAGAGGGGTGCGGGAAGGTAGCTATAGTTTCTCACCACTCCATTCTATTTTTAATTGGCAATAAATTAAATTAATTTCCCCCAAGTCGAGTCTGTTTTCCCCATGATGGTAACTGGTAAGTGATCTTCCTGTCCTTATCATGACCCAAGAGTTATTCCATCTTATTTTCTCCACTGCCCTCGTGAGGAGTGGGAGCAAGCAAGCAGCAAGGTGGGGGTCTGGCAGCCAGACAAGGTCAACCCACCACACAGTGAAATAAATAAAACAACCCACCCAAAACTGCCCCCCTTTTTCTATGTCCTTTCAAAGGAGATAGAAACAGAAACAGGGACTTGATGAGGCCACTACCCTCCCTCTGACCCTCCTTAAGCTGCACTTTGGCACAAACAGTCAGTTTCCTGACTGGGAGCCAAATGATACTTTTCCTCAAATAGGAACTCCTGACTCCTCCAATTTTTATTCTTCATTTGGCCTGTCATCAGCTTCTTGAGTCAAGGCTACTCTTCCCACAATCACAGAAACTGCAAAGAGACTATTTTATCTACTGTTATCAGCAGATTACAGTGAAATCAAGCAGCACACACAAATATAATTTAACATTCTGGCATTCATATACATACATATATACACACTTGCCCTCAGGTGGACAATCCTGTATAAATTCCACACTTTAGCCGATATATAATATAGGCACCATTTATCTCATTTTCATACAGACACTGCAACTATCATCAATCCACAACTGCTCACCACATGAGGACAATTAAAGAGTTTAGCAAATAGTGGTTAATGTTTAAACTGGGAATGGATGGGCAACTTCACCAGACAGGTCAACGTGACTGAAACCAAGAAAGGTTATGTTAAGTATAAAAGGCTCAACCCTGAAGTAATTTCCTTCGGTTGTTTTTTATAATCAAGTCTAATGACCCATTGTAAAACTATGTTTTGTGAAAGCATTAGACAGACACAATATGGACTAAACTCAATTCAACCCATGTCCCTCATCTCCCTAAGGCCTAAGCTAAAAGCAGACTGTACACAAATACTCTGGTCCCACGCCTCCCACCCCCACAAACCCTTAATAACATGGGATTTGAGAGCACGTCTAGAAAGGAAGGGGGAGAGACCTAAATCTCTGAAGACCTAAATTCAAAGCCAGAAAACAGGAATTTCTGCATTAAGCAGTTAACATTTCTCCTTTAAAATACAAAACAAATGTATTCTCTTGCCTTCTGTAAACTGTTTATAGCCAAGCTTGTATACACGCACAAGTTTTTTTAAAAGACAGATTTTAGAGTGGTTCATAAAAAAGCTGACTTGAACAGTCACCATAAAGACATTCTGCAGTTTCCCACCAAAGACAAATCTTCAGCTTATTGGAGCATACTATAGAAACTGATCATCCAAAATAACTTCTTTATTCTATACAGAAATTTTACTAAGAGATGGAACATGCATCAATTATAGCCCTGTTTTCACCTAGCTCACAGACACCGCAACTCCTTAGCAATACTTTCCCAACATCCTATGTCATCATAGCACATTACCGGAAAACTAAGCACATGAGTGGGAATGGGTGCCCACATGAGTGGGAATGGGTGCCCTAATGTTGTAAAAATTCCTGTAATCCAGACTTAAAATTTGGGTAATGTGCAGATGAAGCAAGGTTTACTAAACTGTTAAATCAGAACCTTGCATGACAAAACCATTCTGTTTATCAGGAAGACTGAGACACAATTGTGGCTGTCACTTTGAGAAACTCAGTTCTGAGACTGTGAATGAATTATTTTGTCTAGTTCCTCACAGGCAGTGCAGAGGCTTCAGATTATAAATTACCATGTCATATGAAAAGTACGTGAAGATGCCTCTAGTGAAAATATCTCTTAGGACACAATAGAAATATTAATTAGACATGACCTGCATACAAATACTGCACGGCTATTGAAGATCACTTCTGGAAGTGACAATTCACCTGCTAATTTACCCGATAATTAGAAAATTTCAAAGATTCAATTCAACACTTGTGATAAAAGTTAGGATGGCATAAAAATGAGAAATCACTGAGCCTCTTAAAAGTCTCTCTCTCTCTCTTTCTCTTTTGGCTGTTAGTGCAACAACAAACGTGCACATCCTTCTTTTCCATTTTCTGATGAAGTAGGATAAAAAGACAAAGTCACATAAAAAGTGTTTATCAGAATTATCTTGATGAAGAGTTGGAAACTAACAATTACACTGTCTTCACATACATGTGGTAAAGACCACCACAAAGATATATTTCTTGAAACCACTATCTCTTGACCCAGCAGAATGGCATTGTTCTGAACAGGTTTTCCTGACAATGCCCTTAAGATTGAGAAATAAAGCTAGAAGAAACCCTTTCATATTTCATACAAAGAGTTCTAAATAATTCCAAGAAATCAATTTTCTTTGGGAGTACAGCAAGCTTTCAACCAAATCCAACAGGGGAGCCATTTTCATGAAAAATGGAAAGGATGACTATTAGGGGAAAAAAAAAAGATAAGGAAAAAAATTATTTCTACAAACTTTGCCTTTTTGTAAAGTGTGCACTACAAAATTCAAGCATCCAAGAGAAAAATAAGGTACCACTTAAGAAATGGGAAGCCAGGGAAAGCTAGACTTTTAGACTTAAAACTAGCAACAGGGTAACCTGTTTCCACCTTGGAATTTGGACAGAAAATCCAGACAACTCTGTTAGGCTGACCAATCTACAGAGCGCAGACACTATGAAATTCCACTTATTCAGTCAAATACTTTTTAAATATTCAATATATAATATTTTTTCAGCTTTCAATACATACATAACCACACTCCAAGGGTATACCACCCATGCAACCTTTAGCTTTTCTTTAGAAAAAAAGGTGAAAAAAATTGTGTCGTTCAACTATGACAGACACCCAACTCAATAGTCACTGGTGTAAGCTGGCTCTGAATTCAGAATTTGTATTTAATCCCCTGTCCCACATCACCTCCATCTTCTGAAAGCATTAGCAGCTTCAGTAGCTGTTACTAATGATGTAGACTCATGAAAACAAAGGGTTACATTTCACTTGATTTTCCACTAATTTAATCTTCTACCATATATCTATTTTACATAATAAAATATTCTTAATCAACAGTCCTGTTATCTACAGTATTTTACTTCACTTGGATAATGGAAGTTCACAGTTAGACTCTTCATAAAACACAGTGAAAAAGAGCTTCACATTCTTCTTCATTAGTAGATGATAACCAAATACATATATTAATGCAGCTTCTTTAAATAAATTAAAGAAATATAAGTAAAAGATCCTATTTTTATGGCTGGCTTTTACAAAAGTAAGTCATTATCATATGCTACGATCTCTGCCAACTTGTTGATTCTCTTTCCAACTGTAATTTTGTTGTCATGGATGGGTTACAGTTGGAAAGGACCTCTGGAGACCATTTTGTCCAACCCTCTCACTCAAGGAGAGCCACTGAGAGCCAGTTCCCCAGGACCATGTTCACAGTATTTGACTACATCCAGGGATGGAGTCTCTACCACCTCCCTCAGTAACCTGAGCCAATGCTTGGTCATCCTCACAGTCAAAATGCATTTCCTGGTGTTCAGAGGAAACCTCCTGTGCTTTTTTGTGCCCCTTGCCTCTGCTCCTGTCTGTGGGCACCACTGAAAGTAGTCTGCCTCAGTTGTCTTTGCACCCTCTCTTCAGGTATTTATATACTTTGATGTGATCCCCCTCCCTGAGCCTTCTCAGGCTCTCCCACAAGGAGAAATGCTCCAGTCTCAGTCTCTTCGCCATCTCTGTAGGACTCTCTCCAGCATGTCAATGTCCCTCTCAAACTGGAGAGCTGGTTTTTGTTCATTTTTTTCCAATAAAATCTCAGAAATCCTGTGTTCCATTACCTTTTGGGAAATCCCTGATGGAATTGGCACTATGTATGGAATTCAGCAGCTCACTTTCTCCTTCTAATTCAAATCACTTCTAGTAAGCTAGAAAGGAACAAAAATCCTTCCAAAAATTCACACTTTATTTAAAGTTTAAATGTTCATTAACATGCCTATAAATACTATTTTCCAGAATTATATCAATGTTTAAAATGCAATCTAAAAATCCATTTAGTGAAAATCATTATTTTAACAGCTGCTACCAGATTATTTGGACTCTTCCTAGTCATGTAACACTCAGTCAACATAACCTGAGCAACTACGTTATCGAAAAAGCAGTAATATCTGGAGTCAGTATAAATATTACAAAGCCCATTTTTGGGAAGGTAGGGCATGCTGACCCAGGTTATTATCTTACTCCCTTAAGAACAAATAAAATTCAGGAAAAAGAAGATAGGAATCTGAAATACCATGCTCTTGCAAAAAACATGACGCATCCTCATTTCCAACATATTGTCATGAACACCATGATGTTTCTGGGAAAACAGTTTGGCTTATTAAGTAACAAATATGTGCTGAATGTTTTTCTTCTCTGTTTGTATGGTAAAGTAGGTTGTACCCACAAAAATAGATGCCATAAGTTAAGGAAAAACTGGGAAAAGTT
Organism: Mohoua ochrocephala; assembly: GCA_013398855.1. Lineage (NCBI taxonomy): Eukaryota > Metazoa > Chordata > Aves > Passeriformes > Acanthizidae > Mohoua > Mohoua ochrocephala. The sequence goes on along the minus strand of VZTA01003117.1, from coordinate 173,592 downwards.
TTGGTTGGGAGTACATAAAAGTACAGGTTTCACTTCTGAAAGCATTCGAAGCAACATGAAATCTTAAGGCCTTCAAACCACAAGTTCTAGAAGCCTTACACCACACTACACAATTTCTTGATAGAAGCTTTTTTTCCTTTTAAAAATTTGCACTGCTTTAAACTTTCATGCTGTAGTTCAAAAAAAAATCATACTCCAGCATTAACGTTACTGACAATGTCTTGTGGACTAGACACTTGTTTATATTGAAAGTAGAGCCAATTAAACTAAACCTTATAATTTAAAGCTTCATGGAACAGTAATTTTTATGGCCTGATAAGTAATGGAGACAAACTTAGGTAACCCAGAAGGATCCAGACAAATATATTTATTTAACAGCAAATGTTTACTGGTCAGGCTGCAGAAACAAAACTGGTTTTTTCCCTCCTTCACTGCAAAGTACTAAGAGTACACACACATGAACAAAGCCAGAGAGAACAAGGAACACAGTTACAAAAGAACATTAAACCAGAAGATAATTTATCTGTCCCGCTGAGAAGAGTTCAGGGAAGTAAGCCAAAACATTGGAAAAGAAGAAAATGCCAGAGAACTAAACAAACGAAAGCAGAAGTGTAACACTCAACTAAGATAGTGCAGGAGCTTTATACAATACTCTACCAACCTACACTGATGATTTCCTGAAGTCTCCTCTTGATCACTTACCTATGAAACCAACAGCCCACAGAGCTCCTGACAGAAAACATCTCTGAAATTATCACTTACACAAAGCATACATGACAAAGTATAGCACTGCCCAAACATTCAGCTAGAGCACAAAGCGTTAGGTTGAAAAAGAACACACCAGCAGCACTTCTGCCAAATGCTTACATGTTTCAGACCAGCTGCAATTAGTTCAAGCGTGATGCTTACCTTTAATAGTTTCCTCCACAACTTCTACTACACGATCTATCTGCTGAACCTAAAAAAAGTCAGAAGGTAAATACCTAAGTAGTCAACAACTGGACATACTTTTATAATAACTAAACTTTCAAGAGTGTTTTCTTCTGGATTAAAAGGGAGTAAAGAATTTTGGACTGTGTTTTTAGCCAGGTTTTTCTTCTGTGCCTCTTGGTCAATCTGCCAAAAGTAACTTAAAAATTCACCACCCAATTGAAACCAAATTTTGTCCTCAAAAGTGGCAAGCTCCTGTAAGTTTGGCAAAAATCACCAAATAGCTAGAAAAGAGTTCAGGCCTTAAGTGCTGTTCGTGGTCTGTGACAGGCCGTGGTCAACCGGGCGCTCAGCACCTGGGTAGCTCAAACAGCCAAAGTGCTCCCTCATCTCAGTCTCCACAGCAAAACAGTGGATGGTGGAGAACACAACAAAAACTGAGAATATTGACAGGGCAGACTAAAGGGGAGAGAATTAAGGCGGTACTGCAGGGGAAAGACACTGGAACATCGGAAGAAATTTAAAATACTGCTGTGAAGCTTAAGGGAACAAGACATTCTCCTGAACTTAATGCAGGCTGTGTTTAGAAATGGAAAAAAAAGCCTTCATGCTTTTCAAAAGACAGAATAATATTTAATGACCATTATATAATGTCTGCAACAAAGACAACAAATTTATGTTTTAGTGTTATATTTGCCAAAATTCACCAATAATGAGATAAATAGTTCAATTATTTCTTAATAGATAAATTAGTCTTTAAATAAAGTCAATGCCCAACACACTGCAGAGTTTCTGGCATATGAAGTAGAAGGAATCAACATTAACACTGCAAAATTAAACACTCAGGAATTCTGGAAGCTGAGATTCTTCTCAGAGCTTTCATCCAAACCACCTATTCTGTGTAATGTCTACTACAGATCTTTACATACAATGCAGGAAAGCCAACTTGTCACATTTAAATTAGTTTGTAATTTTTCCACAATATTCCTTTTTAAACACTGCTTCTCTAAGCTCTACATTACATGAACCAGATTTAGTATGACTTTTGCATGGAGTTTCTTTTCTAGCTTGTTTCCAAAACAAGCAGAAAAGCACAAGTTGCAGAGGCTTCAAGTGAAGAACCTGGTCCGCAACGAGGAGCCTGGAACTTGGATCCCTTGTATCAAAGCCATTAAGTCTCTGTATCCTAAGAGAATTAGGATCTAGCGGATCTTAGGATCCACTAAGTTTGTCATTTCCGGTAAATACAAGACTGCACAATCTTGTCTACTTCACATTCACTTTCCCAATCTATCTAATAGAAGTTAAAAAAAAACTCATCTATAGTTGGAGGCTGATCTTAAATTCCCAACTGAAGTCAGTGGGAGTCAGTTCCTTTCTTGTTGTATCAAGTCTATGTAAAAGTATTTTTCTTTTTTTTTTCCTTTTTTTTGTTTAGCCTTTTGAAATACAGCCTTTTTAAAATAGGAATGTCCACCACTTCTGATTTTTGAGTACAGTATATTAGTTATGAATTTTAGAAATTAAGTTATAGTATTGCTAACATCTGCATTTTAATAATTTTATTGAAAAATAAATATATCTAAATAATTTTCTGAATCCCAAGCATTCACATTACAGACATATTGACGTATCTAGCAATCACCCTGTAAAGAAAGCACACATAAGCAGTCAACTGGAACACATGCATATTTACATACTTGTGTACATATCCATTTTGGATATAGTTTTAAAAATTATGACCCGAGATATTTAACATATACACTTTCTACTAAATGTTTAAAAAGTAAATAGAAAAATTCCACTTGAAAACAGAATTGTACACATTTACAACTATAATACAGACAGGGAACAAAGTCTGTGTTATATTACCTAAAATATTACTGCTATATGTCTCAGTACTAGACTGTTTAAGTTCATAACCATTTTAATCATTTAAAATATGAGAAATCTGGGTGGTTCATAACCTGAGCTACCTATTTCTTCCTGCACTGTGCATCTGAGGAATTTTTGCATTGCTCCAAATCCCCAGTTGAATAAAGACAGAAAAAACCCACTAATCATTATATTGCATCTTCATTTTATTGGATAAATTAAATTATTCTCAATATGTCTGTCAAGAAGATGGCTTATGTAAGTAATTAAAATTATAGGTCTGATGGATAATGAGATCTGCACCTAGAAATGGATGTTTGTTCTGCCTTACATGTTATTTCCCACATTAAATATTTTTCATTTGAAATTATTGGAAATTATTTGGCTCAAGCCCCAAGTGCTCAAGAAGAAAATGTGGAATGCTTCCAGTCTGCACTTATGAAGATAAAAGTATCTTAGAAAATGTGAGGTGAATCCGAAGTGAGAAGAGGGAAAGGTTTAGAAGATTCTTATTTGGAACAAAAGGGGGGGAATGAAGAAGGAAAAAAAAAATTACAAAGTCATACTAATGAAATTTTCTTGGGTATTATAAAGGTCTACTGGATTCTTTTTCCTCACATTTCACTAACCTTATGGATAATTCTGCTCTGGGGTGGTATCAAAGATACGTGTAAACCTTCAGAGCAGAGCCTCCAATAATGTCTCCATCCGGAAGTCCATGAAGCAGAGACATCTTGGTGGTGTATGAAGGGAAGTGACACCATTCCTCAACATTTTTATGCACAGTGTCTCAATAAGCCCCAGGACTGACAGCAGCTCACCACTGCTGGGTGTGGTTAGTGCCCCCCACTTGGCTACACAGATCCTGTAGGACCTTGTTTCTATCATAGTTAAGAACATTTTGGACTTAATGTCCATTGCAAGTGGTTCTCCATCAGCACTTGAACAGAACAAGAGCTACAGACAGACCAGAGTAGACAGCTGAGTAGAACTATACAAAAAGAAAAAAAACCCAAAACACTCAGTTTCATCTCACCTTGTTTAGGCAGCTCTGCCAAATGCTGCATGTTTAAAGACTGCTCAGCCTATCCCCTCTCTAAAGTGAGTAAAATGGAAATACATGGCTTCAAAAGGCACTTCAGGTCTTCTAAAAATCTAAATTATTTTAGAGATAATTATCTTCATTGACCATAAAGAGAGCTGAGCAAAACAGACTCTCAAATTACAGCACTTAGGCAAGATAAATCTAAGGCTTAATACATAACTTCAAAAGGCATGTGACTAGCCACCCTGGCTTCGGAGGGATAACATCTGTGTTTAAAACCTTTGCTGACAATACTGACCATAGTAATGGGCAATACTCTGGCTTAGGAAGGAATTCTGAGAGGAGGATCTACACAAAGTTTAAAGGGAAGGAGACTACCCCAGAGAAGCACATAAACAACTGATTTTCATTGCTAAACACTGACACAGCTGAAGGATAATTCTCATCTAAATTAATTCCTACACCCTTTGATTTCTGGGGCAGTACATAACTGCTGTAGAAATGAACATTTTCTATTTGCACATCCAATTTTCAGTTTAAAAACGAGTGCTTAGATGACACTCTTTTCTGACTTTCCAGGTTCAAGTGTCCTATCTGAATATCAACATGGGAATTCAAAAGTCAAAGCTGGAAATTTGTATGAAATCATTCTTAGCCATAAGTTACAAAAGAACAGCATCCACCTGTTCCCAGGTTTTCAGCATGCTTTCCAAGAAGTTCTGCTAATTCAAATAATTCACATTCCATCAAATGTGTCTTTCATGAAGTACATATTGGATATTTGCATTTATGCAAGGCTCTGTTTTAAGGACAGCAGACAGGCTCACAATCTTGAATGTAGTCTGGCCTTATAAACACTGCAAGGTAGGCAAATATCATCATCTCTGTTTTGCAAGCACCTTCGAAACTTTTATGAACTGAACCACAGAAATACCATACAACGTATCTTCCTCATTTATGAGGCCAAAGCAGCAGGGATGTACGGACACTTGGCATCTTGGTAAGTAATTTCCACTAATTTCCTTTCACAATGGCACTGCAAAAGCTCTGCTCACTGGAGCATTTTACAAATGAAGGAATGAGGTACATTAAACTTAAAAGTGTATACCAATTACAGATGTAGAGCTTGAGAAATAAAGTGCCTGTTTTTTGTAATGCACTTAGCATTTTTTATACTGCACCATCTATTTTATAGCAGTGCTCCTAGTGTTACGTGCTGCTGCCGGGAGTGTTCAGCATTCCCACTAATCACATTCCAGAGTTTCAAACTGGATATGAAAAGAAAATTACTTAAAGCTTGCCATATACAGTAGAACAGCCAGGGGAAAGGGTTAGTTGGAGGTCAGGAGAATGCAAGGAGCCTTGGCAGAGGGCTTTTCAGGGCTATGTGTTTCTCCTGGAAGCAGTGGCTTCAGGCTCACCTTGGCCAAAGAGCCTGCAGTACCCTACCATGCACGGGGCCTGCACCTTCTGACTCAGAGAGCAGCAGCAAAGCAGGGGCTCACAGCCTTGCAGAGTAACACTGGAGTGGTTTTGTGGGTTTGTGCAGATGAAAGAACAGGCTGAAACTCTTCCCTTGAGTGTACAGCGGAAGGTGATAGGTCTTTGATACCAGATGCTACACTGGGAAAGATCAGGAAGGAAGGAGAATTGAAGTTCTCATTCAGGATTCACTCACCTGTGGAGCAATTGTATGCCTTTAATGGAATACATACGTGCATTAGGCCCCATGCTTTACACATGTACAGCAAGTTTGATGATTTCGAAGTACAGATACACAGGACTTGTGAAGCCTCTTAAGACCTATAAACCCCCAGCAACTTGGCCCAGGGTTCCAACACATACCATCATTTGGAGATCAAGTACCTTAAAACTCCAGAAAATGCCAATGAAATAAAATGTCCCAATCCAATGGCTCAACTATCACTGGGAACAAGGGTTTTGTGTGTTCTTGTACGCAGATCAGGAAGTGAGGAAACACTGCAAGTACCTACATCCATTCACGAGTCCCAAAACATAACCTGTCGGCTAAATCCTTCATTCCCCCTTGTCCCTTCTTTTCCTTCCCTCATAATCCCCTCAAAACAACCGGCACAAAGTCACACATCCTACTTTTCAGCAACTTAAAATGAAAAGTGAGAGATAATTCTATGTAGGAGACTTGATGTCTCTTTGTGCACTGTACGTGCGCTTGAGTTTGAAGTGAGTACACCACAAACGCAAAGGAGCAAGCTTTGGAAACCACCTGAGGGTAACTGGCTCTGAACTTCTGTGATGCATCATTATGTACTTCAGGTACTTTTCACCCTTGGCAGGTTTATTACTACCTAGAATTTTCCCGTTCCAGAAAAGAGCTCCTTTACCTTGTCATGTTACATTATAGTTTGCCTTACACACAGCCTATGGCAATGCCCCAACCCACGTTATTTTTATAAAGTAGCAATTACTGTAAAGAAACACAAAAGCACGGTAACATCACAAATGGTAAGAAGGATATGAAGTCGCCCTTCCTTTCCTTCTGCCCCAATCAGGCAATAAATAAAGAACAGTGGAAGTTCAGTCCTGTATTTCTCAAATGCCGATCAAAACAAGCTCTGATTTACTAGAATTTCTCTGGTAGTTACATTGCAACTTCCTCCTTCATCATACCAAGAAGAGCAAAAGAGCCTCTGACACACTGCCTTCAGAAAGCCACCCTGAGGGAGTTATAATTGCTGGTAAATAAACACATTCTCAGAAAACACTGTCCTTTAAAATAAATTCCGAAAAAGAGAAAAAAAGTGGCGGGAAGAAAATAGCAGAACTTATATAAGCAACAATAAATCAACTATGTCTCTCAGCCAAGTTGAAGATGAGACCAACCTGATATTAAAGAAAGATTTCCAAAACTGTACTCTTAATGCTTAAAATGTTAAAGTAGAATCAATATCCTATTGCCAACAGAACATTTTCTATTTCTCAGTTCTGCAAAAACTGCCTTTCAAAAATATTTTGCAATAGTAAGATAACAAGTCTTATCCTTTAAATACAGTCACCCTCTCACATACATTCTTTGTAAAATGGCAAGAAATCTTAAATGCAAAAACAGAGCTCATGGACAATATCTGCTCTTAGCTTTGCTTTTGTTAATAGTCTTGCCTCAAGTTTAAGACGTTTCTGAGCTGAGGGATCTGTTACTTAAAGCACAGTAAATTTTACCACAGCAATGACAGCTAGACGACAGCGTCCTTTATTGCAAAGACTACATTTCATTATTTTCAGGTCTAGTTACAAAGTACTTGGGAACACTGCATTAACAGCCTAATTCATCTCCTAACAGAAACCTTTCTGTAAGAAATACAAAGCTACAAATATTTTTCACAAAACACTGGTTCTAGGTACTCAAATGAAGATGATGATAAGAGGTTAATTTTCAGAAATTAAAATCATGTTACCTAAAAGAAAACTTTAAAAAAATAGGGGAAAAAATGTTTTTTTAAAGAAATCAAACTTCCCAATTTTTGTAAGTTAAATTCATCAAAACTGATTTCTTTCATCAAATTACAATCTTGGTCAAAGGATAGTGACTTGCTCACTTTTTCCCCCTCTGTCTCCATATGTGTAGATGTTGTTATACTCAGTATAACAACCAATTATGGATCAATAACTACGTGGCCTCTGAGCCAAGTGGAAATCCATTCACCCATTTTACTTTTTTCTTTTACAGAGATGATTCAATGATACAGTAGTACCGCATCCCAAAGAATACTGAAGGCACTTTATTAAGTGAAGTCAAAGCTCTGTGGTTTCATTTTCAAGGTAAAGCTTGGTAACTGTTTAACAACTCAGTCACCAGTGGATTTAACTCTGCAGACTGCCTCAAACTTAAACAAAATAATCATTGCTATTTGCCATTCTGCTTAATGGTGTGAAGTCAAAAAACAACCACCAAACCCTCAGCTGTGTCTGTGTAATTCATATGCTCTAGTCCCCTGTGCTTCTTCCACTGATTTTAACAAAGGTCTTAAGGCTTGTCTTAGAGCAAATAAACTGTGATATTTTTAAGAATATGGTAATTGATACCTCCATCCTCAATGAAGCCTGGAAATTTTCAGGCTTCAAAAGGCACTGGAAGTCAGTTCCAACAACAGCATCCCTTTCTTTCTCCCCTCATGCCAAAACCAAAGCAAATCACCCTGAACTGAAGGAAGGTTTAAGTGTTGTATAATGCAAGAAGATGAACAGGAGGGGGACGAGGCAGGAAGATTCTCTGCTACTTTTTCCAAGAGAAGGGCAGTGAAGTCTAGATGTTGATATCGACCTATTGAAAACGTTTAGGAAAACCTTTGATTTCTAAAGATACATACCCCTATAATACTCAAGCCTTTCAGGTACTCCTGGCGAGGTTGGGCTTGGGGTACACAGCCTGCTAGAACAACTTTCTTCTTCCCTTCCTGGGCTTTCCTAAAGAAGGACAAACAGCGTGTTAATATTTTTTGAAAATTATCATTTTCAACTTCAACATAGTCATATTATGCATGTGACAACAGAAAGAAACCACAATGAAAACCTCCCCAAATCAGAAGCAACTTGTACATGTTTCAGCCTGAGAAACTAAAGAAACCAACACACCAAAAGAACCCCATATGAAGCTACAGCACACGTGGTTCGGTTTGGGGTGTATCTACAGAGACCACAGCCATTGCATATCTTGGACAAAAACACAACCTTGAAAGTCCTAATCAAGTTCACTTAACTTTTATTTGCCAGAATGGTAGAAGAGAAACTGGCCAAGAAAGATGGGACAGAGTCATTAACCTTGATTCAAGAAGTAACACAGAATGCAAGGGACAGAGGGAAGCCTACACAGGCAGGAACCCCTAGCTCAGAACAGACACATTTATGTAGTGCCAGTCAGAACTGACCGGTTACATCGGTCTTCTGATGTTTACTTAAAACGTTTATTTACTTTGAAACATTCAGTTACTCTAAAATATTTAAGCATATTGAGCACTTCCAGGCTTTAAGTACTTGCTTCTGGCAGAGAAACATTTGTCTGGATCTTAACTTACATAATTCCTTAGCTTTAATGCTACCTTAGCATCAAGCAGGAAATCAAAACACTAAGAATAAATGGTTAACACCGTTCATTTCATCAGTAACATTTTTACTCACTTTGAATTCAACAGTGAGTATGAAGCCAGTACTGAGTCTCGAAACTAATGGAAGGCCTGCACAGAACTAGCGGCAGCACACAAAACAGTGAGATGCAAAACCTGCTAATGTTCATTAAACTTTGAAGATCATCCATTAGCACATTAACCCAACACAACAACTGCATTACAATGTGCAAAACATGAAAGAAGAAAAGTGCTGAATAATTTTAGCAGATTTGCTAGGTCTAACATATTATGGGTTGCTCCAAGAACAATCTTTCACAGTTGCATGTTGTATCACGACCTCCTGGCAGGCTTCTGTCAAACTGGAACCTTGTACGACCATCTTTTCTCCAGCAATGTATGAATTCATGAAGTGTGTACTGTTATGCTGGAATAGGCTAAGACACGTCACAACACTTTTCAGAAAAAATATCCAAAATACACAAGTACTTAGACAATTTTATACTCTTCAGCTTGCTGGACCTGTCTCAAATCTGAATGCACTAAAGTGACGTTCAACAAGCACATGGCTGCTTCATGAGTATCTATCTATCGATCTCCAGCGAAGGCAACTTTAACAAAAAAACCCCAAACCAACCCAGAGTGGTACCACACACAGCTCCACTACTCACAATTTTCACTTCACACTTGTAATATGGACAAATCTATTTACAAATTACAGCTCAAATGAAAGCTCACCATAATACACGAATTGTAATATTAAAGGAGATCACAGGCCATTTTGCCAAATGCCTTGTGTTGGTTGCTGCCCTAAAATGAGGTATTTTAAAGGAAAGAAATAAATATCCTATACAAACACAAATGAGAAATAACAGGAAAAAAGATTATGACTGTTACCTCATATCCAATATAAATTCAGCAAATGTCTATAAAAGAATTGATTTTGTTTTAGTGGTACTTTCAGGAAACGTTCAGACATTCATAACACAGAACCTCCTTGGTCCTCCACTTGCACACTAAATGCATAATATAAATGCAAATCTTTTCATCTCTTCCTTGATAATATTTCTGTGAGTGAAGAACTATGATGTAATGCTAACGTAGTATATTTCTTAGGCACAGAATAAAGCAACATGTCTCCAAAACCTGCGATCCGTCCTTTCTTTCAGTGGTAAATATTTAAGGGTTTTGCAAAACTTCAATGGAGGTTACCTACTACATAGCCAAGAAAAAAATAAGAAAATAAAAATCATACTTCATGCATTACCTAAAAATGTCACATAGCACCATGTGACACTCCACTAACTCAAAGGATAAAAATCACTCCTTATATAGTTTAACAGGCTCAACCTAATGCCTGGAGGCAAGACAATAAGCCCTGTCTCCAGCAAACAAAGCACACATCCCTAGGCAATTTGGCATCTGGTATAATCTGCTGCGAGCAACAGCCCTCTCCATCTACTTGAAAACCTGGGAGCACTACAGAAGAAAAAGCTTTTATTCACATCTTTTTATCCGAGAAAAAAAAAATAAACAAAGTTTCCCTTGACACATTAAATGGCATTTTAATGTTATTTCACAGCTTTAACATTTTGCCATATCTTCTGGGACTATAACTAGAGCTAGGGGGGGAAAAGTTAAAATGAATATTCTTCATAATAAGCATTGCCTTCATTTAACTTTTTTTAAGTTGTACAGGTCTCTACAGAATAAAGAATTTTGTACACTGAGATTTTTTTTCTTTAAAATGCAATTAAGTGGAAATGCCAGAACTAAATTTTCAATCATAGCCAATTTTCATTACCTTCATAATACACCACACAATACATAAAACCCACCATAAATGAAAAGCCATTGTAAGGAAATTATGAATTTTTTTGCCTCATTTTCAAGAAACCACTTCTCAAAACATGCATTCCAGTGCTATATTGTCACCTCCTTTTAATATTGTTTAATGAGCCCTACTCATATTAACAAAAGCCTGAAAAAATTATTCTTCAGAAATCTAGTTAGCACGAGAACTGTATTAGAAGAGCCTTTATTCTTCAAAAACATGAATAGTAAGGAGAATAATACCTCATGGAATCTAGTAGGTGGCATGAATAAATACATCTTCTCTTTTAGAACCCTTTATATTTTTAAGTTACATGAACCTTACCTTGAACTTTGAATTTAAATGACTCATGAAACATCTTCAAGAAATACTCTTTTCTAAAAGCTACTTGCAAGATATACATCTGAACAGAAATTTAATTAGAGGAATTCTTTTTTTTAAAGGAAGGAATTATTCAAGCTATTTCCTAAGTAATGGGGGAGGAACAAAAAACAAGTGAGAAAAAACAGGGGCGTGAAGTGCTGCATTACAGCAGAGGACTCATACAAGATCACAGATTTATACTCCATTGCAGAGATACAGACATTGCAACTATAAATGCACTGTCAGACTTAATGAAATATGTTCAATGTATTCTGCCTTTCCAAAAGCAAATTTGAGAATGTAACTGGAGAATTTCTGCCTTGCTTATGTGCACTTTTATTTATGTTAGGAACTTTCCCAAACTGGAATATTTTTCTCACAATTTTATGTAACTCGTTGCATGGTTCCTCTAATTTTTATTTTTTAAGCTCCAAGAAAATTTGGTCAGTAACACAACAAAGACAAAGAAACACCTCCCACCCTCCAAAAAAGCTCCCCATAAGCATTTGCTACATCAGCACAGTGTGTATAGCAACACTGCTGGATACCATGGCAGCCAGTGCAGGAAGCTGCTCCACTTTTTCATGACTCACACAGTTACTCGAGTGGAACCCCCAGAAGAAAAAAGTTAGGGACATTTCCCTGAGGTTCAAATCTAAGGAAGGCAATAAAAAAGTGAAAGCAGAGAAGATGGGCCAAGTGCAGCAGAAGACAATCTGTGATATTGAAAGTAATTGCTAACTTGCCTTTGCTAGAGACAAGAGGAGCCAGACCACCACTGCCTGCCTGCTCATTTCCCTCTCCATAAGCAGAGCTGCCTGCTGGATTTTTGTAAGCTGTGAACTCTCAAGTAAGTCATAGCTTTCAGGGAGCCACCACTACTCCCCACCAAGGGATCCCAGCTGCACAGGAAGGCTTAACAGGCCTTTGAAATCAAAAGCAGTCTGGTCTGCAGGGAGGAAAGCTGATGAACTACAGACTTGTCAGCATGAAACATGCAATTTGTAAAGTGCTGCTCTAGTACCAGATATGTGAAACCAAGTATTATGCCTGCAAACCCCACATTTTTTCCTCCAAAACCCATTGTTGGTGGAATTAAATAATGAAGAAGTGTATAAACAATGAGCAGAAGGTTGCCTGCGGCAGGACTAAGTAGCAGTCAAATACACGTAAGAGAAGAAGCAAGAGCGGAATTTTCAACAAAAGCAAGAAATTAAGGGGGAAAGTGCTCTACAGTGAGCTTCTTCAGCTTTCTATTGATAGCACTTGGGAAATGTTCATAATATAAGAAGAACTATTTCTAATCTTAAAGTACAACAGGAAGTAACTTTGCTATCTGAAATGAAAAAGTAATTATTTCAATCTGAATCCTAGTAGGCAGATGACAACTGACCATCCATGAACTATTCCCACCAAGTGCAACACTCACCTCCTCATTGTTGTACCTGCACAAACCTGGCAACTTCCCCATAAGATGTGCATACCTCAATGGAATTGTGCAATGCATCACTGTAGTCTATTCACACCATTCTCGTGGCCTCCTATTACACAAAACCAACAACAGTCCTTATCAGGTGTTTCAGAAAGGTGTGAAGCCATAAACAAAGGGGAGCTTTGTGTCTCGATGTGCCCAAAGAAATGTCTGTATATATGAAAAAGTTCTGCTACGGCAGCTCTAGCTAAATACAGTATTAGCTGGGTATATGATGAGATCAGGCTGCCAATGGTTATAAAAAGTAAAATTCAGGAGATATTACTTCCCAGGCTGCAGAAATGGTATTGTGATGTCTCTCGGGAAAAAGAAACGCTATTTGGCTTAAGATGCAAATATGTGAAAGATCTTGCAACTCTCTCTCATCTGCTGAATTAATCAGCAGAAAGCCTCAAGTTTTAAAGAGAGCACAACATCCATGGAATGAGAAGATGGTGCCTGCATAGCATTTAGAATACATTCCTGAAAATCCATGAAATCACACAGCTATTTTCTGTTTGAAAAATTACAAATGGTAAGTTGAACCGTGGCTTTACAGGCTTCGAGCCAACGTAATGTCTCATTAGACCCAAAGGCTCACTTCCCATCCTCTCTGTCTGCTGCTGGTGCTCTTACCTTTCTCCAACTTCAACGCCCCCTGTTTCTCACTTCTGACCATCTGGTATCACTCCTCCTCTGCTCCAAGCTCTGCAGCTCACTGGGCCCTTCTACAGCCCCATTTAACTCACTGATATAGGAGAAATTTATTGAGCCAAGATTAGGAGGTTTTAACCATTTTGTTCCATCAAGTTAGCTCATGGGAGAAGGGCTGCAGCAGAGCCAAAACAGAGGGCAAGCGAAAGCTGTTGGGAAGGAAACAGAAAAAGAGATGGATACGGGAACTCCTTGTTTTATCTCTGGTGAGTTTAACGAGTCTCATGAAACCTTTGAGGTCACAATATGCTGAGCAAGAAGCAAAAAGGATGTAAGAAACTCATAGATGTTCTGCTTTCAAAGTTAGGGACAGCCCCACAGACAAAGGCTTGTGGAAAACCTGAGGAAAGCTTGTCAACGTTATTAATCAGAGCAGAACCACTCGAGAGTCTGCTTGGGCGTTGTCAGCTTCCTTGTGCACTTCCACAGCCCCCAAAGAATTGCTGCAATTTATCTGTGAGGCATGAGAAGATGCAAAGCTCATCTGAGGAAGCTTATGCTGACTACTGGAGTTTACTGAACTGCTCTTGGAGAACCAGTCTCACGTAAAGCGCCTGTCTCACTGCATCTGCCGAACTTGTCAAATAGCATTTCCTTTGGCAAAAACCATCAGGTAACATGCAAATATTCCAGGGCAAAAATAAGTTGCATGTCCTCCTCCTGACCAAAGCGAGCACGTCTTCTCTGAAAAATACTTTAAAAAGATAAAAATGCTTGCTCCATCAAACTCCAAACTGAGGTTGTAAAGACATGCTCCAAGCAAAAGTTAATAAATAAATGCATAAAAATATCCTCCTCTAAGGGAGTTTTTAATAGAAGTTGAAATGTCAGCTCTGAGAATAACCCCAAGACTCACATGCTACATACCAAATTACTCCCCAAGTTTCTGAGATGAATGGAAACTTGTTTTCACCCAACTACCTGGCATGCAAGTGAAGTGACTGCAGCTTTGTCTGCAAAAGGCAATCTGATTTGAAACTCTAGACCCAGTCAAATTGGTGCCTGAGTTTTACTCAAATTTTCTGTAAATGTAACTTTATCAGCAGCAATTAAAGATGCAACAGCAATTCCTGGGCAGTCATTACTCACACAAATATAGCATGTTAGTGTAATGATGGTCTTTTCTTCCCACAAAGGCTTTCAAATTAATAGTTCAAAGACTTTATCAAACTGAAAAATCAGACCAGAATGTATTCAGGAAGAGGATGGGATGAAGGAATAAATCCTCAATCTCACCTTGGCCCTGGTTAGTAATTTTTGTAGCCCCAAGCAAGGCTGAATTGATCAATATGAGAGAGAAACTTCCAGGATGTCATTTGGTCAGGCTAGGCAAAAATGGTTACATGCCAGTTCCTGTCCCTCCAGATGATTAAGAAAACAGATTTTAAAAAATCAATATACCATAACTTTAAAGCAAATCTGCAAAACCCATAATTAGAAGTTATCAGCCTTACAACTGTTCTTAAAAGGAAAGTGTAATTAATGACAATCTGGTCCTTAAAAAATTTCATCTTGGCTGCCGGCAGGCAGATTTTTACTTGCTGGCTAACAAGCATATATATTTTAAATTTTAATTTCTTTTTCTTGTGATTGCAAAGTTGTTGGTTTGGGTTTTTTATTCTTTTTCTGTTTATTGAGAAGATTGAGGGACCTTGTCATGTAACAGAAAATACTAGAAACAGCATTTGTCCTCCCAAGACTGTTAAGCAGACTGGGGCCTGGCAATCTGCTCAGGGGATGCCAAGACACCCACTCGCCAGTTCAATCCTCCCCCAGCTCTTGTCAAGTGAACAGCACGGTCTGCCAGGACTTGTTAGACACTGACAAACCTTCACTGCCTAACACAGGTGACATTCATGCTTTGTAGAAGGTATTCGCTAAAACGTTGAGAGAAAATGTCTTTCTGCAGTATTTTGCGAGTGGTTAGGCTCCCACCATTCTTCAGATAAAATGGTCAAGTATTTGGCTTTGCTGCTCTACAAAGCTGGGGTTTATGAGTTTCGGTTTCAAGCCCATTGTTGGTAGGATACACTACTATGCTCCTCAGCTCCTTTTCTTCTTCCCTCCTTTCAGTTCTCATCTTTAGTTGTCTGCTGACAGCACGAGTATCCTCAACTTCTCTGAGGCACAGAGTACCAGATACACTGAAGTTCTGCCCACTCAGTCTTGCAAAAGCAGAGGCTGCTGGAAGCCAAACCGCTAGGGAACTGCTGCAGGTGGCAAAAACTGGAATTGCCTTTGAAAAAAATTACCAGTTTCTGAAGATACTTGGTTCTTTATGTCCTTTAGCACACAGATGGCAAGTTGTAGTAGGATTGTAAAAATATTTCACTGTCTTTCTATCTCCAGTTTCATGCTAGCCTTCTTGAGCAAGAATCTAAGAAGTGACAATGGTGAGAGAGTTTTCAGAAGCAGAAATAGCTCTAAAGCTCTAGCAGCAATTTTGTTCTTTCTCTTTCTTCTGACACTACTTTCTTCCTTTAAGTGCAAGCATTTTCACTTCTTTCTACTACTTAAAAAAAGCATGACTTCATGCACCCCCTTCAAATGGGAAAACTTTATCCTGTTCTGAATTTATTTTTGCATATCCAGATGAACTGTTTAAAGGTACACTTGTCTCAAAAACAGTGAAAGGAAATCTCACATAAATTCACTTGGAAAGTGACACTAAACTTCTGACAGATTAAAGAAATGGAAGTCAAAATCATAACAGTGAACTTTTATAAAAACCACACAGCTCTTATGCTATTCCTCTGTTCTTTCTACAGATATGCCCGTAGGAATGACAATACTCTATCGTAGTATTTGTGGCATATCTCTCCTTTATATTTAGTTAACTGACAATTTATTCTACTTCACCTTCCCAGTCTTACCCCCCTCCTAGTTCTATTCATCTCTTTTAAAAGAAAGAAGTGCAGTTTAGGGCACAGAATAATGATTGTAATTAATGTATGAAATACTACACTGCCTCTCAGGTTCAAAGTACAGGCAGGCTTCAAGTTACATGCATGCATGGCCAATGGTTGTAATAGAAAACCCTGTTGATACAATGACTAAAAAATGAAATTAGTGTTGAATGAAAATTAAATAAGCCATTCCTTCCCCCCCCCGAGGTGTAGAGCATGCTTCTCGCTAACAGGCTACCTACAAAATTTTAAAAGGATTTGTTCTAGAAGCTGTTATGAGTACTTCTCCAGTTTTTTTGCTAAGTATAACACACCAGGAATCTTTTTCCATAGGGTAAGGATGGTGAAAATCCAGACAAAGGAAGCAGAATTTACACAGACTCAACTCACCAAGTAGTACATGATACCAAGTGTTGTTTTACCAAGTCATCAGAACAAAACCCCTGCACGATTCTGTGGTGTGTCTGACATAGAACATTCTGATAAAAAAATCGAGGCTAACAAAGGAACTAACAGCCAACTCATTTGTTCTTGGACTTCTCCAGGGCAGCTGAGGAAGAAAACCACAGACCTGAAAGGCAGCCAAAATTCTGAACATCCAGGCTTTTTTTTGCTCAAATTCAGGTGGCTACAACTACTACATGAAAGAAACAAAAATAACTTCTTGAGAGCCACTAAATATAGTTTTCATCTTATGTGCACAGAAGACTGTCAGAAGTTATCCAACAAAGAAAAGGAAACAAAATTCAATGAAGTAATTTTTCAGAACAGTAAGCTGCACGTTTTCCCTTATGGAAATGCTATGCGAGCAGCGACACTGTGCCTAGTTTTTGTCAGGAATTATGAAATAGATAAGGACTATAACATAGTGTGATAAAACAGAAAAAAAGCAACAAAGAACAGAGCAGAAAATGAAGAAAAAAAAAAAGAGAGAGAGATTTAGCTCCTCAACACTGGAACCTTCATTCTGTCCAAATTGCACTGTATCACATTTTTATGAACCTTTGGGTTTTCGTTTGCTTTAAATTCTTCCAGTAAAGCCCAGCAAGCTCTTCCTAATCTAAATACCTAAGAACTGATCAAAGGACCTGAACAGCAACAGGAATTACCCACTAGCCTCCTACATACCAGACTCATGACAGCCTGACCATTTTAGCAGTTCTCCAATGGACCTGCTCCAGTCTTACATCCCTCAACTGCCTCTGCTACACTCAAAACACAGTAATCCAGGGGAAGCCCCACCAAGTAAAGAGCAATAAACTCCTCTCAGTATCTTGTTCACGTTTTACTTATTTACAGCTGAGAGTGACTCATGAGAGTTGGCTCATATTTCTTGGTCTTCACCATACATCCGACATTCCTTGCAACAGGCCACTTATCCATCAGCCTTATCTCAGTAAATTATGAAGCTGTGTCAACTAACTCTTCATGGATATCTTTAATTTCTCATTGTTTCATACCATACCTGAAAGAATGGTAAAGATCCAAACAATTCTCCATGGACTACATTTTGACATACAATTTATTTGTATGGTTTCTGTATTGCTAGAACATCTTAGTGGTTTCTACACTCACACAAATTCCTCACAGTCCCTGAAAGCAACAGACTCCTACACTGCTTTAACTTCATGCTTTAGAAGGGCCTTGCACCACACACTACGATACAAATGGAAGAGATATTCCTATTTTATTTCCTTCAGAAACTGAAGCTTTGAGCCTGTGGTTACATATATAGATTCAAAAGTGTAATCCTGCTTCCGAAAAAAAAGATTTTGTCTTTTCCTANAACTACAATATCAAAACCAAAACAAAACAAAAATTCTTGGATGACTCGAATGACGATTGCACTTCACTTTTGCTTGTACTGCTGGAAAAATTCTCCACTCAGTTGTTGTCACTGATGCTTAAGAGGGGGAAGAGAGAAGACGCTGTTAGAAAGGTGGAAGCTCAAAACTGCATCAAGCAGTGTAAGATGGCTTTAGTGCACTCCCACTGTGAGGTGGGACTGATCAGAGTCCCTGATCAGAGCTACATCTGCTCCTTGCTTACAATTTATGCAGCACGCTTCCTTCCATTCTAGTTCAGACTTTTTGATGTACATGGTTGGGAAAACATTTCCAGGGTGGTTGCTGAGAGGAGGACGAGAAAAAGACAAGTCCTAGAAGCAGCTCTGAGAAATTACCAGTTTAGACATCTAAATCTAGTTCAAAATGTATTATTTAGAGAGCTAAAAATTCTAACTTCTGTCAGAGCTGAAAGGGTAATTTCGCTAAGCATATTAGCTTGCCTAAGAATGTTTCCTAAAATAACCAAGATATCATTCTAGTAGTTTTCACAATAGATGATCTTCTAGAAGTTTAATACACTGCCAGGCATTTTATGGGCATAATAATAAATGTATGGATTCATGAAAGTTTTAGGTATGAGTTCATGAAAGTTTTAGGTCACGTGCATATCTGAAAGGTCAGAACAATTTAAAGGATTCTAGTAACAAAACTTTTAATTTCTAACAGACAGCAATCCAATGAGGATTGAATACAGCCCCAAGCCTGACAGAGTTTAGGGAGCATTTGGACAACGCTCTCGGGCACATGGTGTGATTCTTGGGGATGGTGCTGTGCAGGGCTGGGAGTTGGACTCGATGATCCTTATGGGTCCCTTCCAACTCAGCATAATCTGTGTCATTCCCTGTGTGTGAGTGAACATAAATATATGCATGTGACAACAGCTACTTCACTCCCAAAGCTCCATTTCCTTTTTTTTTTGCTTCCAAATTTTCCATAAAATTTAATTCTGTCAGATTCATACCACCATCTTTACAGTGCCCCTTTACCTGCACGTAAATAGAATATTCTATTCTGAAGAACGAGCAGGCTCTAGCACTGCACAGCATTAAGTGTGCAGTACATAACCAGCAGCAGTAATTATCTGAGCACAGTAAACCACCTATAACACTTCACCAGGATTCCACAGTTTTATCACCCATCCCAGTGATCGGAAGGTCAGGACAAAGGCCTCAGTGCAGTATGTTATTGATCTCTTTAGAGATAATAATCGATCAGAAGAGTAATTTATCATTTTTAAAGGTTACTTTGCAAGTCCTAGGCAAAATGAGCTAGGTTCTTTACAGACAAATTTTCTGTAACCGTCTCTAACCTTTTTCTCAGTCTTTTTTCTGATGTGTGATCACCCACAGGTGAGCACAGGAAATGGAGGCAGACTTCAGCTGCATGTTTGTGGGCCTCCCAAACTTTTCTTGTGCAAGGGATTCGCGTTCGTACTAAAGCTCTAATGAAAAAGGCCCTCCACATTAAAGCTCCTTCCCTGGACTTCAGACACACAGTAAATTCATACCAAAGTTGTAACATTCAAGTTTCTCTGTAACATATAAACAGGTTGTAACAATGGTTATATCAACCTTTAAATACCTCTAAGAAATACGAATTGCTTAAACAGCATTTCCTATGCAACCACTTGATATTTTTAATTCACTTCTATTTTTAATACAACATGCGTCTCTGCAGACTTCAAGACACCTCACACCAGGAAACTATACTAAATAATGCAGGGCTCTGCATTAAGCTCACTTAGCTCAAAATTCTACTGAACCTCACTGGAAATTGTCATCCTGTTATGAAACTTCAGAAAAGAAATCCCTCTGCTCCCACCAGCAATTTCAAAGAAATTCCGTTCTATGGCTCCCAAACACTGCAGAATTTGAGAGGGTGGGAGAAGCGCTAACTGCACAACTTATGCCTTTGAAATTTGCTGTAAAAGATTTCTCATGTCTTTCTTCCAAATTTTTCTAGCAACTCAAGTACATTTTTCAGACTCTGATTGCACTAAGCGTATAATATGTTTTCTTTGAAATACTACTTCATTAATAAACATCATGGGGTTTTTTTCCTACCATAGCCTATATACAAAGATTCAAAGTATTAAATAGGCAATTGCGCCTTTTTTTCTGAATAGTCTGCACACAGGAAGATCTTCGCCTGTCAGCAAGCAGAAGTTTGTCTTTAAAACAGGTGCCAGAGGAAGCCAGAACTTTTCTTTCGAATAAACTCAAATTGGGAAACCGAGCACTGCACTCCCTGAAACACCCTTCAAAATCTGTGTCCCATTCATCCACTTTTCACATCTCTTGTACCAGACAACACACTCCAGGTTCCCCTAGAACAAAGCTCCCCTAGGGGAGCGAAGTGCGTGTTAACCTTATTTAAGATGATACAAAACGCCGTATGTGTGAGGTATAGGCCTACCTGCATCAGCAGAAGGCAGGTTAATTCTTCAGTAAGGGACAGGACAGGTGAGCTTACATGCATACTTATATATCAAAATACACTACAGAATTACAGAAGTAAAAAGGTAAGTTCTGCATTGCTGTTACACCAGCAGCTCAACCTGATTTTTTTAAGGTATCTTAGATTTAACAGTATAAAACAGCAAGGAGCAAACATCTTAGGCTCCTAACCCGGTTTTAATAATACCCTTCACATAGAGCTAAACAGCGTTGAACTGCTCAATTGTCTCTTTTTTTTTTTTCCTTTTCGTTCTTTTCCTCATATTAAAGCTTTTACCCTGTTCTGTGCCCTGACCATGGGTCAAGCAAAGGCCAGATCGACTCTGATGACCTTCAGAAGACTTGAGAGCCTTCACTCCCCACGCACTCTCCTTAAAATGTTGTTACAGCTACATTCTCCCTCTCTACTCCCGTGAGCGTGCCAAAAATTGCTCTTATTTTCTGCCTCCATTCACAATATATATCAATTTATTTCTGCCAGTATTTGCCACTTTCTGAAAAAGCTATCAGATGTTCCATGCAAGAGTGTCTTCCCTCTGATGGGAATTAGGCAGGCCCAGACAAGACCCTACGAGTAAAGCAAGGTTAGCTTAAAGAGACACTGTATTGCTATATTCATCCTGCTCTGTGGAAATAGGTGTATTTAAAATAATACTGAGATGGATAAACTGTGTATCCGTCCAGTTTGAAATGTCATCAGTATCAGAAAATCAACTTGTCAGTAATAGAGATACCAAATTAGAAAACACAAAGGCAGACGCCAAGAATTATTTGCTGCAGCAAACTTCTCCCAAACCGTGCCTCTAACAACTTCTGCTTTAAAAAGTAACCCAGGAGAAAACACAGATAAATATTTTACTATTCATACATTGGCTTTATCAATTTTAAAGCACAAAACCAGAGCACATGTGGTGTTCACAATTTCAACAGGACTGCTCAAGCTCTGAAAGTACATGAATAATTTGAGAGTTTGCACATAACTCTCAAAAGTTATAAATTTTAACAAGCCAACTCCTTAATTTCATGTTCTGTATTCTAAAATATGTGCACTTGACCTTGACATCAGAATGGGCAATGATACTCTCCACATTTTCAACTTACAGAGTTTAATTAATATGTTACCAACCATTCCCACTCTTGGTATTCTACATCCTGGTATTAGAAAATCTGAAACACATTTACTTCATTTAATACTGCCCAATACAATACAAAATATTTTTATTTTTATTATGATTTTTTCTTTCTGTAAAACTGGACATAATTAAAGGGATGCATAAATTGAAAGGAACTGTTCAAGATGCCAGTGTTTTCCTGAAAACAGTATTTGCTGACTGTTACTACAAAAAAAAGTCACATAATGCTAATTTAGAGAAACCACTGCTGAGACTATGGTCTACAGTCAGTGTCTATCCAGCTATCATCTTCCAGAATTTATCCAATCCATAAAACACACACTTCAATTCCTATTTGGACCACAGAAAATGCTTGGGAGCTGTTTGAAAACCTGTATTTTCTCTCCTGTTCTTCTCAAACTCCCCAGCTATACATACCCTTCCTTCTACTCATGCAGCACTCCACTTGCCACATGATCATCAGCCAACATCCCAGAAAGAGCACCAACACCAGACCGGCAGTTCTGTACAAGCCCAAGCAACACCGGATGCTTTTTCCATGATTATCAACAATAGTTTTCTCTATGGACTATAAATTATGCTCCCGTATCTTTTGCTTAGCTTACAGCTCTCTCTGGGACAAAGAGCGCTTGTGAGTAAATCAACAATCTGGAGCATCTTGCTTTCCTGTTGTTATTGTTTCTTTTATTATTAACCCAATATTAGCATTGCCCCAGTCTAATGGAACTTTCTCAGCCTTGTGACATTTGCTCGATTTAACATCCATCAATTATTATCACAGCCAATGGCATTTTAAAAAGGTAGCACTTACATGCTTTGTATAAATTTGTATAGGAAATACCGAAGATATATAATAAACACACATCCTTAACACCACTTCAAAATTGGTAGGCTCTCTTTTCTTACTTCTAATGCACACAGCCTTTCCCTTCTTCTTAGAGCTCTCCACCATATATGTTCCCTTAATAACACTAGTGTCTCTTTGCCAAAATTCTAGATTTTTTACCCTTCATCTTGTAACATTTTTCCACTTTCCTGTGGATATCTAAAAAAAGCTGCCTTAACATCACTCAATTAGACCTTTATTCCACATTCCTCATTCTTCTCGATTACAAAATTGTGGACTAGCTAAGGAACTGTTCTCACATAAATCTCAATGTAGTCTAAATTTTTCTTCTCTGACAATTTTACTGGCTTCTTTATTTCTTTCCAAATGACAAACACGTTCTTCATTGAGATAATTCCCCACTAAAGATAATCAGCTTCATAAAGTCCCTAATCCTTCTCAATCTATCACTTTGAAATCCATTTATGATTTCGTCTTCACCTGACACAGTTCAGAAACAGTTATCGCCTTCTTGTAGGTAGAAAAATGTTTATGGTAAAAATAAAGACATAATTAAATGTGATGTTTTAAGTTTTCTGAAAAACACTGTTCAGTTCGGGAACCAGATGAACAGTCCAAACAGGTCAGAGGGACAAATAGTTGTGTTGGAAGTCACCTTGTAACACTGAATTTCTATTTGTCAAGCAAATCTCACTCCAGCAGAAGTTGCCCATCTGTTGCGTATAAAAATAGCAAAACCAGTTTGTTTGCATTCCCAGTAAAAGCTAATCAGTGTGGGGGAGCGAGACATCTCTGCTCACCAACAGGCTTCCTGGAAGAGTAACGCAGAAGTTACTACTGACAAGGAGTCCTCGCAAGTGATAGCGGGAGGGAAGGAGAGCTTCCCAGTTTTACTGAAAATCACCACTGTTAGCTGTGATAACAGGGTGAAAAGAGTGAAGGCCTTAGGAAATTCAGTAAAACAATGTCAAAGTAAAATTGTTTGGGTTTACAGTATGAATTTAAGAAATTCTCATGCCATCATCACAGGTCACGGTTTTACGTGGGGGCAGAAGAAAACCTCTCTCTTTAGGAAGCTGAGGAAAATACTCTTGGTCCCAGGTTAAAAAGAAGAAAAGTACTCTTGGTAAATAACAAAACTAATGAAATTATAGACTGATAGTTAAGTAGCTGTTTTCCCCCACTATCTATAAAGTCATTTGCTTTCAAGAAAAATCTGATTTCTGCCTTAAAAATTATGTGCCAGAGAAGCTCACTGGCTAAATCCTCTCAACTTCTTCCAATACACATCTAAGAAGTGCTGTTTAGAAAATATTCCAAAGACAGTAACTGATTTGAAAAGAAACACAAACACCACTGTATGGTATCAAGTATTTTTAAGCACCACCTGCAGCAAAGGGAAGCAGCAGAGCAGCAAAGTTTCTAATTACCTGCTGTAACAAAAACCACACAACACTTGAAATTATCATGGGTAAGTAAGCCCTAATAGAAAAAGTTCATCTTTTTGTTACATCTGTTATCCCAAACCACAGTTTTGATTAATAATTTAACACACTTGAATGGTTAACACAACATTTATTACTCCATATTCTAAATAATCAACAACCTCTCCTAAAGGAGGGCAATTACTGTCTGAACATTTTAAGTTCATTCTATTCCTCTCAGAAGCCTGTGGTTATTGATGCAGGATCTCAGACACCATTACTTTCACATGGATTTTGGATAGAGTGAACTTTTCTCAACCAGGAGAAGTAAAAGCTACAAAGCCAGTTGACACAAAGCACAGAAATCTAACTCTTGCACATATGAGCCTCTGGAAAATTTAGCCTCATTTCTGCCAAAGCAGCATTTACAATAAAATGTAAGTGCTGAATAGGCTGAAGACTCATGACAGATACCAGATGACTTTGAACTGTGGTTATGAGGGTCAACACCTGATCTTGAACTATGCCATTAGAAGACATCATTAGCAAAACAAAAGCTCCCGAGTACCAAAACAACTGACATTCACTAACAAGTATTGCTCAATAAATAAAAATTAAACTGAGCTCTGAGAATTCTAGTGAAACATGAAGATATTATCACACTAATGAACAATTCATGGCATATATAAGATTTTAGTCAGAGAATGGTTTGGGGTTGAGGGGACCTTGAAGATTACCTCGTTCCAAACCCCCTGTCATGTACAGAGACACCTTTCAGTAGACCAGGTTGCTTAGGGCCTCATCCAATCTGGCCTTGAATGCTTCCAGGGATAGGGCATCTACAACTTCTCTGAGCAACTTGTTCCAGTGCCTCACCACCCTCACAGCAAAGCATTTCTTCCTAATATCTAATCTAAACCTACTCTCAGTTTGAAGCCATTCCCCCTTGTCCTGTCACTACATGCCCTTGTAGGTAGTCTCTCTCCATCTTCCTTGTGTAAAACGTACCAGATAAAAGAAATTTTCCTTTTGCAGTATTTATTATGTGCACACATACTTTTGTGAGTGTAAACAGTGAAAAAGTGAGGGGGAAAGTAACTTCTTCACATAAACATTATTATCCAATTCTAAAAAAATATAGTATGCCAAGCGCCTGAGTAATATCACAAGACAAATGCAGAAGCTGAATTAAGAATGTCTAGCTTGCCAGAAAGATCTTGTGAACAACCAGCAATCAATATTTTTATTATTCTGAATGCAAAATCTGAACATTTGTGTTCTTTTCCCCCAAAACGTGGGATACATTGGGACCGTACTGTTGTAGAAACTATTTTATGTCAATTTGGTTTAGAACTGAGGTCTCTCTCAAAAGGTGAAGCTGTCTGTGGTGTCTGACTGATGGGGTCTTGGCTGAATAGTTCACCAAACTCAGGTCAGAATTCCTTGTCTCATAGCAAGGTGGATCTGTCCATGTTAAAAAGTTTGGCAATTTACAGTAGTAACACAGAGGGGGGCAACCCCATACCTTGGCTGCAGGGGTGGACAGCTGCTGGAATGTTGCTTTCCTGCTCAGACCTGGCAGTGTTTGCATTTGAAACTCATCGTGAGTTAGGAACACTTTTATCAGACTACTGATAAACCAAGAATAAAGCTACAATGTGGAGTAGAAGAGTAATTTGCAAAATCTTACATGAAAACAAAACCACTATCCCTCAGACACCCTCTCAACAATACTGGATGCAAGAGCTAGCCTCAGGGAAAAAATTCTGAGATCAACCTCAACAGGTAAAACAAAATAAGAGGTCATGTCAGTTTGTATTTGCATGTTTAGTACGTTGTTAAACATACTTAAGATTTATTATCTTAAGTTTATTAGATAAATTTAAGAGACCTTGAACTCCTTTTGCACTAACTGAGGGCACCTACTTTATTTGACTTGTGTTGTTTCTCACATGATCTCCTTCCCATTAAAAAACAGGGTCTTGGAACTGACAAACAAAAAACTCTCAGTAAGCAAGCAGTACAAATGAAAAGCTTTGTAACTCTGTACAGAAACTATCTACGTGGACATAGGCAGCACAGCTACCAAGCACCTTCTGCAACAATTTATTTTATAATCTCAACATCCGAAAAAAAAATGGAGGGGTGGACAAACACCAGGACCATTAAAATATTCTTTTTTCCAGTGGTAATACGGTGTGTCTAGGTAAGACACAATATCTTTCACTTAAATCTTCAAGTGTTCTTTTAAATACTAAATCTCCTCATATCTATCTGGTTAGTTATTATCCCCTTCTTACGGTGGCACACATCTATATAAAGACTGAAGTGGGCTGAAGGGGCAGTAAAAGAAGAATTATTATACCTGAAGTCTTCACTGTGAATCCTATAACCTGAGTCAACAGCGTTCTCTGTTAACACACTGATCTCCATTCCAACTCTTGAAACATTTCATCCACTTTTACACTGAAGGAAGAGTAGGGGGAAAGAAACCTCAAACTTCCATCCAAATAAATTATTACTCTAAATTAATCAAGGATTACTGACAGAAAACAAAACACATCATTTCAACACACAGAAACATGTGCTGGCAGCTGGGTGAAAGACCATCTCAGGCATCCCATTTATACTCAAAGTTATTTGTTATGCTGACTTCAATGAAGACGAGGTAACTACTGAGTAAAAAGTAAGAGTCTACTTGATTAAATGAAAGCTTAAACTCAGAGGGGACCTCTCATTCAACCATTTTTCATCAAAACTCCATATGTAAAAACACGTTAGCATTTAAATTCACTCATTCTGGGTTGTCTTCCCTCTATGTTCCCCATTCCCAACAGAAGAGATTGCATGAACGCTTCCAAAGAACACTTTGAAGACTAGTTCAGATACTTTTGCTGGAAGTTCCCCATTTCACTGTTTCACTTCTGAATGGCTTGGCATAGCTAGAAGGCTACTCAAACCCTGGCTGTTGGTGTGCCAGGTACAAAGAGCAGGTGATACAGAGATGGGTAGAGCAGCAGGGATGCAAAGAAGGATGGCCAAGAAGGCAAGATATGAGGGAGTAAGTATATTACAGGAAATGTTTAGTGATTTACCAATGCCTAATGAGATCTGTCATCCTGCCTTCAAGTTTCACAAGTGTTACTGGAATCCATTCCGTCCAGGCTGACAATCTGGAATGACTCAGGGCAACTCAACTACAACTCTGTACAGGCTGAGTTCCTAAATGCTCTCCCAAAAGAGCTTGAAGATGCTTTCCACCTTTACAGAATAACATCACAAGCTTTTAGCCCAATGCTAAAATCCAGAACAAGCAGTTGTTACATTGTTTAAAAAAAATCCCAAAAAATCCCCAGAAAGATCACAAGTCTTCACCTGAAGTAAAACATTTGGGGAAACAACGTATTTCAACAGTAGTACACAAAATCACCACCATATTAAAACCCTACAGGTAAGCAATGGATCATTGCTGATTTACTACCACTGTGACATTTAGCAATGTGTAGAATAAGTGAAAAATGCAACAAGTAGTATAACACTATTTCTTGGAGAGCAGGGCAGTCATCCTCCACGCAAAACCAGGCCATACCTCACGGATTCATTTAGACTGCTGTGTAATAACTGCACTTAGTTAAGGCCCCCAACTGGACACAGTTCTCAGAATGCACACATTCTCCTCAGAATAACGAGTGCTCTACATTTCACAGTTCAGCCAGCACAAAAGACTTAACATTTTCTTAAGACTGCCATATGCGGAATTGCAATTTTCATCAACAAGACTTTTAAGACCCCATCCATGTTATTTCAGACTCAGCTTGATTTAAAACATTTTCATTCAGGATGTTTGTGTTTTCACTGAGTGGTTATCTGGTCTGTATCTGTCAGCAACTACTTGTCACTGGCTTAGTACTGCAAGTAACTTCAAACAAAAGACAGTGTCCTACCAAGTTACATATCAAAGTAAGAAAAAGAACAAAATGTGTGATAAGGGACAATTCTCATGAACTAAAGTCAACAAAGTATGACTTTTCACGTATCTAGTAAGGCACTAACATTTTACAGAAATTTTGTTTCTTACATAAAAGCAGTGCTGCTAGAAGAAGAATATTATGCCCTGCAATAATTGTAAAAAATATTTTACTGAACAATTAATATATATTTTTTTATCTGACAGCATAAACACACTGTGAAGGTTATGAACTTCTCAAAATGCGTTTTTCCTGTAACTACTGAATAAACATAAAAGGACTGCCCAGTACTGTCCAGATACTCCTATTCTAATGCTGCACATACAATAAGGCAACCAAAAGCAGTGCGTACTTCATTCCTGCAATTCATTACCATTTCCCAGAGAGCACACTGCCTAAAAGCCCAGTTCCTCCCACCTTACTGCTTACTTTCCTTCACTCCAGCTTGCTGACTTTCTCTACCTGTGCTAAATTTTGCCGGTCCCAGAAAACCATGAAACTCAGAGTGAAACACAAACAAGTAGAGGATGTGAACTGATGCCCAATGAGGAAGCCTACAGAAAGGAGAAGAGTAAGTTGTTAAAACTCACAAAAAGAGTGGCCAGAATTATTTCATTTTGACCCCATCAGCAGGCAGGTTTTTGATTGTTTTTCATGTAGAGAAATGCAGCATTTTTATCTATTTGGTAACATTTACCTTCTACCTTCTCTTCATTCCCACTTAAAAGTGGACAAAATTGCTAATCATAATTTGTTGTAGGTAAGCAATTAAAAACAAGAGAAGCTAGGATCACTGTTGTTTTAAGTCAACATGCCACCAGTGTATATGCAAAACCAAAATTTACAGTGGGATCAGCTGCTGAACGTTCTACCCAGTGACCATTTGCAAATGAATCATGTTCATTACTTGTGTTGCTTGAAAACAAACCCATGAAAAAAAAAAAAAAACTCAGGTGAAGAGCATAATTATTCATCATCACTGTGAAAACCTGTGCCTAAATGGGAATTTTAAGTGCCTAAATTTGGTCTTGCAGATTTGAAAAGTTGGTCTCTAGAGAACTGCATTTCTAGAGTTTGTGGGTTATCACTAAGGAGAAGGCAGATGACAGAAAAAGAGATCTTTCAGATTACTTCTAAAAGTCTTTGTCTTTCCTTCCTGGTGGTCAGTTGAATGAGTTATTAGGATAAGACCCACCAAGCAACATAGATGAGATGAAGAGAGGACATAGGTGGAATAGGAAGGGATGCATTTCTTGGCCAAAAGCACTTCTGGCTTGCAAAAGGGAAGGGTGACCAACAGATCACTGGTCAGCTAACATGTCCAGCTATGCAGGCACGGGTCATTTCTGCATGCATTTGCATTTACACAATGCAGGAACAGCCAGCCTTAAAATCAGTTCAAAAAGAATCTGGTCTTCTTATCTGTAAGTTTGTCCGAAGCTCTAGCTAGAAGTCCTGCAAAGTGTTAGAAGTATTAGTGAGGGAAAAAAAGCAGAGTAATCATAACAATTTAAAATCAATAAAATTAATGTAAATCATAGAACCACAGAATGGTTTGAGTTGGAAGGGACCTTAATGATGCCAACCCCCTGCCATGGGCAGGGACGCCTTCCACTAGACCAGATTTCTCAGGGCCCCATCCAACCTGGCCTGGAACATTTCCAGGGATGGGGCATCCACAACTTCTCTAAGCAACGTGTTCCAGTGCCTCATCATCCTCACAGTCAAGAATTTCTTCCTAATATCTAATCTAAACCTACTCTGCTTCAGTTTGAAGCCATTCCCCCTTGTCCTGTCACTACACACTCTTGTAAGTAGCCTCTCTCCATCTTTGCTGTAGGCTCCCTTCTGGGAGCTGCAATTTTCACCGGATCTACCCACACGCACAGAGAACACACACAGCTAATTTTGATACAAAAACCCTTACTTCCTCTGCCCCATTTGATAGTTCAGCATTAGAGAATACAGCCACACTAATGGAAGCTATGAACTTTTTATTTTGGAAGTTAAAAAACTCAAATTTGAACAGTGGGACAGATGGGGAAACTGCTAAGCTGACATAAAATTGCATATTTCAAAGGCTGTTTTCTGGCATGATAATAAAAAAAGATAAATCTGCTAGAAACCATGCCAGAGGCAAGTGGAAATATAATCAAATCAGTGCCTGTAAAGCCCACCTTCTGAAGACAATTTGCTCTGTTCCCAAGCAAAAGACCGTAATTATCTTCTCAAATACCTACAGCAGGCTGTTAAGTTTAATGAATTTCACTGTTTGCAAAAGAGTTAACTGCATCACAGTAAGAGTGAATACATTCCCTGTTACAAATAAATAAACAACCATCTCTTGAAACACCCCTTAAAAAGTCCTAATATCTAGGAATAACCTGGTAGCCCTCTGGCTCAGTAAGACCCCTACCAAAAGACTCTGTTTTAACATCACTCTGCATACATGGAAGCTTGCTTGGTAACCATACATAGCAGACAGATATTTCAGCATATCATGACATGCTAGAGCTGACTATGCCATTGCATACTAGAATAATCTTGTTATTTAAAAAAAAAAAAAAAAAAGGCTCAGAATGGTGCTGCTTTGCATTTTATGTATCAGCTTTCATCTGAGGATCATAAATCCTCTCTTTGTCCAAGAACCATTTTTCTAGCCTCATATCCACAAGGTGGATATCCTTCTTTATCACAATTTTACAACCCTGAAAAGAAAAGACTGACTTGTTCAAAGTCACTCAAGCAGTAAAACCAAAACCATGTTCCAAAATCCAGACCATCATTCTGCTGTCAAAATTAAGCCAGCCTCGATTGGTGCGAAACAAGAGACAGACTGGCTGCAACTTTTTCCAGTTCAGTGGACAAAGCTTTCCCTTTAAGTGTGTTACAACATCGGAGCCAGTGGAGCCAAAAAACTGCCTAACATAAAATGAACCACATTCAGACTTTCACTGCCCGAGTGTTGCACAAAGCCTCCATCTCAGAAAGACGACTGGCACACGTTCAAAGTGATGAGTAAACCTATCTCCTTCAATATGCCATTTCTGATACGGCGCGAGGGACAAACAAAACCTTTTGTGCTTACGAGGGAGTGAGTTTGGGTTTGAATAACCCGGACTTCATTTTACTGACCTCACATGACTGATTTAACTTTACAAGGTTAAATCAAAGAAACCTTTTAGGAAATAAGATAGTGTCAGGGACATTCTCTTTTCCAGAAAAAATACCAAAAAATGCATAAGAGAGCAAATGAGGAGTTGTTAATTGTCTGGCTCCACCCAGCTGGCAAACTTGTAACCCTGAGGCCAGACCTCAGGCTCAACCCATTGGGTCTGAGATGAAGAATTCACAACCACCTGAGAAATAACTCAGGGATGCACCCAAAAAACAGACGGGCACGCTCTCCTTCCCAAGTCCATGCTTGGGAACAACTCCACGGAGCTTACTCACACTGTTTACACACCAAAACCGTTTAGCTGAGCCCAGCCACACTTCCTGTGCTCTTCCATGTGTTTTAGATAAACTGACAATGGGCTCTCAATGGCAAATTGTCCTGAGAGACGACGAACACGTATCAAGCATCCAGTCTTCATACATACACTGTGGATTTAACTGCTGTGTGGATTTAACGTCACATAAGCATTTCCAAGATGTCAGTATCAAACAAAAGGAAGAGTTTTCAAAATTGTTTCTTTTTCCTCAAAACAATCAGCATGGCACTGTTAAACTACAGTTACAGTTCATCACCAGAGAACCATGGTATAGGCTTTTTTGTTATCAAATTGTTAGCAATTTTTGTGTTGCAGTGAAGGTAAAGCACCATTTTTCATATCCACCCCAATGCACTTCCAAGTGCATTTGACAGATTTCTCCAACGAAATAATGGTTGGTACACAGGTTGGGTTTTTTTTCCAACAAGTAATTTAAGAAAATTATCCGTTTTTCTGCCAACATTAATGTTAGCTGCCCACATCTTAAAATTTTAGTATCTTACCCCTACTATGCTTCTGCTGTAACCAACCATACTCATGGTTTACAAAAACAGAATGAAACTGCTAGCACAGAGATTTTTTTTCTTGTTTGAACATTTTCTCAGTTTTCTTTTGAAGGAAACCTGACATGTTCAGGCTATGAGAAAGGAAGTTCAGCTGGTATTTATTTCCACAACAATATTTAGCTGCCTTTAGAAGTCAAGTTCCTATTGTGAAACTCCTCGTCCTTCAAAGCACGGGGCTGCAGAGGCCATGCTATCTGACTGGCTAGAAAAAGCAAGGTGATGTGGCTTTGAAGGGGCTACAGCAGGTACTGGAAGCAGCTCCCCTGCCATACCATCAACAGACTCCACATATGCTGAATTATTTCGAGAAGACAAGCAGGATTTTGCTGCAGCTGACTGCTTCCAGTTTGCAAGTCAGCTCCCTTTGAAACAAGCTGAGGCACCACTGGCTACACCACCTCACCTTCCAAAAAATGGCCCTACAGGGTTAGCAGCTGATAAGCTGTTATGATTCGAGGTACAGTGTTTCTACCAGAGAAATAGCTGTAACGTTGCCAGCACTGAAGCTTCCCAAAGCTAGGAAATGGGGTTCACAGCAGGAACACAGGAAAGGGACAAGATCTGATCTAACTAACAAATGTGATACTTCTAAACTTCTAAATTCTAAACAAGGCAATTTATGAAATGCCTTGACATCCCATCCAAGCCTAAAACATTGTTTGTTTATATAATCCATATCCACATGAGAGCTGAAAGCTATTTAAATGCCTACCAGTTTGGTGCAGACAGAACTGACTCAAGTTAAGCAGCTTCCAGGATGTGTCAAATAATGCTGGAAACAAGAATACAAGAGGCCAGCATTTGTCAGTTAACAAGCTGACACAGGAATGCATTTGTAATAGTTACTCAACACATGACTGTTTAATTTGGTTTTTTGCAAGCATCTAATTTGGGTCTCTGTAAGCAAGAACTTTTAAAAAACAACAACAACAACAAACACAAAAAACAAACCAAAACCCCAAAACTAGAAACAAAACCCAAAAAACCCCACAGCAAATAGCACACTACACTAGCTTTCTGCTGATATTAAAATTACAGACATCTGTCAGTAATGCTCCTTTAACAACCACAACAGGCAAGTGCAAAGAAGTTTTCAAATAGAAACAGGAGTGTGTATTGTACTGTCTTCCTCATTGTTTCTGACTGCACTTCCTAGGAAAAGAATATTAGCCTTCATAATCGAAAATCACATTGTTTCTGTAGCCTAAAGAAACAAGTACATGAAGCCAACTCATTTGAAATTATCAGGATCTAAATACAGGCTACAAAATACTGCCAATGTATTTCAAAACAAAAATAGAAACTGTGTTATTTATTGCATTGAAAGGATTTCAGGTGTCTATGCTTTTCCTTCAGAGCTTATTTTACAGTAAATACTTTCTCTATTCTTATGTAAATTTAAACACAACACACTAAAAAAAACCCTAATATACATGTGGTGCTTTATGGTGAAGTTTTCAGCAAATTACAGAAACAGGTGCTTCTTGCCCTTTGGCTTCCCAGTCAGTATGCAAAATCAAAAAGTCCCCAGAATCTAATGGTAAAAAAAATTACACACTTATTAACATTGAAATAATTCCCACATTCATTTGCCACATTACTGGGAGCACCAAAATGTCCCTGTGAAAGAATCAAATGAGAGGAAGCTGAGGGTTACACCAGCAGACGGCAGCTGCCAAATGTAGGCTGGGGGTTTTTATCCGAGTGGTTTGATGGTGAACAGTGTTACCTGCTTTCTCTGAAGGACCAATTATAAATACCCAAATAAAAAAAAAAAAAAAAAAAANAAAAAAAAAAAAAAAAAAAAAAAACAAGGAAACAAAAAAACCTCCCGACTAAACAAAAAGCAACAAACCTCATGTCAAGAGCTGTGTCTTGCCTTGAGCTGAGCCCACTCCCAAAAGAAGCCAACTACTCCAACACCTCCCTGGTGAAAAGCAACCTCCCTGGTTCCATGAGGGCATAAGCAGCAGGTGTTGGGACAGCACTGGGAATTATGTTCCCTGAGAGCAGTGCAGTCCTTTTTACTTTAATGATTAGCAAAAGGAAATAAATTAACCTATGATGAAGTTATAATTTACCTGTATGTGACAGAAACACAGTAATGCATTTTGTGATCACTGACAGAAACCTTAGCAGTTTGGGGTTCTGTTTGTGTTCAAGGGGCCAGTAGCCAAGCACTCTCCCAGCCTATGCCAGCCCAGTCAGTCTGCAGCTCTCCTGGATGAATCCTAACATACCCGACAAATAAAAGCACCAAAATAGTGCAGCCACTTGCCAGATTGCCACAAGAACAGAAGTACAGCAGGTGGCCATCCACAACTCCAAATTAAATCACATGCTGCTCAGAACTTTATACCAATCCCTGTGTAGTGTTGTATCTGTTTAATGTTATTCTTCATCCTCAATTTTCAAAATTAAAAGAAAATGGGTTTTAGTGACACACGAACCATGGCAGGAGACAATGATCCAAATGGTCTCATTCAGCACTCAATAAAACAGAGAACAACTATGGCATCTTTCCCCACTCCGTTCTCCATTTTTTTCCCTTTCAATATTTATTAAGTAAACCAGTGCTTATCTGGGCTAAATCCCCAGGCTCAGTGAAACACCAGGTGGTAGACTGGGGTAGTTTTTCTAGCAACAGATGGCTCAAACATTTTATGACAAACGGACACGGGACTATTGCTCGTCAGCCCATCTTTCAGTTACTTCTTTATGTAACAGCAGCAACTCACCCGGGGAGCTCGGGCAGCTGCTCACCTGCACCAGGGCCCCCCCAGGACCAGCCAGGGCTGTGGGAGCCTCCCTGCCTGCTCCCTGCCTGCTGCTCAGGTGACATCGCAGCCCACACTGGGCACTGGGAGGACACCCCGTGCTAGCCATCTCAGACAAGAAACTTGGGCAACACTGGTCCCTGAGAAAAGCTACAAAGTGCAACCTGTGACTCTCATGTTAAAATGTATTATTTCTCAATTATTCTTTCTTGCTTATTGTCTTATCTGCCCACATCCACAGCAATTGTGAGCAGCTACTTTCAACCTCAAATAGGAAAGGAATTTACTGCCTTCCACACTTTGCTGTGCACCATAAAGGAAGGTTACTTAGTTCACCTGAAGTGAAGAAAAACATTCTGTCATTACAATTATGCCAGTCTGAATAAACAGAAAGAGAGAACAAACCATAAAAAGCAGCACTGAACACTCCATTAATTCAATTCATTTCTCACTGGTAATTTAATTCCAATAGGTTTGTACCTGAAAGGCATACTGTAATACTCCCTCTCAAGTCATTCAAGGGGGATAGGGACTGCACAGAAGCCACCCCTCCAGGCACTACCACATTTCCACATGCCCCCTTCTCCCTCCAGAATTTCTCAGACAGGGACATGGGAAAAACATCTGCCACTCTCATGCTGGCATTATCTTGAAATCTGAAATAGCATTTGCATTTATTTGGCAAAGGTTAATAGTATGCTTGTAATATTTTTAGTGATATAACATTGCTGAACTGATGTGACAGAAGTAAGATATGCCTAAAAATAATCTCAACCCCCAGTACTGTCTGCTCTGGGATTTTGTTTTCTTGATTTCATTTATTTATTTATTTTAAAATAATGGATATCACCACTTGCAGAAGTGAAAAGGCTATGAACCAAAAAGTTGACAACCTAGGAGAAAGGGCTAAAGGACAGAAAATCAGAGGCAGAAGCCTAATGACTTTTTACACCCCTAAAAATTAAGGGTTTGTTGGTGCTTTTTTCCTAAAATAAATTTAGTAAGCTGAGACTAAATGAAACCTGTGTTACATGCAGAAGCACTAAAATTACATAAAACTACATGTCACGAGAAAAAGAACACTGCTACCCATATTTTGTATTAGTTCTGATGTCTTCAGTCTGTGGCTTTCCTCCTGCAATACTATTTACTTCCATTCGGCTTACTGCAGTAGTTACCCATCGCAGACGAGGAGGCATCAGCCCAGGAGGAGAATTAAAAACAGTTGTGTAATCTACTTAATATTTAATAAATAGAAGTGTATAATACATGAATACTGTTGGAATAATGAATCACCCTACTAAACCAGATTATATTCTTCAATTCCTCACTTGTTCTGGATAAAACGTTGTAGGATGTTTCAATTGTTATTAAAATAAGAAATTTGGACCCCAATTTTGGTATCCAGGCCCATGCCAGAGCCTTTTCAACACTGAAGTATAATAAAATGGAACATTATGAAGTGTTTGTTACATTAAGACACTACCCCACTACTCTGATCAGACACACAAGCCAAGTCTAAATAAGACCACATTTATTCAATTCAAATAGCACTTCTCTTTCTTCAAGAAAAAACCCAAACCCAGAGAATACCCACTTGTTTCTCCTTGTCAAGAAATAAATATCTCCATGTTGCATGAGTACATTTCAGTTATATAGTAACTTCCTGGCAAACGGGAGAAATTGTATAAGATATTTTCTAAAACTAGGGTTGCAAGAGGAATGTGGGAACTAAATGACCATATTTCTGCAGCCCTAACTACACACCCTGCAGAAGTCCTAGTCTAACCTCCACAACCCCCAGCCTGGGTAAGGCAAGGAGGACCTAACACCAATGAAAGGAAGATGCTTTGAGGGCACATTACCTTCATGAACTTTTAGGGCCCACCCTTGTAATGCTGAGGAGGTACGAGGGAGGGAACAATCACATGCTCACGCCTTCCAGTAATAACTAGCTCATCCCAATTTCACTGCTTTCACAAACTTGATGAAAACCAGAAAGGTACCATCTTTGTGAAGCCAACAGTAACACTCAGCTGCAATGTGTTTACACACTGGCCAGGGCTAGCATACAGCATTTATCAAACCTTAGCTGCAGGGGACCAATGATGCAATTCTTGCACTTCTTAAGCCATAGCAAGGGTCATTCTTCCCCAGGGCCACTAGTCAAAGTACTGAAAGCAAGACAAAATTCCAGTGGAAACAGCACAGCACTAGTGCTTATTCCATGAAGGTTTTTTCAGTCCTATACTGAGGTGGGGTGGTTTTGCAGTTCATTAGCTAGCCTGTCTCCCTGGCCAAAAAAATCAGCCCTTTTGCTCCCAGTGACCAGCCAGCTTACCTATTATACGGTATTTAATGGGGTGTTATACATGCTACACTACAATGTAGTTTTCCAAGGAAAACAAATACTTTAAGTAGTGAAGGATTCAGATTGCAGCAAACAGAGTAAGCAAACATTGTGTTTGCACACCTGTGCAGCTTCAGCCCAACGTTGCCTTTTATCACCTGCAGCTGTAAGGCCAGACAGGCACTCGTTTGACAAAAAACAGGAGGACACTTGCTTACAAGACACAGGGCTTAAAACTGCTTGTCTAGATTGCAGTTTGAGGTACATGCAAATAGCTTTCTTTGATACTGAAGAGTCATTTTTAACTGCACGCTGCAGATATGTTTTAGTAAATGGTACAAAGGCCCAGAGACACTATACCAAAGCATTGTCATGTGCAAAGATATAGAGGGGGAAACAGTGAGAAATACGGTCATACCTTTAACAGTATTAGTCCAGACAGAAAAACAGCAAGAGCCTGTCTTAAGGCTCTCTACTCTTGTCAAGTGACTCGTATCCCTGCACCTCTCAGAGAGGCATATGTGTAGCTAATTTAATACCTGCTCACTCCAAAGTGGGTCTGGGGCACAGCTGCAAGCTGATGGTGCTTACAAGGAAAGGGAGGTAGGAGCCCAGCTTTCAGTTTTGAGCCTCAGGTCAAGTCACTCACAGGATTTTTAGATCATTAAGTGCATGTCAGATCAGATCAGCCACCTGTCCTTGTGGGCTGGATACACAAATACACTCCAACTCTTTTCTGTTTGAGCCATATTTTTAAGTACCAAAATATGGCAAAAGAACAGACAAAAATCTAAGCTGTTCTTGAGTAAGTCCCTACTCAGACATCAATCCATAAGAAAGGATTCAACACCAATAGCTGACTATATTCCAGACACCCAGGAGCTTACCTAGAAACAAAGATGAAAGACAGGATAACACAATCCTTGACTCAGAAAAGAGAAACAAATGGCTGTCATAAAACCCACCCACTTCATGGACTAAGAGGGTTCATTTCTTCGAACATTTCAGGAAACAAATTCTCTAGCCATAGAGGCAGAAACAAGCTTATAAAAAGTTAAAGATGTATTGAATATTTTAAAATAGTTCAGTTGGAAGTGACCTGCAATGTCCAATTAGTCATCTAGTCCAACTGCCTCCTCTGGACCTACCACTACCTCTTCCCAAAATCAGGGTGGCAAGAACTACACATTGGAGGTGCAAAGATCTTAAATCAATAACTTGAAAAATTATTCTCTGAAATTCCTGCTTTAAGGATTAAGCAATTCCATTTTAGAAACTGCACTTTTAGGAAGACAATGACTGTAAACAGTTAACAATTATCTTTTTTACTCTTCTTCATTTTTCCATCGTGCCTCCTAGCCAGCATTACAAGCATGGTACTCCGGCCTTACTCAATAATGAGGCCATTTGAAAGTGCATATGCTCCTATCTTGCCACCCTCTTTTCTGAGGAAAAGAATAAAGACTGTATTTACAAATATCTGGACTTTTGAACAAAAACAAGGAAACGGCAGTACTCCAGACTAGCTGTGTAAGCAAACAACTAGTTTGTCACTGAGAAAATTTCTATTTGTAAGAATATTGTTTTGCAGCTCTTTTTGGCTCTGATCTTTGACACTAATGTTGTTTTCTAAAGATGCCAAAAGAAAACACCTTCATCCCTGTTCACAGTCAAGTAAGCTCTATCCCTCAAAAAAAAAAAAAAAAAAATCACTTGAAATGACATATACATACACACACTCCAGAGCTAAACTGGCACAGTCTCCTGGCCTCAAAAACCAAGGTTCTGTTACATGTGCCTTCATCAACACGAGAGCTGTATAGGACCATAGAAAAACTATGGTTAGATGGGATCTCTGGATTTCCCTTTAACTTCCCATCTAGTTCCAACACCTGCTTAAAACTGGGCTAATTCCAGAGTTCAATAATGAAACCCAAAATTGTCCAGTTGAGCTTTGA
Organism: Mohoua ochrocephala; assembly: GCA_013398855.1. Classification (NCBI taxonomy): domain Eukaryota; kingdom Metazoa; phylum Chordata; class Aves; order Passeriformes; family Acanthizidae; genus Mohoua; species Mohoua ochrocephala. The sequence goes on along the minus strand of VZTA01003117.1, from coordinate 134,535 downwards.
GCATATCTGATGGGAGGGTGATCTGGCTGTGATATCTGTCACCCCACTGACTGCCAGGGTTGATTCAGCTGATGTGGCTGTTCAGGCAGGTATTCCCTTCCTCCCTCAACACTCCACGTGCCTCCCTCCCAAAGCTGCACGCTCAGTCAAACAGGGCAACCTGCCTGATAGATGGTCCCATTCTATGATCTCAGGATGGAGACTCCCAAAGGAGGATACAAGCCTTTCCAGGCAACCTGTTCCTTCTACTTTATTCTCTCTTGCCATGAACATTTTTTCCTTTGTAATCAGTCAGAATCACAATAAAATCATTGCTCCTGTTGTTCCCATCACTACACCAAGGTCTTGCTGCTAAGAGCACTGGTTCCAGTCCTATCACTGGGCTCCTCTGAGAAAATTCAGGTTCTACTTTCTCTGTAGCTATGAATTAGGCAGTTGCAAACAGCAATGAGATCTTATCTCCTGGTCACTGATATCCATTTTATCTTCAGAAGTCCTGTGCTGGGCAGTTTTCCAGCTCCCTTCTCCCAAATGGTAAACAAGAATAATCCTTTTCACCAGTTTGCTGGCTGCAGTCTTGCTGATGCAGCCAAGACCTTGGCCTTTAACATTGCAAGGGCACAGAGCTGACTCAGCCTAGTGTCCATAAGTTTAATTTTCTTTAAAAAAACCAAAACCAAACAAAAACAAAACACACACACACACACAAAACCCACCCCAAAAACAAATGAACCACAAACACAACCCACACATGAAGCTGCTCCCAGCCCACACTGTTATCTGGAGGCTGTTCTAATCAAGGCACACGTGTCTTCATTGAACCTCATGAGGTTCTCTTTGCCCATCTCCTCCTGCTTGCTGAGCTCCCACCTAATCACAGGCTGCTCTGCCATCAATCTCCTCCCTTTGGTGTCATCTGCAAACTTGGTAAGGATGATCTTCATCCCATCATCCACATCAATGAAAAGAGCATTGAGTAGGATGAACATCCAAGAATCCCCACTGATACATGCATTATGACCATGCACCTTCAAAGAATCACTTAGAGCGTCCAGGTCAACTGCTATTTTTTATCTGTATAACCAAAAACTGTGAGTTGGTGCAGTGAAATTGCCAGTGTACAGGCAAGGCTGCCTGTTACTACTGTAACACAGGAATGGTGCACACGGGCCACGCAGTCCTAAAACAAGGGATGAGGAGAGAAAAAAGCCTCACCCGTATCTAACTGAAAGTATGGTCCTAGACCCAGATAAACTGCTTGGCACTGAAATATTAAATCTTGGGGAAAAGGGTACAATTTTGGCCCACCCTTGAGTTCTTTAATATAACAATAGTAAAAGTCAACCAAGAATGAGTAGATTAGGAGTGATGGGGCTTCACACCTCACTTCATTGCATTGAGACACTGAGCAACAGCAGCAACGCAGATCAGCACTGCAGCATCCTTGAATTGCATGAACATATTGAAACACAGCATCCCCACCCTACAGGTGAAGAAAAGACAGTAATCAGACTTAAAACAGCAAGAAGAAACAGAGCATGTAACTGCCAGCAGCCACAGAGGCACGTGGCTGCACGGAACAGCAAGAGCACAAGCTTCTGCGCTCTTCTGTAAGCGTACATAGAGCTTTTTGTATCTCTTCAACTCCCAATTTAACAAGACACACAAGATTAGCACGAAAACAAACACTAGGCAAGCAAGCCTTTTACCTGCAGAAAAAAGACACTGGCTTTTTGTCAGCATGAAGCAAATTCAAGATCATTCAATACCGGTGAGCAAAGACAAAGAAATTTCTCATGCGTTTTTGTTATTCTTTTAAAATAAGAATAAACAAAACAATTCAGAGCCTTAAAAACATGACTGGATTTGGCTGTAAGCTCTGGCATACACCAGCATAAAAACCTTAATGTTATTGGATAATGAATTGCAGTGGGATTCTACTAAGCCAGTTGGATTTTCTACCTCTGCCACCAACTTCCTATAAGAACCTTGTCAGTTCTTCTAATGCCTTCATTCTCTTAAAACGAAACTGGTTATACTTTCCTTCCTCACATAGCAGATTATTTCATTAATATTTGTTAGATGCTGACTATACAAAATGCAGTTAAATACTTAAGAACAGTTTTCTTTCTTGACATCTCACACAGTCCTCTCAGAGTCCTCATTCCTAAAACTCATGCTAGCTCCAAAGATCAACTGCTCCATGGAAGATGCTCCAAGAAGCCTACCTACAAAGCTACAGCCAGACACCAGAATACTGCTAATTTCACAGTCTTGAACATTTGCCCTGTTCCCAAATAACCTATAGCTGGGTCAGTTACAGCTAAAAACCCTTTAGAGAGCAGAGCTGCCCTTTTTCTCACCTCCTGTCACAAAAGCTGAAATACAGGGTTTGTTTTTTTTTGACCATCCTAGAAGTCAGGCTTTCCAAGATACAGTAAAAAACTCCACATGGAGAGCCAATATTTATTGGACCACCCCGCTTTAGGGGTCCAGGTGTTCTCAGACTACCTAAATAAATCACGTTTCATTTCTTACTAAAGTACTGTAATTTTACATAGGAAGGAAAAAAAGAAAACGAGCCCTAGTGGAGGAAGGGGGACTAACAGCTTATTTCCATGCTAAACCTTGATGCAGGTTACTACTGCCTTGTTTAGTATATGCAAGTACTATAGATTTATCAGACAATTTCCCTTTTTTGTTTCCTTAAACAGTGAAAAGTACAAGCATCCTCAAATTACCTGTACTGACCAAGGAAATGAGTTACGCAAGAAGCTTAATATCGAAATGAATTAGGATAAAGGCAAAGCTGCTACAAACACATGCCTTAACCAAGGAATCCTGGAGGTAATTCAGCTTTCATCCCACCACCTGTAAATTATTACCATTCCCACCATTTTAAGTTTTAGATTTTCTCTTAGTACTAATGGGTTACTCCAACTGACACAGAAATGTCTGGAAATCACAAAAAAAAACCAACCCCTTCTATCTTTAAAATAAACTAGGGTTGAATTAAACCATGAGCAGCATTTGAATTGCAGTATCTGCACCTTTTTAATCCCCTTCAGATTCTGAAGTGCCCAATAATGGATTTCTAGTATTAGAAGAGCCACATGGCTCATTAATTTCAGCAAAACAAGGGTGCCAATCCATGCCTACAAAAAAGTGCTAGGGTGTAATTCTCTCATTCCTGTTACATGAGAGTGGAGAAAACATTTCCTAACGTGGCTCATGAGTGTGGAGAGTGGCTACACCTCCGACCTGAAGACAACTGAGGGAGGGTCCATGAGGGGAGAGGCTTCCTGCCTGTTACAAGATGGTTGGAAAAACGCTTTGAGCCATATTCAACTCAAGTTACAGCCAGGCTTTCCCTACCTCCCACCTGAGTGCAAACTCCCTTCATGACTACTTGGGCTATTCTCTCCTGAGCAAACACCACACCTGTATCCCATGGTTTCCACACAACAAAACACATCTCAGCTCCGCACACCAAAAGCTCTGCTTCCTCAACCCGCTTAGCCCAGGTACCTGCATATACCCACACTCTGGGCTTGGCAGCTGCTGTACAGCTTGTGTTTAGGGTTTTCTGCTTTAGAACGGCAATTATTTCCAGCATTTGACAGGTGCAAAGCTAAGAAACCTCCTTTGTTTCTCCTGGTCTGTAGATGGTTAACCCTCACTGTTTAAACTTTAACTCGTGAAAGGTGAGACAGATTTTTCTTTCATTGTTCAAGCTCAGTGAGCCTTCCACACCGACGTGCAACTGAAGCAGAAAAAGCCCAAAACACATTAAATGTTGTCCTTACAACTACCGAGGTAAGTGTAACAAGTAGTAGTTACTTTTTCTCATTATAGCTAAGCCATTGCCATCTTCTCCACTTGCAAAGTGACAGTGATGAATGACTGGGGGGTGTTTCTCAACTTCATCCTTAAACATAATGTGACTGTTTTAAAAGTTCAAGGGACACCCAGAATCCATTGCACTTTCTTTAACCATTTTATAATCTTCAAGGACCAAAAAAACTAGCTTTACCGACACAGCTCAAGCCACTGTGGCCATAGCTGTTCCTGAGCAATGTCAGTTGGCCAGCCTATTCATTAGTTATAATGAAACACCATTTAAAAATGCCATTTGTTGAGCTTTAACTATTCCACTCAGTTATGAAACTGCCCCAGAAGGCACAGAGTTATTTCCTCAAGAAACCATTAACATTTGGTAAACAAAGTGTATCTGGTAACTACACCTCCATCTGCAAGAACACACATAACCTCCACTATCTCCCTCCACCACCTGTCAAACCTTTGGGTTCACAGGTCACGGGGGTGTGGATGCAGAGCAGGAGAGGCCAGAGAGACTCTGACATCTCTGCACCTCTTGGCCTTCTTCCTTGTGGAAATATAATTATTCTATTAGTGGTCATTTAAAAACAATTTTAGGATTACCAAACTCAAATCAAGTACTACTTGGCTGCTGTATTTTTCAGATTGCTTACAATCAGTATTCTACCAGTTGGCCAATACCTTGTTTTTCAGTTCAAAACCCCTCCCCTCCAGCAGACTGTAATTTCTAGAGTATCTGATTAATTCTGGAAACTCCAGCATGAAACCCTAACTCTCAGAACTGTGAAATCACAGGTCTCTTTCAAGAATAAGACTGAAGACCCAGTAGAGACTGACTGCACTGAGTACACACAGGTAGGACAGCTTTCCCTCCAAACACAACTCCAGGATTCAGCAGGCTGCATCCAGCCACCCCATCAGCAAGCAGTTGGCCTCTGCTGCCTCTGCTTTCAGTGACTCAAAACTGTTCAAGCAATAGCTGAACTGCACAGCACAAATGCAGAATAGAGGTGAACGAGGGAGTGGTGTTGGGGGGAACAGCGACCAGCTTGGCAGCCTGGAAAAGACATTCCAGTGATGCATGGAGTGCAGCATTATGTAGCAAATTGCTGTTGGTTTGTTTTCTAACTTAGAAAACAATGCACAGAAAACTGTGGGTAAAACACACTATTTAGGTTTCAAAGTCAAAGACTCAAAATGCAAAAATGCCAGAAGTGAGGTTGCCCCCACACATTAATACTTCCTCCTGGTGCACTTGTAAAACAATTATTTACATAGGCTCATAGATTTCCCCATGACTCCCATGTCATCCCATGCTGGATAAGATCAGTTTCCACTGTTTGTGTAATGAGGGCAACTATACTTCCTATGATCTTTTTAACAGTCATGGCAAACATGATTTAGTGATCTCCGGAAGGAGAAAACATGGTGTCCTAGTGAAGATCCCTGATTATCCCCCAAAGAAACCCCAAACCCCCAAAACAACAACAACAAACAAACAACAGCAAAACCAGAAACCCACCCACAACCCAGTTTGGAAGGATGTTCCTGCTCCAGAATTCATTTATACTTGCAAATTGTACCTATATTCCTTTCAGAACACACTGCCCTGGGTGGAGCCTGTCTGACTTGCAGAAGCAGCTTTCACCAAGAGGCACTGGGCCTGGAAGGTCACAGCTACAGCTTAAGGTTCAAAAGCAAGAAACCTGTGGCAGTACACATCAGATGACTAAGCTTGGGGATACATTTGACCTATTCCCACTTGCTAAGTTTCCAAACACTAAGAAACAAAGAATACCATGAAGCTCTGACCACAGAGAATCGTGTGAAAATAAACCAAGCCATTTCTGTAAAACATTTGCATATTGCAGGCATGGGAAGTACAGAAAACCCGTAAGAACATTAAAAATCATGCCCTCTGCAAGAGTTTGCAAGTTTTAAAAAGTATTAGATACCAGTAAATAGCACCTGAGAACACGCCATGGAAGTTGCATCACAGCACTGAAAATGGCAATAGCCTTTAGCAAGCACCAGCAAGTAATCACTGAGAAAGAATTGTCACAAGCTACAAAAACAAGGCTGCATAGCTGTTCTCTGTATTGATCTTCATTTGAGTGACTGATTCTGCAAATTCAGTAATATTTTTTATAGCTCTACATCTGCAGCTATGAGAGAAAGGAATTGTCACCAATAAAGAGTGAAGGCTGCAGAGACAGGCTGCTACTGATCAAAGTTTTAGGTCTGAAATTATACAACAGATTTCTACTTATGACACCTACAGAGTGACCTCACTCCTTCACTTTACAGACTTTCATTCCCTTTATTGTGCTTTATGGAAGCCTAACGAACTGCTTGAAAGAATGGAAGAAAACTGACTACAGATTTTTCCTCTGCTAAATCTGATGTAGGTACAGTAACAGGTCTTAAACCACCAGAAATGTTTTTGTTGAGCCAGGGGCAGGGAGTTTTCAGCTCAACAGACTCCAGGCAAAAGGGTGGTGCCACAGTAAAACACTTCAAGAGTATAACACAATTACTTTGGCTTGGGTTTTCTCTCTCCCCCTAAGTCAATCTGTGTCTAACAAAGCAGCCATTCACATTCCTATTTCAAATTTACTCCCCTGTTTTTCTGTATTTTTACATGCTGAGTTTTATGTTGTTTAAAGAGCTCCCCTATGATGTAACAGAAGGCATTGAAATACAAATAGAAAAGAAACACTTTTATTAAAATATTTTTCCACACTTGATTTTTTAAAACGATGAGATGTTTAGCTAAAGATCTGGTAAAAACCTGCCTCAATGCATTTTATGGGAAGAGTTACAAGAAAAATCACCTGCTCATTTGTGGTCATACACACAAAAAATATCTTTTACCAACACATCAAAAGTAAAAACCAGTTCTTATTCTGATATCCATCACGTTTGAAGAAACTTACCCTCAAAGAATGCATAGACGTTTACAGATTTACCATATTCCATGGAAAGCAAAAGTCTGTCCCTCTCTAAGCCCATCATATATTAAAAATTTACCCAAAAAATTGTGCAATCACTAACAAGACAAAGCAAATGACATGAGATTTGCAAGAAAATCTAAAACTTACCCAAATAATTTGTACCACAGAAGAAACTATCACAATCTCTCTAGTATTTCTGTTAAAACACATGTTCCATGGTTGCTATTTACATAAAATAACTCAGTGTCAGTAAAGAACATTGCAGACAATGGAGACCTGACATTTTTCACATAAATATATTCCTGGAATCACTTGATATCCATCACCTTGGCATGAGATAAACATTGATAAACCAGGATGCCTGTTTCACCTTCCACAAACAAAAAAGAATTCTGCTTCTAGTTTGACAGGACAGTTTAAGGCTAATTTTGCCAGTGTTTCTGTATTACTAACAGTCACAGGAACTTATGAGTTAAGGAGCAAAAGGTTTCTTAAGTCTGCATCTTTTGAGGAAATTTTACCTTGAGGCCAGAAATGGAGTTGTTAAATACATCAGCAATTTACCCTGAGATCACTTTATGTCAGGAAATAAGGTTGTATCAAACATACCAGCCTCTCTAGAAGTGACTACATGGGGACTTTTCAGTGTCTTGCTTCCAGTCTTTACTAAGGAACGTCTGTAAGCTATCTGGGATTCCTTTGCGTAAGTGAGCAAACAGGATGGAACAGCTCAGTGCCAGGAAGTTTCATTAGCGGTTTTCAAGTATTAACATCAAAGATTAGATCAACACAGAGTAACAACTTCAATTCAGCATTAGGGCATAGGTGTAGCACTTCCTAGTGGACTTTGTATACACCTTATCAGTATTCCTTCCTCCCCATATTTTGAATATATTTTCAATTGAGAGTTAAACAAGGATGCAAATTTCATAATGACTCCCAAGGCAGTAACCCCTAACAACAAAAATCATGTATCTGTTTATGGGAAAATATTTTTGAGCATGAATTTGACCTGCAATTTATGTTTCACACATGACTTCTCCAGAAATTGCCATAACAAAGTGCTAATTGTAACTGCTGACAAAGCTACCCGTGTTTCTTACTGCTGTGGCTCTTATCACCCCAGTATCTCCTTTTGTAAGGCCACCAGGTAAGTCTGGAAGGCGCAGTGGGAAGGTCCTTGGCCTCTTCAGTAGTAACTCCTTAGAGTCAAGAGTTACAGAATAAAGCTTGCTCTACATCCATAAGGAAGCCAGACACAACCACTCTGCTTAAGAATGTAATGCCTTAATCCTTCCAAATGATACCACTTTTGATAAAAAAAGTAAAATTTTGCTTTCAAAGAGACATATAACGGTATCCTTAAGTGATATAAAGCTAGCACATAACCAGGAACCTTAACAGAGATATATATACACACACAGAGGCATACATATGATTTTTATATTACATATAAAAACATTTTTAAGCAATATACAAACCTGCAGTGCTTCATGTAGCAGTGTTTATTCTAATTGCAATATTACAAGTACAGAAGAACTTGGGGATTGGAACTAGGTGATCTTAAAGGTCCCTTCCAACCCAGACCATTCACAATTCATTCTAAGAAGTGGGTGGTTTGTTTGTTGTTTGTGTTTATTGGTTCTGGGTTGTCTGGGTTTGGGGGTTTTTTGGGTTCTCCACCCCACAAGTGCCAAATGCTGTATTTCTCTGCAGACAACTATGGACATTGTGAATGCACAGACCAGCACAACCAGCCCATGCTTATGTGCAGAGAGAGTAAAGCAACAAATAAAGTCTACTTAAATTACATGAGGAACTATTATTTTTTGCACACACAATAGCAACGAGGAAGTTGAATAACCTGCAACAGCGAAGAGGGAATATTTGTGTTAGCCATTGCTTGGCTATGGGGGACTGCTCAGAACATAACCAGCTCTGATAAGGACAACAGACAAGAGACCTTAAGAATTACTGATCCATACTTGTATGTTCCAGTTGTACTTATTTAACTTCTCAACCTGCATGGATGCTAATACCAATGAACAAAATAATTCAACATAATTATATCAGATATCAAAAACTATAAACAAACATTTTTGGCTTAAGTTAATTTTAAAGAAATATTTAAACAGTTTCAGGAATTTAATTAAAGCAGTTTAAACACACTTTCCTCTAGTATGTTTAAACATACTAGAGGAAAGAAAATGTCCTATGCTATTTTTGAGTATTTTCTTGTTCTCCATCTATGATACAAACTCCTTACAATCCAGATTTAACCTAAGCCTTCCTAATACCTGGGTTCATCTTGCAAAGCCTTGGAAATCCTAGGAGACAAAGCACCAGAAACAATGTTAAGGTACTTAATAAGGCACGGCTGCCTTTGAACTGCCTACGTTCTCAGCTCTCCTCTCAGTCTTAAGGACAGGTTATACAGGAGGACAGAGAGCAATGGCCTTGTAGAACAGCTCAGTAGGAAGAGGTCCCGAAGCAGAGCTGCTCACCTGTGGGCATGGAGAGCTGTTTTAACTGAAGATGGCTGCTTTATTTCCATACCTGCCTCAGAGTTCTTGGACAGTTAACTGAGATATACAAATACAAGCAAAATCATTTTCACTGCTGGTATAACTCGAGTTCACCAACCCCAGCTAATAATACAACTTTGCCTCCCTCACCTGCAGGGGATATCCTGGAAAACAGCCCTACTTGTGAGTATGCAGCTATGAAACAGTATGAGTTTTTCCAAAATACAATAATTTTCCCCAGAAGATCTTTCATCAGGTTTTGTTGCACTATTACTTCAACAATGTGCCATTTATTCCTATGTGGGATCCAGTGTATTAGTCAAAGATAAAGTGAAATCACTTATCTAATAAGAGGTTCTGCAAATATACTCAACTTGGATTTCAGGTTCCAGTTCAGACAGAGTCTTCTCTGTCTCTTAAAAGCAAACACCAAGAGACACATGCTACAGCTCTAACAAATCAGCTTGCAATAGCTACTAGCCATGCTCGCCTTTTGTATGCATTCACATGGCACTATATATTTTTCCTCAGAAATGCAAACTGAATCCCTGTGCAGGTGAATAAATGATGGTTGGGCTAATGGTTCAGTGTGTCCAACCAAAGGAAAACAACAATAACAACACAATCCAAATTTACTGTGGGTCAGTAACAAAACCTCTCATTATGCAACTTCAGATCTCAACGCTGAGAAAAAGGTAACGTTATTAGAACATACTGCAAGCTTCTCATTATCATTCAAGTCAAAGTAAGAAAAAATATTCTTACTGAAAAGATTTGCCCCTTCCTATTGTAAACATATCAAAATTAGAACACAAGACAAAAAGCATTACAAATCAGCACCGGAGAAGTGAAAAAACCCCTCAAACAGTGATGCAATTATTTTCTAATTCTATTTCAAACCTCAAATCCTCAGGACAGTAGGCAAAGGCTAAGAAAAGAGCACCAAGGCTGCAAACAGGTGCATGTCCCTATCAGGGAAGACAAAGATGAGAAGGGAATATGTAGCATCAGCCACAACTAAAGCTACTTGAAGAATATTTTGAGAAGACAAAATAAAGCTGCTCCCTCTCTCCATCCTGCTACCTGCCATCTGCCCATGACGCCACAAAGCAAAGCCACATCTTTTGGCAGGGGGTGAAGCTGGTAGCAGCTGCGTCACCACGCCAGCTCCAGCAGGGAGCAGGGGAAAGAGAAGAGAAATGGGGCAACTCAGTGTGTTCTCTTCACATGGAAATATTGCACCAAGCAGTGATTCCCAGCTGGAAACCTTGTTATGTAAGTAATATCATTTAGGACATTGGAGGAAGTCAGTTACGGCCCATTCTCCTCAATCCAAACATACTCCCTGACCATTTTCTAAGAATATGACAATGTCATCCTAGCATGCGGTTTCTGAGCAATAGTCACAAGAAATTCAAGATCAGCACACTGCATCTCAACCACAGCACCAGTAAAGAATCACAGCAACTGAGTGCGCAATACCTGGCTTATTCTCATTAAATGTCCTTCCTACAAGAATTGTAATATGCTAAGTAGCATTTCACAACAGCTTAGCTTAAAAATTTTGCAACATGCATGCTTCACTGGTGTGTTTTGTGAAATACAAATGGAAACCACAAAACCAAGAGCATGCACTGCTTGCTGTAAAAACTGTGAACTGTTGACTTAAAAAACATGTTGCTCAAGAGATATTTTAACACTGCATTATGCCATTAACACTGAAAACCAATGTATTTCAAATATGAAGCAAATAATCCTTTTCCTTGGGAGAGGAAGCCAAGAGGGACTTGGGGGTGCTGCTGGATGAAATACTTAACTTCAGCCATCAATGTGCCCTTGCAGCCCAGAAAGCAAATTGTATCCTGGGCTGCATCCAAAGCAGTGTGGGCTGCAGGGTGAGGGAGGAGATTCTGCCCCTCTGCTCTGCTCTGGTGAGACCCCACCTGTAGTGCTGCATCCAGTTCTGGGATCTCCAGCACAGGAAGGACAGGACCTGTTGACGTGGGTTCAAAGGAGACGACAGAGATGATCACAGGTCTGGAGCACCTCTCCTATGAGGAAAGGCTGAGAGAGTTGGGGTTGTTCAGCCTGGAGAGAAGAAGGCTCCAGGGAGGCCTTTCAGTATATAATGAGGGCTTATAGGAAAGATGGGGACAGACTTTGTAATAGGGCCTGTTGCAATAGGACAAAGGGTAATGGTTTCAAACTAAAGAGATTGTCTGGAGAGGTGGTGGATGATCCATCCCTGGAAACATTCAAGGCCAGGCTGGACAGGACTCTGATCTAGTTTACGACGTTCCTGTTCATTGCAGGGGGTTGGACGAGGTGACCTTTAAAGGTCGCTTCCAACCCGGACCATTCTGTGATTCTGTGATTCTGTGATTCTGTGACAGTGAATTCTACAAAGTTATCACATTCTGAAGCTCCAGGTTTACCATACATTGAATTTATATTAGTTCAGGACTAAATTAGAAGCAACTCTGCTGAGCCATAGAGAAGAGGTCAAAACAAAGCCTGTGCAAAACCACATTTGACCTGTTTGCTAGAATGCTTGAGTATATTATACCCACGTATACATAAATAGTCAAATTCACAAGTTATAAATGCAATTACAAGCTGTAGGACCGAAAGAGGCCACATAAATTTCATATGCATAAAAACAAAATAACCATAGCTTCCACTTCTCATGTAAAAGTTGATCCATTTCAAAAATCCTTCCATTTCTGGTCTTTCCCTTTGCACGGCTCAAGTGTCTTTGCTGGTTCAGTCCAGCACAGTTCATATAACTAAGCTAGCAAAAGTGTCCAATACTGGCTAAACAAGAGAGCTCCTACTAATAGCAAGAAATAAAATATGAAAAGAGGAAATATCTGAAAGAATAATTTCAAGTTCAGATATTAAAAAGGCAGTATCTGAAGCTAAGAGCAATCTGAAGTAAAAATTCCATTTCCAGCAGCTTTCCTTGTGTAAGAAGCTTTTCAATCTGGATTCAGGATTCTAATAAAACATGGTATTCTTTTCTGAAAGAATGTGAAAGAAAATTCTTCATTGTATTTAGGATACAGCCATCATTACATCTTTTCTGTCTCTAAATAACATTTTTCACTCATCTTCATTTTCTGGAGTTGCAGGTATCAATTTCGCAGCTCCACAAAGTAAACGTTCCTATTTGATGACTGCTATAAGGTAAAAGCATACAAACTAGACATCTATTACGGAAAAGGGCTACACTAAAAAAGCACAGGGAAAGACAACATAAAAACTGAAGGCATATGAAGTATTTAGGAAAAAAAATCCATGCTACCTGATTGGACTGAGGTAATCAGAGATTGCTTCTACAACGAGTTTTGCTATATTTTAGACAATTTTATTTAACACTGTACTTTTGTAAAAGAAGAGTCTCTGCCTCTTCGCTACTGAGTTTCCCTTGAGATTATGCTAATAAAATATAATAGACCCAAGGAAAACAATAGTTTTTTTCCTACTTGGAGTAAACACATACAAAATTTCTTGGTGAGCATTTGTGTTGTGTTGGTAGCTGGAGGCACTAACAAGGGTCAGTTTCCATTGTGCTGTGAGCTGTAAAACCAATACATGAAAAAAGTTGACTATTTATCCTGTTAAAAGTAGTTAGCAGGCATTATCTCTTAGGAAATATGTTTCAAATTCAAACACATATTTGGAATGAAACAATTCTGTGGTCAACTGTGTCTTGCTGTTTGGCCTGTGTTTCTGCCTTTTTTTTTCATTGAAAGCTAAAAAGAAAATTTTAAAAGTAAAGAAAAAATTCTGGATAAAAAGTTAAATTCAAAAGAAACAGTTGTCTATGCTCATGCCCCTCCCAAGAGTGGTGCACCAAGGGTCAAGTGAGCAGCTGAGGTGTGCCATGCCAAATGTGAACTGCTGTACTGCACTGGTAGTACCCCAATTTGCCTTCACTAAATGTGCCACGATAAAATCTCAGCATACCATCGACCTTTGCAAACGCATGTTAAAGAGAGACGGGAATTACAACGGGACTCAGTGTAAAAAACAAGAGCTTTGCTGAATACAGACAAAACAGAAAAACCCCCAACACCGTTTTTGCTCTTTGTGGGTCAGCATCTAATAACCACAGGACAAATACTTTCAGAAGTATGAGAGAAGATGCTTTTTGCATTCAAGCTCACCTGAAGAAGCAAGCATTCTCTGTTTTAGGACAAACACCCATAAAGTATTAGTAGGTAATCTTTTGAAGCAAAACCAAATAAAATCATACTTGTCAGTAATGACAAGTTTAGATCATGTTGATTTTTGCTTTAGTCCTGCTACATCAAGTTTATGCATGTTTTTCCTATGCTCCCTCCCTAGGAAAAGTCAGGCCTGCTAGGACAACAGCCAACATGCAGCTAATTAGATAAATAGTGAAAGCTACCAACCACCTGCTTCCAGCACTCAAAGCATTGACCTTTTCTGCTCAATTCATCTGTCTGAAATGGTAAAACAAAACACCTGTTAACATAGGGGGTCATATAATATGCAAAACACTGATTCTGTAAAGCTCATATAGCCCATCCTAAAACCAGCTAAGAAGAACTGCTATTCATGCTACTGAATCACCCTTTCATCATTCTACTGTATTTCATATATTCCGGTCTACTGGTTAAAAGCTCAAAAGAGCAAGGGGAAAAAGGCAAACAAATAAAACCAATAAAACATTCCATTCTTTTTCACCTCTTATGACTGTACTTTCTGTATGCAGGCAAACCGAACCAAGCAGAGCTCTGTCCTGATCCTGTCCCACATTATTTCAGTGGACATCAATTAATACTACGTCCTCTCTCAGTAACGCTATTGCGTATTTGCAGCAAATCTAAAATCTCTTAGTATCTCTTGCACTTTTTAGTGCTGGAGCAAGTAATTTGGTTACCTCTCAAGAAGAGAAAGAAACAAGAAATTCCCCAACAGATGGGAGGTGAATGTCACATGGCAGAAGCAGCAAGAATTCCGACTGCACATCCCCAAATTAATTGCAACACAAAGTTCAGCTTCAGTAGTCCACTACTGGGCACAGTCTGCTTGGACAAGTCATAAATATTGTTCCAAGGACAAGCAAGTGTACACAGCCCACTGTTTGAAGTAATAAAAAGACACACTACAGTGTCTCAGACTGCTGCTGTTTCCAGCAGTTGTCCACTATCTCACCACTGTTTGAATCACAAGCTCCTCAGGAATTGTCACCAGCTCTTTGCTTTGGCAAACTCCATAGGGGCATTTTCCACCTGAAGGCATGCTGACTTACAAACTGTTAATATTCTGATGCCATTCACATTTCTTAAATTCACGTACACAGTGGTGGATTTTATTCTTTTGCATACCACAACCCAAACTAGACTTTTAAAAAGTTGTTATTTAGTAGCCTATTTTTTGAGCTGCGAACAGAAAACACTCCAATCCAGTAAGAACAAACGAGAGGTTAAGGTGAAGTGTGAGTTAAATCAAGGGAGGAACCTGGTCATGAGAAATCATTGTCCCCATCCTGTTAAAACAGGCAAGACATTTCAAATAGATTTTAACATCTTTTTCACGCATGTGCCAATAATGGGAAACCAAGCATAGTTTTGCTCAAATGTCTCCAATCCCTCAAAAAGCCTCTTCTTTAAAGCCCTTGATTAAGTAACAAAACAAACCTGAAACTTCTGGCCCAAAGCAGTGTCTCTATCTTCCTGACGGTTTCTGCTGTATCTGTCTCTGGTCTAGGCAAAGAGGGGGTCACCAGCACTAAGAGTCCAAGAGAACAGCCCATTCCCAAAGCAAGCATGTGGCAGAACAGCATGAGAAACACTAGGAAAGCCCAATACTTACTTTTGCTAATTTTATTAATTTTAATTAAAAATTCAAGTCTGAGAGGAGGAAGAAGAACTGTTCTGATTTTTAACTAAAGATAACGTCAGCAATGCAGTCTGAAGAGAATTAGACATCCTTTTCAGTGTTGCTCATTTTCTTAAAACAGGTTTCAGATGCTTATACATGAATGCAAGTTCTTGTTCTAAAATGCTGAAAAAAGACCAAGTGACAGGAGCCAAGGCAATGGCATGAAGCTGTGTCAGGAAAGGTTTAGGTCGGATACTAGTAAAAGGTTCTTAACCCAGAGGGTGGTTGGGCACTGGGACAGGCTCCCCATGGAAGTGGTCAGAGGACCAAGCCTGACAGAGCTCAAGAAGTGTTTGGACAATGCTCTCAGGCACGTGGTGTGACTCTTGGGGTGTCCTGTGCAGGGCCAGGACTCAATGACCCTTATGGGTCCATTCCAGCTCTGGATATTCTGCAATTCTATGGTACCTGTGTCCCCATTCTGGTTAACAAGGAGAAAGGTGAAAGCATTACTCCATGAACTACCAGGAGAGCTATACTTTTAAAATCAGCAGTCTTCCTTGTTTACCCCTATCACTGAAGTGTAATGGTTGATTGCATTTGTTTGCAAAAGAAAGTGTATCTTGTATGTTCAGCAATGAACTTAACTGATATTCAATGTCTGTAAACACTGCCTGTGAAGCTCCAGTGCTCCCGGAGCCTACGTAGCTGGGGACCTGTAACTACAGCCTCATCAAAAAGTTCAAATACAGATATATGAAGTCATGAAATAGAGTTCGCCTCTCATGTCCTGGCAATATTTTCTTCTCTAAAATGGCAATCGAGTGTACAGCAGTCCCTAATGATCTGGCTCAAGACATAAAGAGCATCTAAAAGCTAATTAGCCCACTAAAGCATCTGAGGCTTAATCAGCACTGCACTAACATGTCAAAGCATCAATATCATGGAGTTCTTAAAGCAGTCCCAAATGCGTTCATATCAGAAGAGAAAAGATTTCTAGAATCATATTTAGAAGTTGATTTTAGCAGGTGCTGTTCTTGTACTTTTTTTTTAACCTTTTAAAATATTAAACTAACGTGCACACAAGTTTATAACCCAGGCTTTTGCAAATCTCTGCAAAACGTGGCCATGTAACACATGCAATCACAAGCAATCCATAATCCTTTTATCTTTTAAATACTATGCAATGGAAAGCACTCAGTTCCATACGGTGTGCTTTTCCTCTGCATTTTATAACATCATGTCAACCAGCTTTTAACATTCTCTTTTACGGCAGAGATGAGTGCAAGAAAAAGAACACACTCAAATGCAGCTAAAAAACTTCCACCAACAAACATCATTTAAATCAGAGAATTCTTCACCAACACCTATCTCTTCCATCAGTTTAAGACACTAAAAGCATGGATGACAATATTCAGTAAGTTTAAAAATAAGAAAAAATACTTACTAGATTGAGAAGGTTTCAAATAAAGACTTCAGTTTAATAACATTTTTGTTCTAAGCCTATAAAATCCTTCTGCAGCACTTGGAAGCCAGAGAGCATTTGGAGTCAGCTATGCTCCTTGGCAAAGCTTGACCAACTATATAACTGTGAAACTGGTATTGCTTAAGCTGAGAAACGTGAACTAGTGGAATGAACATTAAAAAAATCCATTGTTTTGTAATATGGATGGACACAGTTGTACCAAAAAAAAAAAAATCTCAAATGGTCAAGTAGAAAACCCTTCTAGAAATTTTTGCCAGGAAAACACAGAAGCTTAAAAAAAAAAGAAAATCTGTTGAACATAAGAGAACTATTCAGTGTTTTCAACTAATTAATTTTACACATTAAATCACAGATTAGAACATTTCCTAAAAAAAAATACTATTTCTTTACAAAACAGAATGAGATCCAAAACTAATTTTAAAATTAATTTTGGTTAATGCTGTGTGATGGCTGAAATCTTAATACATCTCCTACATCTGTAAACATGTAAATATTGTGCCCAAATCTATTCCAATCAAGGTTTTGACGAAGCAACTTCAACAGTCACCTAAGCTTCTCTAGTTGTTCTTAGAAAAGAACAATGATTTTAAAATTCTAGTTAATTTATTTAGAGCCTCCACTCAAAACCAAGTAACTCCTATTGTCTGGGGAAGGAGTTCCTCTTGCACTGCGAATATAGCATAAATCTTGAATACAAGCACTTCATCAATCTGTAAGTGTGTCAGCCTTTCATCCTGGCAAAAGGCTGGGTTTTCACCAACATTATCTAGACTAGTTTACAGAGTCTGAACAAGTATTATTGACAACAGTCTTAGGACAAAAAAAATCAAGTGCCAAACTTCCTCCCACCCAATGAAGTTTGTTTTGCAGGCATTTTTACTTCAGAGAATTCAGCTCTTCCTCAGATTTCTTCAATAAAAGTGGAAAACAGCAGTACCCCTACCTATAATTCTCAGTACTGCCCTGTTACCTTAAGTACTCCAACACAAACACTGAAAGTCATGGCAACGCACTATTTCTGTAAAATGCAATAAACAGCCAGGCTGCGACACTCATCTCAGAAACCTACACCTGGTGGAAGTGATCTTCTTATGCTAACAGGATGTATAAAATAAAGAGCTTTGAAATACTTATGTTTCCTCTTCTGGAAGTACATCACAGCTTAGATTTTATTGCATGGATGGTATAAACAACTGTAAATCACAGTCTACTTCTACACTGGAAATGTATTAGTAACAGCAAAAGGATTAATGCTGTGTTAAAGAAATTAATAACCCTGCACAGTGTGCAATTTTTCATTTTGCTCAATTTGCAAAATGCATCATACAAATTACATTCATAAATGTTGAAAAAAAGAAACAAAAAACCTTCTTCCAGGGTTATTTTCATTTGCAAAGATGTCAAGCAGCAGAAAATTATTCTTATCTCTGAACAAGCTTTTGTATTTCTTAAAGAATAACCTCCTTCTGTACTTAACATCAACACAATTGCATTTAGTGAACAGAAATCCTGTAGCATCCAAAGGCAGTCATGCCTTTTACTCTTCAATTTAATCCACTGAGAGCTTCAAACAACTTGCAAGGTCTACAATCAGTCCACTTAAACTAACATTTCCACAAATTCTATGGTTTTTGATGCTCCTTCTAGCATAAAAGTGAGATCCCACACACAGTGTGTATTCATGAATTGGTGAAAACTGAAGCGAGGACAGAACTGGAAGCCACATGGTGCTACTTCAGTGCTAAAAGCCCTCACATCTCTGTCACAACTCATAGCTATCAGAAAGGAAAGGGTTGAACACACACTGGAGCGTGCCGTAAAGTGAATGCAGCAACAAATACATCAGAGGATGTGTGCTAATGCTACATGTTAATTATATATAGCAACAAAGATGATTATTTATAGTGGTCAGACTTATTCTATACCCTGAGATAAGCCATGAACACCTCAAAAGCGTAACTGCATTGTTCCTCCCAGACAACATCATTATGGCTATTTTGATAAGAGAGACATCAGATTCCTACCCATAATACTTCAACCTGCAGGAGAACTCCTTAAGGAAAAGTCAAAGTCCCAGAACACATGAGTAACTTACACCAGCACTCAGGAATGGATCAAGCAAGGGAAAAGACTGCTAGCTACAAACATGGACAGCACACAAGAGTCTCTGAATCTTCAGAGGTCATCAGGAAAACAGAGTTACATATCTGAGATGTAATAGTCAAGAAAAGAGTATCAGAGCACACAGAAATTAATGGAGCATGAAACTGAAGAGCAAAATAATTTTATTTTAAAGGAACCGAGCTCCTCTAGAGCATGCTCTTGGGCTTCTCTTCATCAAACAGTCTTACCAGATTTACTCTGGTTTACACAAGTTAGGATTAGTAACTTACTTCTTGAATGTTTATTCTTGCTATTACTAACAGCTAAGTTTTAAGAAAGCCACCTTTGAATAAAATAAATGATAGCAGAAAATGTTACCTGATATCCTTCTGCAAATGAGAAAAAAAACCTCAAAACAAAACACAAAAACAATAAGCAGAGGCACTTAAATGAACAACTAAAAAACTACCCAACATCCCCCAAAACAAATAAATAGTGACACCTCTCTGGAAGAACTTTAATGATATTTTGCTTATTTTTTATCATTTATACTGTTCATAAAACACATATATACATAAACACTTAACTCATCTAAGTCGGTCACACTGACAGATGATCAGGTCCAGAACAAAGATATCATACTGAAACATGATCAGCAAAAAAAGGATGCAATTGACTTTTAAATAAATAAATTAGTTTTTAAAGTTATTATTTCATTTTAAATTCTAAGGCAAAATAAAGTCAACTTAAAAAAGTGGAACTTTCCAAAAGCTGCTAATTTCCTGGAATGCCCAGCAACTACTCTACTAAAGCACAAGAGGTAAGATCCATCACCAACCAAAACACAAGCCTTGATCATTATTTTTTTAAACTCCACCTACTTAATTATAGTGGGAATTCTTCACTGCTATTGCCTAACTCTACTTTAATCTTATTTTACGATTAACCAACTGAGAATAAAATCTGCACAGGAAACTCTCAATTTCCATCTATAAGCTAATGCCTTTAAACAGCTCTTTGCCCTCCATACCATCCCTCTGGTTCAGCAACTTCAACTTTATTGATACTGAACAACAGGAGACAATTCCTAAGAGCTAAAAGAAAAAACAAAACAGCATAAAGATTATACTGTCAGTGGGCTTGTATCAGCTGCATACACATCTGCAAAGGTTCAGAGTGTCTGGGAGTGGTTTTGATCCTGTTTTAGAAGAAAATCAGACCGAAAAAGGTTGAACCTACAGGACTTGGGTTCTGGCACATCCTTTGGCACAAGGTATTAGTGAGGAATCAGCTTTTCACAGCCATTCTTTAACTGCCAGTGTGAAAACACTACCACTGGTTTGAATCAATGCATTTTAAAGTCAGAGATGCACATGTAGCAGGAACTGTTGCAGTGCACAGAGAATAAACAAACCTGAAATACTTTTCTCACATAACATCCATAATACTATGTAACACTTTCAGACTGATTTTTTTTTTAAATTTTAAAGAAGAATTTTACATGCTGAGTATTAATTTTTCCACTCCAAGTATGTTTTCTTTGACAACACACACACTACATGTTTATTTTGTTACTCAACTGAGAAAAACAAAGATCTCCATAGTTACCAACAGGCTGCTGTGAGAGGATATGGTGGCAGTTCATTTTGTATCACCCAAACTACATGTACTGGGTTTTTGCTGTAACAAATTAAGAACTATTTGGGAGAAGCTGCATTCTTTAGAGAGACAAGCTTTCATCATGAATGTAAAACCCAAATACAGGAGCAGTTCGGTTTTTCTGAGAGCGAGGACGTTTAATCTTTCAGTTCCAAGTCCCACGAATGTGCACTCACTTATGGTTCTCTCCCCTATGCTTAATGAACCTTACCAAAAATGGTCAGAAACAACTACAAAAGTTGTCATTCTCCAAGGCTGGGAACTGCCAGGACCTGAGATTAGAGAATGAACAATGCATGCTAGAGGAAAAGATCAAGTATAGGGAGATGTAAGGATAAAAAAGAACAAATCCAAGCTACAAGTAACATCAGGTTCATGAACAGAGCAGCAACAGAAACATGTTCTTCAAAGAAATATTTTTGGTCATTTGCTTTCAGTTAGGCCCTCTTCCTTAACCAACTCTGTTCTCCTGGCTAGGACATGCACCATACCACATCATTTCTGGCACAGGATTAGTAAAATAGAAGGATGGCCACAACTGAACTGGAAACTATCTTGTCATCAGTTCTGTTGGCCAACACACACGAACTGCTGGAAGTATTCTGGGAATAGTTTGCCTTTTTTTTTTTTCTTTTTTTTTTGGCAACAGAGAAGAAAAGGCAAAAGCCATTCTGGTCAGCAAGTGCAACACCAGCAGCCAGGAAGTGAAGCACTGCGAAGGGTGGAGGAAATTTCTGCTGTGCCACCTATAACAGGCAAGTGGTTTCTGTTCCAGATTGCAGTCCTGAGACTCTATTAGTAACTCCAGCTTTGCAAGCAGATATCTTATATCCAGCTTCTCTCTCGTCTCTCCCTTCCCAAGAACTATGTTTTTCTAACCAAAATGGATTTCAACAGCCAGTCCATCTCCAGTGTACCACACTAAACAAACAACTGCACAAATAGCCAAACTTGTTTACTAAAAATAAAATCTACAAGACGCATACCACAATATTTCTTAATACCAGGCAATGGCAGCTGTATGTGTATAGGTTTTCCAGTTACTCTCATCACAACTACACTTCTCCAGGAATTGGAGGCAAAAGTTGCTACCATGTCATTGTTTTTTACATCACTGGAATGGTACTGAGTAATAAAACGCATTCTTCACAATGCTTCTATTATAAGCTAATCAGTTAATCTTTTAAGTGAAACAACGGGTTTTAAGTATACACCTGATACCCTTTTCAAAGAATCACAGAATTGGTAGGGTTGGAAGGGACTTCTGGACATCATCTTGTCCAACCCCCCTGCCAAGGCAGGTAACCCACAGCAGGTGACACAGGAACACATCCAGATGGGTTTGGAATGTCTCCAGAGAGGGAGACTCCACAATCCCCCTGGGCAGCCTGTTCCAGTGCTCTGACATCCTCAACATAAAGAAGTTCTTTCTCATGTTGAGGTACTTCTTATCATTTAATTTATGGCCATTGCTGGGCGCTGCTGAAAAGGAGGTCCCAGTTAGGCCATATTTACACAGAGGAAAAAAGAAACAACCTAACAATTCACATATTAAAAAAAACCCCAAAATCAAAAGCACAGTCAAGTCTTCAGAAGACTATTACAACATTGTCTTGAAAAGTGATATAAAAGCCCCTATCTAAATGGGTCAGCAGTTCTCCTAAATAAGTGTAGTGATAATCACTTGCGAGTTATCGCTCAATAAAAAAAATCCGCTCTACCTCACAAATACATTCTAGAGAATTCAGCATTGTAACACTCAAACTCAGCACACTCCTTGCTCTAAAACACAAAATTACTTCTAGATTGAAAACACAAAGCTTTAGGACATGCAGTATTCATTGATAGTTCAGTATCTTTGTAAGGAAACAACTTACTTGATTGAGTTTCTGAAGTGGTCCTCGGCAGGATTTTTTACTGTACAACTGTTCAGCAACCATAAATCTGCTTCAGCAGAGTTGTCTACAAAACAGAAATAAACAAACCTGTGTTAAGAATTATTTAACCTGTCAACTCCTAACTTACATCATATTAAAAAATTCCCAAAGTTAGCCATTACTAATAATCAGTTAGCTATTTGCAAGATTACTTTATATTCAATTACATTCTTGGAAGGGGTTTTTTGTTGTTCTTTGTTTTGTGTTTTAGGAAAAAAAAGAGGCACACGAGCATTTCCATTGTAATTTCTTTTTAATTTTTTTTGCCAATGGGGAATGAATCGTTATCTCATTTACCAGATGAGATGCCATTAGGTTGCACATCATGGAAAACAAAGTTAAGAAGAATGGTCACTACTCCCAGAAATGCATACTCCCAGAAAGATCTTGCCTAGACAAAGGGAAAATTAAGTCATCAACAAAAGCAGGTTTCACTAAGAAAACAAAATCCCTGCTTCAGCTCTACTGTGAATTAACACTACAAAAGAAACAAATCAGAATTTATAAAATGTGAACCTCTACTAAAGAGAAAAGTCAATGTAGCTAGTTCAGAAAGAAACATACCTATTTCTGGTTTTGATTATATCTTAGGTATGGTATAAGTACAGCTCAGCAATTTTCAGACAAAAGATATTCATGCAACCAATATCTGCCTCCATTCAGATAAGGATATTATTTTCTTCAGGATCCAAGCCTTTCTGTTTGTTCAGTGCCTATTGATATCTAAATTCATTAACAGAACTGAATCCCAGAATTATCTGCAGAAGCACATATATAAACCCTAATCCCGTAAATCATGACCTATAGTACAGAATTACTAGCATAATCACTATCCTTGGGAAGTTAGAGCTGCTTTTTTCAAACAAAAGAATAAAGATAATCTATCTCAAACAGTTCAGTGCTTTAGCATTCATCAGAATAGCTTGTATCAGTTTGGATAGGAAAATTCATGTCACTCGCTACTATTTAGTACATTGAGCATTGAAGTATTGACGGACATATCTTTAAATAACATAAGCCAGTAAACAATGAATACAGGTAAAACAATTTTTAGGATGCCTTACTGGAACTGACATCCTGCTAAAGCAGGAGAAAGCCTGCCAAGACTTTGGCATATTTACCTATGCACCCATCATGAATGTATCCATACAGGCATGAATATCCTTTTCCTCCATGCACATACTTAAGACAAAATGCTAAAACTGAAAGAGCTTTCTGTGTCATTGATATTTTCTTCAAAGAAATCATCATTTACAATTAACTATCGGTCACTTAACCTATGAATCAGGTAAATTGAAAATAATACATAAAATGCAAATAATGCTAAATAAGGGAAAACATTCAGGGGGTTTCTAATCATTGTTGACCGAGATTACACTATTAATTTGGCCACACAACTTCTATGACAGGGAAAGGACACAAAGCAGTCATCAAAACAACATTCAGACCTTTAGCTACTTTAAACAAAACAAGTATCTGACCCTGTCATGTCGGGAAAGAGCACTCAGTTCAATTTTAGCCTACACAGAAGTCAAAATAAAAATGGAACAAGATAAAGAACCTCTCCTCCAACATGGGCTGCATGAAAACTATGTTTTTAGACTAATGAACAGACTCGTTTACTATTAGCAAGATAATGAGAGGTTAAAACATGATTTGGAATTATGTACAGAAAAGCAAAGAAACAGAGTTTCAGTGTCAGAAAAAGAGTGATCTCTTGGCCTAGTCAGATGCACCAAGTATGAAAACAAACACATTTTTGAAAGTAGTTTTCCAGTAACACTGCCAAAACTTTGTATTTCTTATTCTTTTCAGCGGCGTAAAATGTTTATAAACTCAGCCCCACACCCATAACACACCCACCTGAGAATTAGGGGTGGGACACACACTAAATAGCAAGAGGCCAACATTTAAATGAGACATTACATTTAACAGACAACAGTTGCAGTAGCACTCATACACCGCTGTAAAGCACAACCATTTTCAAGAGATGCCTTGATATAGAGACCCCAAGTTCTGGGCTTGGTTTCAGTCCCTCCTTGTACCACGGTTTCCAGGTGTGCAGGAAGAGACAATACTGTGGCAATACTTCTCCCCTAAAGCCAAAATCAAACCCCTCTCTTCAAAACAGCATTGGAAGAAATAACACATTTAAGTTTAGAAAGACCTTACATACTAAGCCAACAGGAATCATTTCATACAGCAGTTTGGTTTCCAGACTATTAATATACTGACTCCTTGACTGACAATCTGAGGGACAACTGCAACACTTTATATATTTTACACATATAAAAAAGCCTCCCAAATACATGTAAGTTCATTCCTTCGCAAGTTTCAGCCTCTGCAGAACAGAAGACGCAAAGCAAAGGCTTTTACAGAATAAAATCTTCTGAGCAGTTTTGGGAAAAGGAGTCTCATTCATGTACACATCTAAAAATCATTTAAGGAAAATAAAAGTCTAGCAAGGTTTGTCCTCCTCTTACAGAACCAGTATTGTTTTACCATATTTAGTTGTTCTATTTCTGCATTTATTTTTAAATCTTTTTTTTCCTAATTAACTCTATGCTCTCTCATACGAAAATATGCACATACAAGTGTTGATTATGCATATATATAAATATATAGACACACACACTTATGAGTTATATTCATTTATCAAATAAGAGTTCACATCGCAACTCTTCGAAATGATAGCCCTATTCATATGGAAAATAATTGCATGCACTGGTGTAAACTCACCACAATCTACTGCATTTTACTCAAGAAAATTTCAGTTAAAAAGAAAAAAATTGCCAGCAGGGCCTTTTTTGTATCAGGTTGCAGGAAGATCTGAACATTTGCAACATTGTGGGAATAACTTGTCAGTGGTCATATTTTGCTTTGCAAGGCCTTGATGGATGTGTGGAAACAAACATGGACCAAACCAGCAGACTGGGCTTGGCATGTATAAACAACATCTTCTGGCTTCATAATTACTAAATATTAAGCAACACCGGGGTAACAATTCTTTATTCAGGACACAGAGACTGGAGCGACTGGCTACCTATATATATGTATAGGTATATCTGTGTATGTATACATATCTATATGTATATATACAGCTATAAGTGTTCTGACACGAGTAGTTGCTACTGTTCAGGGTTGCCCCCAAATAAAGAGTCAAATAGCTCTGACAAATAAGCTCAGGCTTCTAAATACACGTCTATGGGGGCAGGGGCAGACAGCCCTGAGGTTTCCCTGTTTATATCCCAGGCAGATGAAGTGTTTAGGTCTGGATGAGAAGCACGATATGAATGTGGCGCTGCACCTACTAAGGCAGCCCGTGCACCTTTCCTTGGAACGTCTCCACCTGCCACCTTTTCCAACTCCGTAAGGTTTTTGAGAAACCTCCAACATTTCAGTGAAGAACACACGCCTGTGTTTGGGAGCTCCCACAGATCTGAGCGAACAGGACAATCTAAACTTTACAGAAGGTTTTCCAGCAAGTCAGGGAGACTGTGACAGGCAAAACTGAAGCAAGAACCGTAAGTACAGTGAACATCAATTACAGCAGTGAATATGATACAGGTGCATATATCTTGCAACAATCTTCTCCAAGGGAATCTTCTTCAACTTATTTTTGCCATATATTCAGCATAATGATACTTTACAAATTATGGTATTTTGCTGCTGACCTGTTTTTTACGAGCTACTTAAACAGTTTCCTGTATGAGAAGACATTTTTAGGAAAAAAAAAAAAAGGATATGTCAAATCAGCCTTGTATTAAATGCTCAAAAACACAACTCAAAACCATGGTCTTTTTGCATTGTGACATCTTTTCCATAAAAAAAGGGCTACACTGGAAGTAAACCACAAAGTCTATCATACTCTCTGAAAAACAACATAGAGTACAAAGGAACCTAAAGGTCATGGAAAATTCTGAACACTTAACTTAATTGGGAAACTCTGGAAAACATGAATTGGCTGCATTATGCAACACTAAGATGATAAAATGGCAAGAGTCTGAAACATCAGTGTACCTACAGAGGAAAACAGTATTTACAATTCTTTTCTAACTAGCAGTGTCAGGTTTGTTATCATTACAGAAATCATAAATCAGCAGAATTTCTTAAGAAGACTGTAGTAATACTATCAGCTGAAAATTAAACAACTGACTTGGGTTTGCCCTGGTCTCTTAACTTTTAGTCTTTTTTTTTTCAATTCTTTTTCCAAAACTTTGTTTTCTTCCAATCCCCCCCAAACCACATCTCCTTGAAAAATCAAAACACTCACAAGGCAAAAAAGTAGAAGAAACACAGCTAGTGAAGCCCTAAAAGAACAGCCCTTCTTTACTTTCTTCAGCACATCATTCCTCTCTCTGCACTGAAACCACTACCAGATTTGCTCACCACTGTTTGCTCAAAAAACATGACTCATAACTAGTATGACATCCTTTTAAATACTGTACATCAATCTGAGAAATTCAATCTGGAAGCAGATCTTTCTCTGTAATCACTGAAGGCTCCTCCAGGGCCTTTCCCTCCAGCTGTCCTCATCCTGTTCCTAATCTCTCTCACCTTTTCTGATTTTCTTACTTCTAACTCTCTTACACAACTAATATGCTTCCAGTTTCTCTGTTTCCACGTGCTGTATCCTAGCCTCTGTTCCTATTTATGGACCTCCCCATTAAATGCTTTGTCCTGTGCATTCTTCCTTCTGAAACAGCTCTGCTCCCTCCCTTGATACCCCGGTTGCCATTTTATGCTCCGGAGCCAGATCCAGTAACATCCAAGGTATCGGGAATGTGTGCCCGCAACTGTACTCCATGGGAATTATCTGCCCCCAAAAAACACAAATATTTAAGCATGTGGACACCTCACAGCCAGTTACAGAAGTCATGGAGCATCTTGACTGGAACAAAGTTGCCAAACTAATTCTTTTCTTTCAACATCCCTGTGTCACAGAAACCCACTGTCACTCAAATTAAGTTACTGAAATTAGGTGGTGGTTAATTTAATGATTTCTTGGACCACTGGGCATTGAGAGACCTCAACAAGTATTGGGAAAGAATCTCCTCATAAATACTAGTTCAGAAATGCTGTGAATCATCAGTGCAGGAGGAAGGTACATCTTCCTCTGGGGACATGGAGTTTGGTTATTTGTTTGCAGACAATAGGCTTTGCCTGGCAGAAGAAAAAAAGCACAACAAGGTTGAGAATAACAAGAAAAAGTTTGGGGTTTTATTTGTGTGCCTTTCCTTGGCTCACAAAATACTTAGCTACCATTTGCTAGTTCTCAATATTGTATCAGATACAGTTAACTATCAACTTTAATGTAACTTGTCCTACAGAAAAGATTCCAAGGCAAACAAGCTCTTTCCTTGTGCGTCTGCACCCTCGACAGCAACCACAAATCAAAACCACAAGTTATCGTGAGTTTCCAGATGGTACTTGTTTGAAATCTCAGAGACACATTATCAGTTCCCACCTCTGAAGACGTAACATGCATTTGCCAATGATACGAAACACTCAGAGGCATGCCGAAAATACTAACTTTGCAGATTGCAAATGTCTTTCAAAACAATCCCACTCATCTCTTATCAACAGCATCAGGATGCAAAATACAAAAGAATCAACTTGATTGCAACATGACTTCTGTTTTCTCATTAAATTTCTGCGATACTCTGGACATAACAAATTACTTCATTCACAATTAATGATAGCACAACGATTTGGTTCACCCTGTATATATGTTATTTAAAGTTCCAAAAGGAAAGCCAGGCTGCTTATCAAATCAGGTAGTCCAGACAAGCCTTCATGAAAAAAATAATTCTCCCATCAGGCAAGAGCCTTGAATTGAACTACAAATATGCAAACTTGCCATTTTTATACTCCATTAACATTTCCATTACTGAGCTAATTGTGCAAGTAAGCTTGTTTGGGTTTTCTGGTTTTTAAGAAATTGAGTATTTTTAGTAAATTCATCCTTGAGCAGGAAGACATCTCAACAGCAGCTACTGCTGGACTATAAACAGGTTTTATAAAGCCTTCCAGATCAGGATGCTGTGTCTGCTATCAAAGGATATTTCTCACTGTCCAGCACCTAAACAGAGGTGTACAGGGACTGTCCGCTGAACACATCCAATAAGTAGGAACTGAGCACGTTTAAACACACAAGATCTAGCCAGTTAAAACCCAGTAATACACTACTGGATTCAAAATATGACATGTTAAATCATGAAAATTACTGAAAGTTTTCTAAAAAAATACTGGTTTATTTCCAGTAACCTTTGAAAACCATTCCCAAAAGAGAAGCACATACACCTCTCCTTCTAGCTGTTTAGGGGGTATCGTGCAGTTACTGGGAGAAGCTACCAAGCTATCAGTTGATGTCCATTCAATCGGCTCGTGACCTGGAACTTTGCCTTACCACTCCTTCCAAACAATCAACTCCTTCAAAATATATTAAGTTTGATGGAGTTTACCAAGGCCAGCAGAACAGCTTACGGCTTCTGCCACCATCACTAAAACTAAAGGGTAACTTTGGGATCACTAAGAACATGAAGCTGGAACTTGAAAAATTACAATTGGCAAACACCTGAACTAACATTAATATATTTATAAACAGTGCAGACAAAAGAATCTGTTTTCCAGAGCATGTCCCCTAACAGAATACTTCAGGCCTGGCATGGGGGTACTGAACATACGACAGCACAGAAGAAAAAGCACATGAAAGAATAAATTTAGCTTCAAAACATCGATGATGATAAACTTTACTTCCCACATCTACTCTGCAACCATCAGTAGCACTTACTCTTATTTATATTGGGATTATGAAGTGAGTAATCCATTCTCTGAATACTTTTCATCTCTTCCCTAGACACAGCACAGGCTACAGTCTGGGTCTGAGATGATCCTTGGAGTAAGCCACCTTTTTCTCCCACTTTGTAGACACTTGTGTCAGGCCAGCAGGATACGCCAGCTATACTGCTTGCAGCAGCCCAGGGTCTGCACTGCAGCACCCAGACACACAGAGTTGGGTAGGAAGGCTTCAGCCCATCCACCCTTAGCAACACCTAAGATCCACAAAGTAAAGAACAGGAGAATTAAACATAGTTTAAAGGTTTACATTTTAACAATGTCAAAAATCCAACTGGATTATAACTTGTATTCTCACTCCTTCTGCAATGTGCAGCTGATTTTCCTGCCGCTGCACCCAGCACAGACAACATGAACTGACAAATTACTTTGGTATTTTGTTCATGTTACTCTAATTCACTAGATTTTCCATGCATTAAGGCACCTCAGGGTAACTTGAAGTTGCAAAATGATTTATGTTTAAAAAGGCTAGACCTAGAAATGTTTCTTTTTGAAAAGAAGCGGGTAATTACACTCTAAAATTGCAGCACCTGTAAGACATTTCAATAATTCCCCCACATGAATGAGAACTTTCCCAAGCCCACAGCCATTGAAAAACTCATACTTATTCCAATCAAGAAAGGGACTGATCATTTGCATATCTTACCTGTTCGCTATCTTTGTTGATCAGGAAAAAAACATATATACTTCAGTTCAACTCTGGGTACAGTTCTGTGTGGCATAATCTGCTGCATTTTAGTCTACATGCCACAGTTCCATTTGTCTTGTCAAGCAGCTCCCAGACAGACATTTTAAAGGCAAAGTACCTTGCAAGTATACAACCATGACCATGTTCTAAAGGAAGCTTATTCCATCATGACATGACCTTTATGGGCTACTCTTTTCTCATGGCTCTTTTTTGATATAAAATAGTCAAAGCTCACTCTGCACATGGTATTATGTACCCAGGTGGAAAATTTAGGCTGAATTTTAGCTCATTCCTTCAAAATAAAGACTTCATTACTTTGGGTAAAGTGGATCATGCAACTATTTCTTGAGCAAAGCAATACCTTAAAACAAGAGAGGATAAATCTCACTGCTAGCTAAGGGGTGTGTTGGCAGAAAGCCTAAGCACTGCCCGTGGCTGTTCAGCACAGTAACACCTGATGTTAAGGTACCCAAATTATCCTGGGCAGCAGCAGATGCAGGTGCCACAGCACGGTGCCCTAAGGTGGGCATTTCACCCTGCTCTTGAGCACAGGCATAATCTTGAGGCATTCCAAGAGTCAACTGCTCCTTTCACTTCACTGAAGACTTAATGATCAGTGTCAATAATCTCAATATGCAAAGTAGTGATGAGTGATTTATCAGTCTCTCAGGAAAAGTCCCATTACACCAGAAACAAGGTCAAGTAGCCTGTTTCAGCCAGGCTATGCTACAACAACACACAAATAATCCAACTCATTCTGATGATTAATGCGGGTAGAATTTGTTTTGTTGACAGAATTTGGAAAAATCCCAGAAACTCCTCCTCCTCTGAGTCTTAAGCCTGCTTGATATTCCAGAAATAGCACACACAGTACGACTCAGTGCTTTTCTGTCCCTACATACAGCTTCATAGGCAAAACACGAGTTATTCAAATGAGCAAATACAGACTGATTGCTTCTGTCTTAGTCACTCACAATCCAAAGCCAACCATCAACAAAACGTCTTGCACAACACCGTGCAACTCGAGTTTCAAAGCACGTTGCAAATATTAACTGATTCACCTTCAACACCCACATATTAAATATGCACCCTTCCCTACACCAATTCCTTTTCATCTTATAAATGGAGACAAGTAGTTTCAGAGTTTCCATAACTTGATCAAGCCACACGGGATGTCTATGCAAACAAACCAAGATCCTAACCAAGTTGTCCCTGCCTTCAGGCCTGTCCCTGAACACAAAGCCATTGCCTAGATTCATATGCACAAACTGTTTCAGTCAACATCCTTTAGAGGCCAGATCGGTGATATCCCATAAATTTTTGACAAGTTTAAAGGCAATCACAAACCCCAACTGTTCAGTAATCTGGGTTGCACAGAAAATCAACAGAAAACACCGAGCAGCAGATCAAATTGACTCCTTTGTATGGGACAAGGTTAAAAAAAAAAAAAAAAAAATCAAAATCCCCCGCTCCCCCCTCTAAAAACCAACCCAAACAGATTACAATAGCTCTAACTACCCACGTGTGCTCAAACAAAACTCTTGCAGATGTGTTACCACTGTCTGAGAGCATCTACTGAGGTCTAACTATGGTCTTAGCAGGATGACAGCTGATGTGTGAGCTCCAAAACAAACTCCAGATTTCACAGGGCCTACTGCAAAACAACTGTGTTCTCATTTTTGATACAGCACCTCAGAAATCTCCACTTGCTTTATCTGCAGTCTCAGAATTAGACTTACCTGGTAAAAATGATTGAGCGGATTCGATTGTTTTGCAGATCAGAGTTTCTAAAAAATTGCTAAAATTTAAATGAAACTGCTAATGTTGAGACTTGCAAGACACAAACTGCTAGTCAGAAATGTCATCTAAACTATTTATTTGAAAATATCACATACTGTCATGTTTAAGGTACAAAAAAACCACTGCAGTCAAGCATAAGCAGGTATTTCATATGATGACAGCAAAGACATGCATAAAGGAAAAATGAAAATTTTATGTTTTCCACTACACATCATATGATTCCATATGAATTTACTGTAAACAGCAGTAAGTAGTTCAGAATCAAGAAAGATTGACTGGAACTTGCCCCAGGAATATAACTTTAATCTCCTTTAGATGTAACACTCTGATAAACCTCACTTATACAAATGCTTCTCTCTGTAGAGCTAATGGAAAGTTAATGGCTATTCCTCACCATGTCTATGGGATAGAACAAAGAAAATATAAACTGAGGGCTGTTCAGTCCTATCATGCACCCAGGTACAACCTGTTGGGCTAGGCACAGAAAAGAAAAACCAAGGGCCTTTATAAAACGCAACTGCGTCACTTGAATTACCTTCCCAGAGGAGCCTCTTGCACTTCTACTCTCTGCAAGCCACAAGTAAATCCAACAACAGGAAACTCAAAGCAGTGAAGTAGAAGATTCTCAAGCACAACACAATTCCCAAGCAAATGGGGAAAAAAATCTTTGCTTCATTTCCAGTGTAATACAAAATAGATCTTAGGTAATTAACATTTTTCATTTATGGTCTCATTTAAGGCATAAAGAGAGCAGCTTCACTCTGCAGATTTCTTACTTTTTCAGCACACCTAATTCTGTACAAGCTGGCCCATGGCACTGAACTTCCCCATTTCCACAACTTTCTAGTCTCCATTCATTTTCACAACAGCCAGGATTAGGACTGTGCTACAGTCTGCAAAATAAAGCCAAATTTTATTCCTGTATCTGTCTCACAATCATTCTTCTCTAAATTCTGTCTGCATTAAGTTGTACCTAGAAGCCATTTATTGATTTCAAATGCCTTGCTTCCACTTATTTCTCCTGATACCTAATGCCACAGGGAATATGGATTTGGGTTCTATCTATCACTTTTAAAAGAGTTAAAATTATAAGCTATTTGAGCCAGATATGTCTAAACACTTATTAAATTGTAGCTTCCGGCTACTTATTGACTTTTTCAGAACTACCTTCACACCTCATCTATTTTCTACTTTATCAGTTTTCTGAAAAGCAGGAGATATGGGCTTAAGGTACCATACCCAGCAGCCAGATAAGCCTCTGCTGTGGTTAATTCCCAACCATCATCCCCAGTTCAGCCTATCAGCAGAATTTAATGCTTGTGAAAGCTCCAGACTGAGCACAGCAGAAATTAAAGCTCACTCTTTACACACACAACCAAGAAATGCAGCACGGCAATCAGCAGTGCAAGCTTCTTCACAAAACCCCACCAACAGGTTTGAAATAAGCCTCATCTGGAAGCATTTAGGACAAAGTAGCTGATCTACTTCTCTTCCCATTTAGCCAGAATACTAAGGAAGTCTGTGCATGGCAGAGGAGTAAAGATGCACGGGGAAGGAAGAGCAAAGACAGCACAGGCAGGTGTGCAAAGGTGTATCCCAGCCCCTCCTGCCCTTTCTCCATGCCCTGACTCACACTGAGCAGACACACCAGCCCATGCAGCTGCTACAGAGCCGTGCCTTAAAGAGGCTGAATAGTTCTGTACCAATACTGAGTTACCCATTACAGCCTCACACGTTATTTCTCTATTCTGTCTCTTCTCAATTTTGACGGCAGGTTTGATATCCTTGTTAGAGACAGTTTTGTTAGATTACTATCATTTGTACCAAAAAAAAAGCCAGAAAATATTCTTCCAGTACTAATAAGGCTGCATGCAATAAGACAAGCCTATTTTGAAACTTTCAGCAGCACTTACAAGTGACAAAAGTTAAAACTTGCCAGTTTTGCATAGAAAAATGTAGTTTTATGGCCTCAGAGTGGTTCAACTTCATCAAGCACAAACCAGTTCAAACATTATTTCAGACATGTATTATCTGATGTAACAGCAGCTCCTAAAAATAAGAACAACATTTTGACAAACAGGAGAAGGTGGGTGAGGATCCATTTTCTCATCTTATTTGAAGCAACATCTCAAGATTTCAAGGGCTGTCACAAGGAGTAATGTTGATGTATTACAGCAGGGAGAGCTGCACTTTCCGAGTGCACGGCGCTGTCTAGCAGTTCTCTGTTTCCTTCAAGGAAAAGGCAGAAGATTTACTGGAAGAGCTCCACAGGTCATAACATAAGGAGTCAAAATTTTTTGGGTTATCTTCTTCCTGCCCCAGGCTCCATACTAGGAGTATCTTCTTTTGGCTGGATTTATCTCTGTCTTTCCTATTTTGAAGGCAAGGTAAAGAGTAACAGCAGAAAACCTACATTTTATTACACAGCTCAAAGTAGTCAAGGTATTGAAGAAGCCATTTTGACCTTTCTCCTTTCCAAAGACTGAAGATACTTCACTTCCTTACTTTTAAGAATTCAAGGCCTGTAGTTATCCACAATTTAATTTATATTTTCTCATGCGAGAGGGATTTTTATGCAAACTCCTCTTTTTTCTATGTCAATGACTGAAGCTTAATGTGGTATCTCCCATGATTACTGTCTTTCTTTGCATATTTATATCTTATGACATCACAGTCTTTACAGATGTTTTCACTTAGCACATGTTTTCTAATTTACCTTTCCTTGCTTTCGAAGATGAATTTTAAAAAACATATCACCTTCCTACAAGTCACACAACCCATCCCATTCTGGCAGATTATCTGTCCAAGTGCTTGATACTGACATTGTTTTTTTAGAAAGCTTTTGGTGAACTCTAGTGGTAAAGCTTAAAAAAAAAAAGTCAAAAAACAAAAGCAAACTTTTTTTTTTTTAATATATACTTTGCAGAAGTAAAAATGCTTATGGTTATAAACTCCCTTGGCTAAAGGGTTAAAGTCACTTCCAGTAGGAAAAGACATGATATGTTTCTTGTACCTCACCTTTAGTCTTTTAAAGATTTCAGAAGAGAAAAGCCCTGGTAATTAATCAGAAGTTGCTAGATGTAAGGGGAAGCAGTATGGTGGCAACAGAGGACACCAGGAGGCCCATGACTTCTTGGAAAGCCTAGACTACCTACCTTCAGTCCATAAAGTTACTGATTTGTAACCGATGGTATTGGTTTGTAATTAGACTTTATGTATTTCAACTGCCCTTGAAACCATAACCCTGAGAAAACAGTACAATCTCAAAGTGCATTAACAGACCCCTTTAGGTAAGGAAAAATTTTTAAAAAGTCACCTGTGAGTACCACCCTGTCAGGATGCATCCAGCAAGATAGAGAAACACAAGTGTTAAATCAACTTTAGGGTCATC
Source organism: Mohoua ochrocephala (assembly GCA_013398855.1). Lineage (NCBI taxonomy): Eukaryota > Metazoa > Chordata > Aves > Passeriformes > Acanthizidae > Mohoua > Mohoua ochrocephala. The sequence continues at coordinate 99,441 of VZTA01003117.1, read as the reverse complement.
AGCACAGCTGAGCAGGGTCTATCTAAGCTGAAATACAGCTGGTAATCCAGCCTAGCAGCACAGCATGGGTCATGCAGCAGAGAGTCCCAGCAACAGACAACATGGAATAACAAGTTCTCCCACAAATACAGGCAGAGCAGACGGCTTCCTGTCTTCGAAATCACCTCCTCTCCCTTTCGGGTTCATCCACACATTCAACCTTTATCAAGTACAGAAGTTAGCTGCCACAAAGTGCTTAACCCTTTGCACTCAAGTAAAGGTCCTGCTCTAAAACCAGGAAAATAAAGATATCATGAGACAACCATGTCAAGTTCACCTTTCCACACTGTCCTCTTCCTCAGTCACACAAGCTCTCTGCTAGCAACTCATTAAAGTTCTGCCAACATAGGTATTTAACCAACAAGGCTGCAATTTAGATTGAATTTAAGCTCCATATACTTAAGGTCTATAAAGCTAAGTTACTTTAGTGTTTAGTACATAAGACAATACACAGCACCCTGCCCACTGCTCCAGTGGCCCTTCTCTTACTGAAAATCAATTATTGCCATAAAGTAACAAGTACTTCAAATATATAGCATCTACTTGTAACTGTAGGAAAAAAGGGCATTACTTTCTTTTAAAGGTTAAGCGCAGAGAACAAAAAGTACGTGCTAGATGTAAACAAAAATTAAAATTAAATGTCTTCCAAATGCCAGAGATGAGAATACAACATCCTTTAGCTTGATTTAAATAAGATTCATAAGAATAGTGTCATGTGAAAATCCTTTACAGTTACTGCCACGTTCCATCTGACTCCAGGAAACACTGTGATGCTTTCCAACAGATACAGTTAAGAGAACATTTCTCCTCTCCTGGCTGAGGAATCACAAGGGCCAGAATGAGCTCCGTGCAGTGTATGGACAATTGACTAATACCCACATAAAAAGAAGTGGTCTAATGGTAGTTTGAAAGTGTTAACCACAGTCTTCCATCAAGAGATGTTTACAGTCATTTTTAATAATTTATTTCACAAACCAAACAGCATTAGCACTGACCTGAACAGTTAAAAATGATGCCATGAGGGGGAGAGAGGGTTTATACATGTAATGGTAGTGGTGAAGAGGCAATGGAGAGGGAACAAAGGCAGTATACAGACTGACAGAAAAAAAACCCAGGAAATAAAAACACTAAAAGTACTACCACTCCAGGACAATTTCCAACTGTATTTTTTCATGTTTGAAAGCAAAGTATTTGTTACATCCTGGATACAATCTGCCAATATTGCTTATTAAAAATGACAGACATTTTATCACCAAAAAAAGGAAATAAATAAATAAAATTAGTAAAGTTTGTTTGTTGTTTCCACCAAGTTTGGATTTTAAAAAAGGAAAAAAAAAAAGAAAATATCTGTACTCAAACTTACATTAATATATTCAGGAAACAAACACCACAGCACTTTCATAGAATCATTTAGGGTGGAAAAGACCTCTAAGATCTTAGAGGTCTAAGCACTGCCAAGTCCATCACTAAACCATGTCCCCACACCTACAGGCCTTTTAAATACCTCCAGGGATGGTGACTCTGTCATCTCCCTGGGCAGCCTGGTCCAGTGCTTGACAACCCATTCTGTGAAGAAATTCCTCCTAATAGCTAATCTAACCCTCCCTTGGTGCAACCTGAGACCACCTCGTCTTGTCCTGCTGCTACTTGCTTGGGAGAAGAGACCAACCCCCAGCTCACTACACCCTCCTTTCAGGCAGTTGTAGAGAACAATAAGGTTCCTTCCGATCCTCCTTTTCTCCAAGCTAAACACCTCCAGCTCCCTCAGCTGCTCCTCATGAGACTTGTGCTCCAGACCCTTCCCCAGCTCCATTGCCCTTCTTTGGACACGCTGCAGCACCTCAGTGTCTTTCTTGTGGCAAGGAACCCAAAACTGGATACAGCACTTGAGGCACAGCCTCACCGGTGCTGAGTACAGGGGGACAATCACTGCCCTGGTCCTGCTGGCCACACTGTTGCTGATCCAGGTCAGGATGCCACTGGCCTTCTTGGCCACCTGGGCACTGCTGGCTCATGTTCAGCCACTGTTGACCAGCACCCCAAGTCCTTTTCTGCTGGGCAGATTTCTGGCCCCTCTGTCCCCAGCCTGCGGCGCTGCCTGGGGTTGTTGTGACCCAAGTGCAGGACCCGGCACTCGGCCTTGTTGAACCTCATGCAACTTGCCTCAGCCCATTGATCCAGCCTGTCCAGATGCCTCAGCAGAGCCTTCCTACCCTCCAGCAGATCTACGTTCCCACACAGCTTGGTCCACAAACTGACTGAGGATGCACTTGATCCACTTGTTCAGATCGCAGATAAAGGTATTAAACAGGACTGGCCCCAACACTTAGCCCTGGGGAAGAGCACTTGTGACCAGCCACCAGCAGGATCAAACTCCCTTCACTACCACTCTCCAGGCAGACAGCTTCTAATCCAGCAAGCAGCGCATCCATCTAAACCATGAGCAGACAGTTTCTCCAGGAGAATGCTACAGCAGAGAGCATCAAAGGCTTTACTGCAGTCCAAAAAGACAACAAAATCCATAGCCTTTCCCTTACCCTCTAAAGGGGTCACTTGGTCAGAGAAAGTGAGCACTTCTGCCAGCTCCCTCAGTACCCTCAGGTGGATCCCACTCAACCCAAGAGACTTATATCTACATGGCATAGCAGGTCACTGACCATTTCCCCTTGGATTATGGGGGCTTCATTCTGCTCTCTGTCCCTATTTTCCCCCTTAGGAGGCTGGGTACACTGAGATCAACTGGTCCGACTGTTAAAGACTAAGCAAAGAAAGCATTAATTACCTCAGCCTTCTCCTCACCCTTTATTTGTTTACAGGCTTTATTTGTTACAAGCTTTTAGTAGCTATTAATCATCACAGGGCCCTGCAAGCACACACAGTGTATTTTCCATTAATCATCTGGCACTTAATACACAACGTTGGAAGTGGCTTTGAACAGATATTTTGCCAATACTTCCTAGTTGTAAAACCGACAAAGCATCCACTTCATTGCAGGGGTTCCTGCACTTGCCACACCTGAAGCTCCTTTATCAGGCCCCCCACCTGCAATCCAGGTGTTTTCAGGGTCCACCTCCGCAACAACCCATCCGTGCCAGGACTCCCATTATCTCTCAGTACAAAACCCCACTTTCAGCTCCAAGAACATCAGCAGACTTTGGTAACTTCACAGCTGGTAACAACTGGTATCTCCACAAGAGCCCTGAGATAAGCCCCAAATGTTTGTAGCTCTCAGACTGCCCCACAGGGGGTGACTTCAGTTCTGGACTCTCCAGCCTGCTGGCACCCTGCCCTGCCTGTACCCCCAGGCAGCAGGTAAAACCACTCAAACCCAGAAGGCCTGCACAACCTGGTATTCCTGATGCTGAGTAATGTATTTTTGTCACATTCTGTGTAATCCTTAAATTCCCAATGGGCATGGGATCATCAAAATAATTACTACGATTGCTGCATTTGATTTTGAACTCTACACACAGTCCAAACTCCCCAACAAATGTGAACTCTTACACATGAACTCTACATCCTCAGACCAAAGCAAACACTCAAGATAACAGGTGTCATTTTCTCAAAAATGTCCTGCACAAAAGGACATTAATCATTCACAACTTAGCCCATGTTATTAAGTAGAAACGAGATCGACCCACAGCAGATGAACTGAAGAAACTATTTTTTAAACGCTTTAAAAAAAACAACCCAACAACTTAAAATCAAATGTTTGCAGTTTCTAATACCATCAGGGTTCTTGTAAGGTCCTCATTTTTTGCTGAGGTTACTTGAGATCCAGCAATTCATTTACTTTCAAAAGCAATATTCAGCACTTCTGACAAATAAATTATTAGCCCCTTTTCAAAACTTTGAGTGACCTCCTCTCTTTCTGTTCCCCACTCATTTTTTACAGTATTAATATATATTAACTTTTTTCCCAAAAAATAAAAGTTAATAGTATAGATAAAGCCTTACTTAAGTGTCATAAAATAAACAGGTGACTCACTTTTCTTACACTTTCTGATTTGTTTCAGCATTTGTTGAAGTCCTAACTGAGGATGTTTAATGAAGGTCTCTATTCCCTCAGGCAGGGTGTAACTTCAAGAAATTCTTGCAAAGCTTAAACTATTCAGAAAGTTAAGGCACACACTAAAAAGGTACAGATCAGTCATCATTAAGCTCAGGCTGAAGATTTAAATTAAGTATGGGCAATAACTGTGCATCACAAATACATGAAAGATGACACCAACAGCCTCTGAATTTTCACAGGGCCTCTGAGACTAGGAAGGAAGCAGGCTCAGGTTAAGACCGTGTTTAGGAAGCACACAGTAAAATCACAGAAGGGTACGTTTCTTTCAACATATCCACAATAAAACCCATACAAAATTAACGACCGGAAAAAGTGCCACTAGCATATATAAACAGGTATGTTTACTGACCCATCCATTTGAAACAGATGGCTAGTGAAATAAATAATTAAGTGGTAGAATTTAATTGCTTAAAACCATTTACGAAAGCAAGTAAAAGCCACACGTAACATTCCCACTCCACTGGCACACAGGAGTATTCTGAGAAGTACAAAGAACTGAGTATTTGCTAGAACACAAACGCGTAAAATCTCTGTCAAATGCAGGTATTCTATATATCCCACCCTTGATTTAACAGGAAGATTTCAGTTTCAACATAGGCATTTAAGGGGTCTCTACTGTACTACAGAAGCAAATTTGATATACCCTATTAGGATGACCACCTCAAAGAGGAAAACTGTTTCAAGCAGGTGTATATTTAACACCAGTACTTCTGAAAAAGTGGGCATTATTCCTTTAAAAAGTCACTATTCATAAATAGTTTACTTCATTTTAACAATATGGTAACGAAGTCTTCAAGTTGCTTTTGCTTCCTTATTTGCTAATTGTACATCCAGTGTCTTTTTTACCATGCATGAAAATATTAAAGGAATCTTTCTAGCAGAAGTAATCCTATCTGGTAATTATATTTGTTGCCCACACTTGAAAAAAAAAGTTAATATATGTACAAATAATCAACACGTGTCAGTCTAGAGGTAAAGTCCAATATGAGCTAAAAGGTTGTTTGGGTTTGGCAGGTTTTTTAATCCCTTCAAAGAAACTGCCATTGCATTTAAAAGAAAAATTCTATATGAAGTCCTTAAATCCTTTATTTTTATGCATGTATTACCACAAGAGACAGTCATTAGCCAGAATATTGTCTTCAGTGCATTTTGTCTTATTTTCTGATGCATTAAATAAAGTCTGAATATATACATGTATCTTCTGTTTTCCATACACTGGTTTTGCTCAAAGTGTATCCCACCATGCCATGCCAAGTTCAGTGTCCCCAGCCCCACAACACAAAGCACTACCAGAAATACTTTGCAGAGCTACACTTCAAGTATTTGGGCAACTACAGGAGTCTTGCAAGAAATGTATTCTCACTGTGATTAAGAACTAATGATGAAAAATTAAAAGTGGTAGTATTTAAATTATACCAGACTGGCAGTGAATTTGACCTAAGAAATAAATAAATGTTTATTTATGACAACAGTCGTGCCACTGAGGGTATAAGTAAGGTCTACAGGCAGATGGGAAACTGATTCTTTGCCCACCAGAACTCTCAGGAAACTGAATTAACACAAACTAATATAAAGCATATGGGTTTCAGAAATATAAGTACCACCTTACTAGGGGGAATATTTCACAGAGAAATGACAAAGCATGAATTCCTTCCCTCAGGAAGCAAGCAAGTTTCTGACAAATCTTTAAGAACTGAGGACTCTTGGCAACCCTAAGGACTAGCAGACTCATCCAATAATGCCTACAACTTGATTTCATCAGCACCCTGAGTTACCCAGCATACAGCAGTATGTCCAGACGTTTAACAGAGAGACACTGGCCAGCAATGCCTACCTAACAGCATCCTTGCACACACCAGAAAAACCAAAACAGCCATCATGCTACACCTTGTAATCACCCAGGTGAGACAATTCATCACCTTTGGAAGCCAGATCAGCTACCACCCATCCCACAGAAAAGCAAGCCTCTCTGCCACTGCATCCTTCACTCCCCATGAGAACTTCAAATCAGCATCTATGAGAAAAAAGATAAAATCTCTTCTTCCTCTAAAGAGAACCCTTTTATCGTCCCTTTTTGGCCACACCATAAATTCCACTGTCCTTTTTTTTCCAGGGATATGTGACTGAGCAGCCATTCTCATCTTGTACTTACCTTTCCAGTCAGCTCTTTCTATTTCAGACCTTATGTCTCCGTATCCAAAAGCACATCAACTTCTTCAATACTTACGTAATAAAACAGAATCAGCCTTACCCATAAACGTTGTACAGATTATAAAGACTTTTATGGGGTGTATTTTCCAAACCTTGTGTTAGCATTTTCAAAGGTAATTAACCACCTCGGAATGAAAATAAAAACAGGAAGAGCCACCAAGACTCCTCACAAAAGATGTAGTCCAATCTGGTGGAGCACTCACCAAACAATAAAGCATCCCAAAAAGATACAGCGGCCTTTAAAAATTTAAAACTGTGATTAGATTAAAACTGGTGTTTAGCTACTATTACCTGGAAACAATTAATTCTCTCAGACACAATGTTAAAACCTTATTCCTATTCTCCTATGGCTTTTCTGTCATAAGAAATTAATATTGTAAGATCCTAGAATGTTGCTGAGCTATGAGTATGTAGTTTTGATAATTAATGAATCAGCTCACAAATGTCAAGAACAGGTTGGTATTTGCTCCAGATAATCTGTCTCCTTACTTCCAAGTATCTGACATTACATCAGTTTATAACACATCGTGGAATATTATGTCACAAGTCAAGTACACACAAGCTGTGAAATACATTACAATTCAACTGGATATTGCTTCTGACAATGTAAATTGATTCTTGAATCCGAAAACAATCCCGTTCTGCCCCCAACAGAGAGAGCAGCTGATGGACATAAGACAATAAATGTATCCTTGGGTTTAAATGAAAAGATTTCTAAGTCGCATATACCGACTCTGTGTCACGTAAATGTACACCAGCACTACAGCAAGCTGCAAAAATTGATTCAGATCAAAACTATACTGAATACTAAAATTCAAGTTGCCTTTCACTAGACAAATATTCGTTAGTCTTCTTTCTTTCTTTCCCATACGAATCATATACACATAGTGCATTCCTGCTTTAGACCCTTACCAAAAAACCCAGGATAGGCTTACACACTAAAAATGCATCAAAACATATGGTAGTTAATTAAGCGCCTCCCTGCTGACTAGTATTTTTTTTTGTGGGAAAAGTACACAAATACACACAATACTTGGGCAGGGTTAAGGTTGTTACCTTGATGCAGCACAAACACATCCTCCAATCTGAATTCTGTATAAGGAAGCAATGCACGGAAGACATAGCACAAGAGTTTTCCCCCATAGCTAAAAATCAACAGATATTTGGGCTTGAAAGGGACCTCTGGAGGTCATCTGGTCCAAATCCTTTGATCCAGAAGGGCCACCCACAGCCAACCGCCCAGGACATGTCCAGATGGCTTTTGAGTATCTCCAGGCATGGAGACTCCACCACCACCCTGGGCAACCCGTGCCCGTGTTCAGTCACCTTCACAGCAAAAGAAATGTCTCCTGGTGTTCAGAAGGAACCTGCTGTGTGTCACTGCGTGCCCACTGGCTCCTGGCCTGTCACTGGGCACCAGTGAAGAGAGCCTGGCTCCAGTCTCACTGCACCCTTCCTTAAGGTATTAAATACACACTGATGAGATTCTTCCAAGCCTTCTCTTCTCCAGGCTGAACAATCTCAGCTCTCTCAGCCTCTCCTCATGGGAGAGATGCTCCAGTCCCTTAATCATCTTCATCGTCCTTCACTGGGCTGTCTCCATTATGTCCATGTCTCTCTGCTGAGGAGCCCAGAACTGGGCACAGCACTCCAGGTGTGCCCTCACCAGTGCTGAGGAGCAGGGGAAGATCCACCTAAGAAGCTACACATTTTGAAATCAGGTTCTTTACCTATGCAGTGCTTTCGATAACATCTCTACAGTGTAAAACAAGCCTTAAAAGCTATAGCAAAAATTAAAATACAATTGCAGTTATATACCTATAATGAAAAATGGAACTGCTACTTAGTCTCAAGGAGCAGATGCTAAACACCACAGAAAAAGTAATCTCAGTTACAGAGCTCTGATTGAAAGAGGTAACTTCTACTGAGACAGCTTTCAAGGGTACCGTTACCCTCTTCCTACGGTCTGGATATCCAATTTGTTTGTAAAAGAGATCCCAGGCAGCACAATATTTTAAAACAAAACTAGCCACTAGCTGAACAAAATGCAACATAAGTTGTCCCTGCTCTTGCACCAGAGTCCTCAGCGAAAAACCAGATACTCCTAAGTAGACCGAGGTGTCTGCAACACTCACAAAGCCACATTCAGCCACAGCAGTTAACGAGAGATGATTATTTTTATCTTTTTCACTCTACAGGAGAGATGAGCTGTAATGCTAAGATACACAATACAGGTTTGGTCTACGTGGTGATTAATCTAAAAACCCTGCTCAGCTTCTTTTCCCGAAGATTTAAAATTTTACACAGTGCAGAGGAAAAAAGCAAGCAGTAACACCTTCTAAAAAGTCAGATAACAATTTTTTAATTTGTAGGACAGTATTCAGACAAGAAAGAATATGGGGCAGACTGGAACAGGGTCTTTATCCATGATCTTCTGTTGACACTTGGCACCACTGTAGAATGAGTTCAAAACCACCAAGATGACAGCACACGTAAGGCAGCACAAACCAGCTCCCAAAACACTGCCTGACTACAGGCGTGACGTCCAGAGGCTTTAAACACAAAGTGTTTTGCCATCTGAAGAGAAGAAATTTAAACCAAGGTCTATCCCAAAGAATACCCTCCCTATAAAAGACAGAGTTTTGTGCTTACCCTAATCCTACTGTTACCAAATTTTGCCTCCTATGACACCACCCTATATGTCTCTATTTAAATATACTGTGTAAATGTAGCTGCCACAAACTATACAAATCATTCAACCGAGTGCCTAGAATCCAGCTCTTTGGGTTAAGACACTTCTCCCATGCTCACAGAATGGCAAGCAAAGCAGCCTGGTCAGAATTACTAACAGGAGTCAGCTGAGGAAATCAGCAGAAATGGAACAAAAAAAATGCTCTGATGATTTTTGGTCAGCTTTCTCATTCACTGCTGCTATTATTTTTAGTACAATTAAGACAATGAAACATTTTTAAACCCCCTTTTTAAATGACATCTTTTACACGTACTATGTTCATGTGCCCAGAAACACTGCTACCCAGTCCCTAAAAATGGCTATCAATCTGTACAAGAATAATTCTTCAATCTCAGTAGTTAATTCCCAAGGCATTTTTACTACAGATATGAAAACTATTTCTGGAATCACTGACAATGACTTTCAGATACAAAAGTTAAAGAACATTTCTTGGAGAAAATGCATATTTATCTGTTTTGTAATAAGTTTCAAAACACATTTCCCCTTCAAGGTACACCGATAGACTACATAATATACTTTCTCCTGCATAATCAGATCTACTTTGCATTTCTGATGTTCATAGAGTGTTGACATCAACCAATGTAATGAAAAAGTTATTATTTTTTCCTGTTAATCACTTAAATAGGGAAAATAAATTAATATTTCAAGATGAGCAGGTGAAAAAAGAAAAGTTACTTTCTTTGAACTTAGTCTTATGAACTCCAAGTATGTATTCAAAGATAAAATATGCAAACTGCAGGCAAAGCTCAGGCTTTCAAACACAGCTTATTGTTCTGCCTAGTGCAGTGTGTAAAGCTAAAGAAACATGAAGCCATCAGCAACAGCAGTAAATCATTGTGAAAAACCAGCCATTTCATTCCTAACAGAAATTCTGTGGTCCTCCCTCCTACTGGCAGGCCAGTTCTGGCCCACACACACAATTTACAGTTAATTTACGTGCTGAACAGACTTGGGGCACAGCTTTACAAATCTTCCCTTCAGTAGCTGCCCGAGCTCTAGCAGCTTTCCTCTTTCTCATTCCACCCGGTCACTGGAATGATACAACAATAAGATTAGCCAGGTATCTGACCTGGGTTAAAAAATAAAGTGCACCAGGCCAAACGAGAGCCTCTGTTGGTAGTGAACTGTGTGATGCAGCACACCTGCCCCGGCCCAGCTGGGCAGGCGAGGGAACACAACAGCAGCTGCTCACGCTGGCGTTGCTGCCCACAGCAAGAGACGTGCAGCCAAAGCAGGGGAAATCACTTCCTGATCCCATGAAGATGCAGGTAAAGGCACTGGAACCTATGAAAATGTTTTAAAAAGTTGACTGTCCTAATAGGCAAATTAGTTACTGTTTAGCAAGCGTACTTGGAATTACCAAAGTAATAAAGTTACCACATCTCAGAATTTACTGAAAGCAAATCAAGCTCAAAAAGAACTAGTCACACACACGTGGCTGGATTATTTTCACATGCAGAGGTAGGATTTTTCCACACATATTGTGGAACAGAGCACCACACAGTAACATTTGTTAGTGACTTGACAGTCAGGCTTCACGTACAATTATTTTCCTCCAGTCTTTGAAAAAGTGTAGGATTTTAGTAAGTTTTCAAAGATTTGAGTAATATCAATTCAAGCCTGTAGATCTGAAAGAACAATGAATATTGATTATGCTTCAAAAGGAAGCCAAAATTAACTAGGAAATATTCTGAACACAAATGGCAATTTACTGTCAGGAACACAACAAATCGACAGCTCATGCTATCAGTCATGAGCGTGGCAATGAATCAGTGCTTCTGCAACAAATGAATGGAAGAACCAAGGGAGGAAAAAAAAAGAAAACTACAACAAAACACACACACCCCAACAACACAAACAATCTATCCCCTATATCTATTTTCCTGCATCTGCTATGAAGAACAAGCTTCAAATCCGAGTCCTCGGTAAGGTACGTACGCAATTAAATCTGGAAACGTGCCACCCAGCACATGCATGTGCTCCTGAAAGGTATTACTGATGGAAACACTTCGTACTCATGTTGCCCTTTTAGATCTTGTGTTTGTTACAAAATGCTAAGTAGTACCAGATTTTTTTTCCAAGTGCCTTCCACCCAGTAATAGGTCATGCATAAAAAGAGTTAATGCCCTGAATTCTGTGTAAAGCTTATTTCACTCAACAGAAAGCAAATAATATGCAAATTTCTTAACTGCGAGTATAGTGTGGGGCTAATAAGCACATGAATGCTTCACTATGCAAAATCCATGCAAATACCTGCAGAAGTTTTTAACCTGGGAATATTCAATATTCAAAATGCATGCAAATACCTATGAAAGGTTTTAACCTGGGAACACTGCCTGTCACACTACCTTTCTGTGTTTTGTGCACATTGTAATATTTTTCATAACCATAACATCCACACTCCTGATAATACAAAATACCAAGTCAAGTGATTAGGCAAATTCAAAAAAAAAAAACCACTTTGAGAAACGTCAGACAATAAAGGAGGTCATATTTATATAACACACAGACTGTTTGCATACGAACACAAGTTTGCACAGGTTGGGTCAAACTGAAACATTCAGGAAGCATGCTTCCTCCACGAGGACATACTAATGCTGGATTGAGAGAGGTTTGTTAGACTGTTTTCAATGAACACAATTTTTCTCCAAATGAAGCACATGTAATTCCACCTCCTAAACTCCTTTTAAACACTGCAACTTGAGTACACAGTGCAGTAAGAAACAAATCAGCACAAAACACTGCAAGAAAAAAAAATATTCCTAAAATGCCATGCAAACCTCAAATTAGGAGATTTCAGGTAGCACTGAAGATTTACTGAGATAACATAATGACTAATTTTCTTAAATGCCATGGTTTTTTAGGTAAATTAACTCTATTTATAGTTTTTTATCAGGCAGTAGCGTCAGAGTCCCCATATGTTAACAAATATGATAAAAATGTTTCTGTTTTAAGCAACTACAAATTTGTAACTGAGACTTCTTTAGCAAATACTGAAAAAGAAGTCTGGAACTATACTGAAGCAGAAGTGTTTCATGAACCTCAACACACAATAACATAGTCTCACCAAATCAGAAGTAATCACCATAAGACTAAGAAAGTGGTGGACTTTTGAAAAGATGGATTCCTATTCACTAGCTTTCAGTAAAAGAAAAAAGAATTTTGAATTAGAATTACAGACTTGGATTTTAGTATTTTTTCCTTAGACTTGCTGTTCCCATTTTCATCTTCTGCTTCAGAGGAATAATGCAGTTGGCTACCAGTGTTATTAAAAAGTCAGAAAGACAGCACATGCATGTTTAACATCTCATAGAACAAACCAGACTGAATAAAGCTTAAAATGTGTGAAGTGACGTAAACTTTAAAATCAAAACAGTTTGCATATGAATCATTTAGCCCAGTTTTTACAGAGTAATACTGAAGTCAGGCATTTTCTATTAAGTGTTTCTTACACATTTCAAATTCCCTTCACATTTGGCTCCTTCCATTACACGTCTGCCATTGCTGACTTTTGTTTTGCCACGATGTGCTATGCAAGAAACACGATGCAGTTAAAATGTGGGCTGCAAGTGTATCATTGTTCTTAAAATTATGACCTTAGTTTAGTCACTGGTGTAAAGATCATGAAAGCCAGGGTCAACTATAGCTCTGTGAAGTTTCAGTGCTCAGGCTAATATTGGCTCCTGCAAAAGTGCACTGGACTGTGAAGTTTGAAATAAAAGCTGGTATTTAACTGTCCTGTAACCAATGGCTCAAAACTCCCCTGCTTTCTGTGCCACTCTTCACTGAATTCTGCTTAAGTGCTATTGTTAGAAGGCTGTATCTGAAGGCTTTTCTGACTGGGGAACAGGCATGAGATGCATAAAGCAAAACAATCTTGAAGAACATCTACATCTCTGCCTGCTATTCACATCATAGCAACATATCTCCATCAGCACTGTGACATCACCTATCGAGGTGATGCATCAAGCAAACCTAGTTTAGCTTTCCTCTGAAAAACAGACATACAGAATTAAAAACTATTTTGGTCAATAATTTTTTGCCAAAGAGGATAGTATGTCTTGCTCTTCTTAACATTCCAGCAACCTGGCCTCCTTGCACAAACGGAGCAGCCCAGAAGCCGGAACACCGGCACAAGAGCTGCCATCTTGTCGCCGTTCCTGCTAGCCAAGTACAGCAGGTGATGCCGCAAGACTAAGTCAATACTCCTCCTTGAAGGACAAATGACTCACTAAGGCCACTACCAGACTTCTCTTCAGCTCCTTTTACTTTGCAAGAAGGTATCCGTCAAGCCTCAAAGGAGGCTTTCTCACTATTGTACAAATCTGCCTGTATTGCCCAAGACCTCTGAAACAGCAACAAACCAGCCTAACTATGAATAACCAGGAGACTGAAATCTATGAATATGAGGAGATATTTTTATCCACTAAATGAGCTGCGTTTGTGGAAGACTAAGGTAAAGAGAATAGTTTCCATTATAACAGCATGAATAGAAGCCTTTTTCTTTAGGCTGGTAACTTGCCAAGTGGAAACTATAACCCGCATCTCTTATTAAGGATTTGGAATAAATCCAACATCTGTTGTAACTTAACGTCAAAAGGCAATCTCAAACCCGCACTTGAAACTTTTCAAACTTACTACATGCCCTCTCCCATGATAGCTGATTTACTGAAGGTGCCATCTCACCTTCAATGCTGTTTACAAAGAAGAGCTTATATACAGAAGTAAGTGATTGGCAGGAAAGCTGTACATGAACAGGCAGCACGAACACGTTCCCCAGCCAGTGTGCCATTACAGTTCAAGCCAGTGTTTTAAATGTTTGCTGCAGGCAAATCTGCGGGCACATTACTGCAGCTCAGTTTCCAATGCCATGTCATCAACTCCCAGTAACTCCAGCAGACTTCTGAGCACAAGAACCACCTCATCGATGAGCCGGCAGGAAAAGTTGCGCAAATTAATTTCTATCGAGTTTGCACCAGCAAGTTGTTTACTTCGTAGCACTGTAAGTTTAATTTCCCTCTACTTGGAAAAAAAAAAATCTATTTAAGTTTCAAATTGTTTCATTTTCAAATTCAGTGGTAACGTATTTCAAACACATCAATACTGAAGTTCAACAGAAAATCTATCTCCCATTTGAAAAAATACAGGAAGTGAAACACTTACAATTTCATTAAATATCAATTCACAAAAAAAGTGGAAAAGATCCTTACAATGTTACAAACTATACTTTTAACGGCTTTCAAATAGAACTTTTTCCCCTTTTTATATATGATTCAATATTAAACATTGAAGAAATTCTAATTAAATGTCAGTGAAAATGTTTCAAGTTACTATTTTATTTTGGAGAAAAATATAATTTTTCTGCATCATTCCTAACTGGAACTGTGCAGCTCACTATCTCTCATTTCAATCTTAGTGTTCTAGTCATTTCGGACTAGCAGCTTGTTGAAGCTGAAAAATGGCCCAAAACACATTAAAAACTTAAATTAACACTTCATTGAAGAAGAACAGATATTTTTCTCCTTTGCCGAAAGCCTGCCTTTCTCTTCCAAGAGAACTGTAACATTTGACACAATGGAACATTTCAGTCAGAACAAAAAATGCTAAAAATTAAATCTGTTTTTCTTTAAACAATTTTAATCATGAACAGTAGCTTCTGACAAAATAATATAAAGTAACATGCTGAACTTTATGCCACCACATGAATAGTAGCAAATTCTTAACCATTACAGTCTTTCAACAACGCTAGCCACAAAACATGTCACCACTTCAACACTTGCAAAGATTAAATGTTATCTTTAGGATGACTTTGCTGCTTTGAAGCAGCTTTGAATATCAGCTTGGTTTGAAAAGTAAGACAGCAAGGCTTCAAGGTTAAGCATAGTTATGTAAAGCTACTTGCTATTTTACTGTAGTCAAGAAGCTCAACTTAAACTTCAAACTCATGTCATAAAATAATAGCCTGCTCAGAATTCCTGTCTCTAAGTAAGTTATAACCTCTACCAAAATCCTTCTTTGCTAACCAAAAAATATACTTCTTTCTACAGTTAAATGGTTGTGCGACTTTAAGACAGACTTTTGCAGGTTCTAAAATTTCACATTTTCACATGGTAAGAATAATTACGAAGTATTTTTCTTTACCAATTAATTGATGGTTAACTTTACTTTTGTCATTTATGTGAATCTGTATTTTGGATGGAAACCAAAGGACACAAAAACTCAATAGCACACATGGAAAAGCCTCCCCTTCCTCCTCCCTTCATCTGAGCAGTTCTAGGAGGAGAGTGTGCTCAGGTGGTGTCACTTTCTTTTATTTCTTAAGCTTTTGGCCCACTATTAATAACTTACTTATAAAACATTTAGAAACTCTACACAACATGAGGGGTTTTGTGCTACATAGAACCATCCCACTTCTCTACACTAGACTACATGTCATTTTGAAATCACTTCTGTACCAGACAGAGACTGCACTTAGGAGAATACTTGAAATTTTACTCTATAATATTTTCATTCAAAGAGGTATAGGCACAGGTACAATGAGAGAGATATGTAAATCTCTCTCTTTAGCAGGCTTTGGGATCAGGCAGTGGCTATATACATCTCTATTTCACACACAGTGGTATGTTTTACAAATACAAAAGCCAAGAAGTTTAGTCCAACACCCATGTGATGAATGAAGACAGAAAAAGCAGTACAGTATGAAACAAAGGTTTGTGTACAGCTTGGAAATGTTAAATATTACGAAGAGCTTTAACATCTTTCTGACAGGCAAATGCCAGCTACATTTATGAAAGTTGCAGAAATCCTTCTGACACTGTGCAAGAAATACTTACTCTTCATGAAGAAAATTAATTTTCTTAAGAATTTTCACACTTACTTAATATTATTGCTATTTGTTAAAACCCAGTGATTTCATAAAATAGGCACTTTTTTGTTCTCCGCACTGAAAGCTGCACAAATTACAGGAATATTATCTGAATAACAAATAACCCTTACAGCTTCTTCCACATACTCTTTGGACAGTTAGCTGATGCAAAATAATAGTAAGTATAGGATAAGCTCTTTTTGCTTAGCAATTTCCTCACTGCTGACAGGCTGGCCAGTCTCTCTTTGTCCAGCAGTCTGGCAGAAGGGCACACAGGCTCCTTCACAAGAAGGTGTCAGAAACATAAGAGCAAGTGAGTTATGAAAGAAGCTGCTTCTAGGCCCATAGGTAATGACACCTCACCTAATTTATGAGGTAAGAAAATACTTTGTTATTTATAAACACTGAAATCATTCCTCAATCTTTGGCCCTGAAGATACTTCCAGTAATGAATTTCAGGAGCTAAGCTTACAGCACATAGACAAGCACTGTATTTTAAAATTTAGCTTTTTGTGGTTTTAGCTTAGCTGCCTGTCACAACATTAGCAACACAGTAGTGTAACAAGTCATATCCTTTTCAATGTTTCTCACCTAGTATGAGCTGAAACTCTCATTTTTGAGCATTTTCTCACTGATCACTCTCTACACCAAACCTCATTTTCAGAGCTCCCTTAATTAGCTGTGTCTGTCCAGTAACTCAGAAAACACTGCTCAGACCACTTTAATCATAGGCACTGCTTTAAATCAAGGAAAACAGGATTCATAGAACCACAAAAGCAACACAAAAGAATTGGTCATTTCTCACCAAGAATGAGCCACATGCCGTAACAGAGAAAAACAAAGTGTAATGGAACTGTAAATTAAAATGACTTCAGACAAATCACCATACTGATAGACCTGATGGTTTTGTTACTATCATCATTTTTAAAAGACCGAAAAATTAGCTTGTTAGCTGTAGCAATTCTGGTCGTTTTGACACTAGTAGGAAAAATAACCCCCAACTTTCAAGACAGCTTTGCTCTTTTTCTTTCACCATCTTTCAAATCAGACACTTTCAACACAAAACCAAGCATTTTCAGACTCTCGATCAGAGCAAAGCTTCAGCTTGCTCCTCCTGTCTCCCTTCCCTCTGTGCTTCACCAACAACTTTCTATGCCTCCCCATAAGTTTCTGTGAAGCAAGCCCTAACATGTTGTATATGCAACTTCTGTCTGAATACATTAAAGAAACCATCCATGGACAGAAAGAGTAGTTTCAAAAAAAAAAAACCCAAAAAAACCAAACAAAAAACTAAACCAAAACTAGAACTTTGATCTCTTGAGAATTTATCTAGAATAAATTTAATAATATCACTGCATACAACTATTCCTTCCTGAATCTCTGCAGGAGATCTCAGTGTTCACAGAAAGCCAGTGGATCACATGTGATTATTTATTATTTTTCCCCTCTCTTCTTTCCCTTTTTACTCCACACCCTGGGAAGTAATGACATCTAAGCCACGTTTGCTGGATGACTATTTCAGTGCTCTGGCAGGGACAGAGAGGCTCTGCTTGGGCAAGGCAGCAGCTCAGGTGGATGGTCCTGAAGGCCACCTTGCCCAAAGAAGCGAGAATTCAAGTTGGTCTGCACAGGCCAACACACATGGGAAAGCTTTTCCACGTGTACTAGTGACAGCCACTTACCTGCTTCTGAACACTAGAACCAAGGGAATACAGATGGGAAGTGCTGCTTCCTTACAGCGAGCCCTCCCGGGCATCCTACCCCGCCTCTGCTGCTCAGTGCAAACACCACGTATGTAACTGAACGTACAGAATGCGAGGGATTAAGGGATACCCGCCCCACAGAAGGACCCCAGGGCAGGCTGCACGTTCCCGGGGAGCAGCATTCCCAACGCCAGCTTTTCATCTCACAGCAACTCCGACGTGTGCCTTTCCTCCAATACAAAGCAGTGCAATCCAGCAGCTGGCCATCACAGATGGCAGGCAGGGGGGCCAACTATCCTCTTGTTATTACTACTTTGTATTTGGATGCCTTAACTATGAAGAGAAGACATATTTTACTCTGTTACCTCAGGGCTTATCAATCCAAAAGAAAACAAATCAAATAAAACTCAGCTGTGCTTAGGATAACTTTCAGAAGAAATCCTGCAGATTTAAAATAAAACAGTTCTGTCTAATAACAAAAGAACTGGTGAATAATGACAAACAAAGAGCATCTCTTAAAAACAGAATAAAAAGTGATTTTTTTAAGATACACAAAATTATTATTTTAGAACTTCAATGATTTAATATAGAAATATAAAACTGCTTTGTGCCACTCTCTGGACAGACAGCTTATCACGGTAAAATTCCGACTGTCGACAGCTAATGTTCAAAATTTCTCACACTATTACTTACTTAGCAATGAAAGCCTCTGTCCTTTTACTTCACATAAAACCTAAAGCCATTAGTCCATTAGCCAGCAGATTTTCAGTAATTTATTATGATTTATTTGATTAAACGTTAGAAAATGTGTTCAAAACTCAAATAAACTAAATAGCAAATGCTTTCAGAACTGGAAACTACAAGAATGGAATTTTCATAACAACAATTATCGTCTGATTTTAGAGCCATTTATTATTTAGCTATTCAAAAAACAAATTTCAGACAACATGCACTAAAAATAAACTCTCCAAAATAGTAAATTGCCCCCATGCTGCTTTATCATTTAAGCAATTGCATTGTTCAAATAAGGAAGTTAATTTTTTATACCTTTATAAAAAATACATTTAATTCTTTGCATGGCACTCCTAAAGACACTCCCCACAAAGCTGCCTAACTCATTAACTGGAAAGGAAGCAAATCCTGTGGCATAATCTAAAGTTTGGTGCATAAATGATAAAAAATGTGCAATTTCAGAAGACACTTGTCATATATTCTATATAAATATACAAGTAAACACTCTAAAACTGAAGTTTCCTCTCTTATCCAGTGCTCAGCTCTCACAAAAACTACCAGTCCTAGAAAGATCTCAAATCCCAACCTATCAGCACAGATTCCACTAACAGCGGGTTTGGGTAGGTTTTCTTCTTAGGTTTTTGTTTGTTTGTCTTAAATCTGAGCTCATACTCTACGAAAGAAAAAAATGAAGCAGACGTCTTAAAGAGCTAGAAATAAAAGCGTGCAAGATACGTATATACCTTATTTTTCAAAAAATGTTAAATAGGTCCCTGCAAGCTTAGCTCTCTGTAATCTACAGCTTCGTGATCAAAAGAAAAACCCTCATTAGATTGCTAAAATATTGGGAGTTTTCCTGCCCTTTATTTAGCATTCAGGGAGTCAAAGAAAAGATGACCACATTTAATTACAGTTGTTACCACCTCTGCCTTGCCAGCATGCCTGGTGAGCTTAGGAGAGTCCAAGTCAATATCCAAAAATTCATTCAGCTTCAAATGTGCTGGCCTTAGGAGCTCAGCAGAGGCTATAGGGGTTATAGGTTGTGAGAATGGATGCGTCTGATGGATATTAAACCATGGAGTTGTGACACCACGAAGGCCCTGTGGCAAGGTGAGCGCGTAGGAGGCACAAGTCTTTGATGCCGTGTCGTGCATCACAATGTTCTGTCTGGTGCTATCATTAACACTTCTGCACTACTTTCTAATTTGAAGTCATACAATTGACTTTCAAAAGACACTTGCATGTCATCTGTCTTTAAAACAAGGTGCTGAATAATCTAGTCAAAAGGACTAGAAGGGAATTCACACAGACTCAAACTGACTTCTCCCCCACTGATGATGTACTGTCAAGTACTTAAAGCACTTTTAAATCATTATGCAAGCACTTTTCAGAATTAAATTACAAGTGTGACATATGGCATGAAATGAAGGAACCAGACCACAATGCTGTCACTGCTGTTAAAATCCTGTATCATTCAAAACGTGAACAAATTAGTTATGCCACACTTTTTCAGAATTGGTACATTCTGAAACAGCAGTATCAAAGCTACAGCTTTTGGCATCATGCAGCTCACAGTTTAAGGTTCTTGTACTCTGGCAGAACTGTGCTGGTGCAAGAGCTGGTGAGGCTGAGCACTGGGGCACTCTGAGCTACACAAACCAGACTTCAGGTCCTGCTCTCCCAATTCCACAGTGACAGCCGCTTCCATTCCCACTGGTTCCTCCTGCTCCCTAATTAAGATACATGCAGTGCCCACGTACAGGGTCTGCCCGCCTCCCCTTCTACATGGTGGTAGCTCTCCTTCCCTCCCAGACACCCCCCCAAAACAGTCTACCAACAAAAAATCCCCCCAGTACAGAACTGCCCCCTATTTTAAAATCTGAACAGCAGCCACCAAACTCACCCTCCTGATCCTGCAGAAGGAACTTTTTTTTCTTGTACAGATAAAATAAAATTTCTAGTCAAACACTGCTAAATTTTAGTTTAGGGAACTGTCCCGTGTGGCACACTGTGGATAAAGGATTGTGTTATCCATACTGCTGTTTAATTAAGATGCACCAAAAAAAACATACACATGCACACAAAAAGATAAATGTTTTACTGATAAATGTTACCTGCAATGTGTTCCACAGCTGTTCTATAATTCCTAAGTTAAATACAAGCAAATGGGAAAAGCTGCTTTGCACCTTAAAGCGAACAGCAAAACTGCTTCCATGAGTTTTTATGAAGGTCATGGGACCTTATGTGCCCTGTTGATCTATCTGCCTCAGAGAACACAGAAGCAGAGACCTATATTCTAGAACAAAAACACAATTGCAAGGTATTTTCTTTGTATTCCAAGAAGCCTGAAGATACAGGACCAATGTGTAAAAATAAGTAATCCTTCCTAGCCTTCTGGGGTCTGACAGACAAATGGGTGGCCCATAAGGCTGCAGAGCAGTGAAGTGCAGCACCAGCTGGGAGCGACATCCCCCAGCTGATGCTCAGCCCCAGCACTGGGCAGTGGCTGTGAGCTGCCTGCTCCCCCGAACACTCCCGCCAGCAGTCCACACCCACTTCCCATTTGCACCAGACACCGGAGCTGTGCTACAAGGAAGAGATCGATGTGCCAATCACCTCCTGCTTCCCAGCCACCAGTAGCAGAAATCAGGTGGCCATGATTTGGAACAGCAGCGAAGGAAGGTGTCTGACCGCACGTTTTCATTATTTGATCATCTTTGTTGCTTCTCTTACCAAAGCTTTCAATACACTACTTATGTCAGCATATAGTAATTGAGTAATCTAAACCAATTTTGAAACTGATAGAAATTCAAGACAAGAGAACTTTTCCGTTTGATAAGAATTACTTCTTTAAATCTTTTCCGCCTATAAAGACTTCTTTCGTCTTATTAAAGAAACCAATGAATTACATTTTTGTTATATCTTTCATACACTGGTTTTTAAAGTCAGCACAAATAAAATATTACTTGAAGGAGGAAAGAATATGAAAAAAAAAGGAGCTATCCGAAAGATTATTTCTCCATCAGTCTGCATTCCCTTCTATTAGTCCACCTCTCCACCACACAAGCCAGGGAAAGACATGTGGTCTTCCCCACACACAATTCATCTTTTAGACAGCTTACATTGTCAGAATATTCTAGGTATACAGCAGGCTGACAGACTCCACTCATTTGGCAATTACTTTCAATGGAAACTAAATTACTCAGTTGTAAAAGCAAAAACCACACTCTTCAAGTTCTAATTAGTTTTATTAGTTGAAGCAGCAAATCTCAGAACAACTGCAGAAACTGGAAAAGAGCAAACAGAAGGCTGAACTCAGTGTTGAAACTATTTAAAGGTCTCCAGCACATTAAATAATGCCTCAAAAGGCTAACTTTATTTCTTCAAGTGAGAAAAGGCAGACAGGAGTTTGAGCGCAGGTTTTGGCTACATAGCTTCCAATATTTGAATTCAAAACATGAAAAGAATACAACATAATTAGGACAGATGTGTTTACAAAGAAACAAGCATCTAACACCTGCTGTTGCAGGTAAGACAAACTTTCAAAACCACTACAAAAACATAAAAGACCATAGCAGATCAGAATAAAGAAAAAAAAAATCCTGCATCTGACCCACAATGCGCTCCTCTGGTAATCTTTTTAATGCAGCAGACCAGAGATAAGGACAGATTTGAAATATTGTTCTCATGGTTATATGAAACAGAATCCTTTGTTTCATAATGCATGGAGTTTGCAGTAAGCCAGGATGAAATTATAGCAAAAGAAAGTATTAATAAACATATGCTATAGATGACACAGGAACAATGTGCGAAATAACTTCACAGTTAGATCAGCTTCCAATTGCTTTCTATCACTCAATCTAATTGTAAAGGAATTATTAAAGTGTCATTAATTAAACCACCAATTTATTCATAATTATGTACATGTAGTCAAGCAGAATCTCAATAATTTAAAGCACTTAGATTTTTTTTATATCCTAAAGAGAGTAGGTTATTTGTAGCATACCAGATGTTTGCTGACAAGAAAGAAAATACCCTAAATCAGCATTTTAAGCAACATGTAGAAATACATCCACATAATTTATCTTGTTCAGATGACGAACGGGTACCCACTTAAATTCTCCGGGTCACATTTTCTGCCTCTGATAAAACCTTACTCCTTCTACAGGGATCTACCAGCAATGAGCTATTTCCTACGCATCCTCTACAACAAAAGACAAGCTCTTCATATCTTCTTGCAAGGTCCAAGAAAAACCAGCAACTTCTGCCACCTAGCAAGTGTCCCATTAATTTCAGTCAAAGTTCTGGGTAGAGAGCCTTACATATCAAACTCTTTCTACAAAGTATAATATTCTACCAAGATGAGAATCAATAAAAGTATAACTAAGCCCTAGCAATAAAAGGTGAAGGCCTCCATAGCACGAAGGTAAAAGGCTGTCAGGAAAACAGGAAAACCTTCACAAACCGAAAACAGTATAAAAGAAACATCAATTGGTTTAATAAAGACAAAGTGCTGCATTCAGCCTTGAAAATTTATTTTTAAGAAGTATTTTATGCTCACTTTGAATTCTTTCTCATCCCTCAATAGTATTTCACACATAATCAATAACTGAGCCAGAACTGAGAGAAAAAAAAAAAAGAAGCCACTCTTCCAAACAGTACATCATTTCTAAAGTTTTGATCATAGTTTGATCAAAGGAAATGGTAGCAGAATCACATTTCTCCTTACTATTACTGAGACCTGGGAAGTTTCTTTTAAAAAGTGATAAAGACGGTAGCACTAGGTTCGTACAGAATTCAACTTCGTAAGAACTACCTAAAGATGAGTTAAAAAACACTTTCCATGAGATAAAGGAAAATTATGTAAAGTTCTTCTCTGTCTTCCCTCACTTCCCATAAGTGCAAGAAAACCAGCCTCCCTCCTCCACAACAGAGATAAAGACACCTCATGAAATCCTAGTAACCCAAGTGCAGACCCACAGACTGAAAATATAAACACCAAGGAAAATTTTGGCAAGTAATATAACCAGAAGAAAAAAACACCCACAACTCAGAAGACTTCATATAAAAAGGAAAAAAAAAAGTCTTTTCCCCTCCCCAACATCTTCCTCCTTATCTAGAAGCTTGTGAAGCTTACAGTATTTTGTAGAATCACAGAGCGGCTGAGGTGGAAAGGGTCCTAGGAGATCCTCCAGTCCAACCCCCATCCTCAGCTGCAGGAGCAACTGGGGCAGGCTGCTCAGGGCTGTGGTCAGTTGGGCTTTAAATGTCTTTATGGATGGAGACTCTACAGCTCAAGTTACAGAATTTGATAAAAATCACTATAAAAAACAAGCCTTTTCTGATGTTTAAATGGAATTTCTTCTATTTCAGTTTGTGCTCATTGCCTTTTGTCCCATCACTGGACACCATGGATGCAAATCTTACCAGACTGGCATCACTTACCCGGACGTGCAGCAGGGACATCAGTCAAGCCCTGCAGAGAAAGGTCTGGGAGCATTCATCAGACAAAGGAGCAGATATATTTTAAACAGTGCTATTATAAACCTGCTGCCAGATCCCAAAGTGAGGAAAATAATACATTTATGCTGTTACTGGCTCAATAATAAGCAACAGAAATCTTCACATCTTATACAGTCACCAGAAAGTAAAGAGTCCTGCAGGTCAGCCCTGCTCAAAATTCTCTTACTTTTGAAAATTTCCTTCTTTCTCATAAAGGTTTGAGACAGACCCAGGTTCCAGCCTGTTCCAAACCTCTGCACCTCAAGTTCCAGGCACCAACCCCTCACGGAGGGCAATAGTTCATAGCAGCTACTCCACCCCAAAGGAGTAAAACCACATACCCGCTGGCCAACATCCACCCAGGCTAAGTCTCCCCAAATGTGGCATATCCCATTCCAGCCGTTAGCAAGGCAAACGTATTGGCACCTTTTCAGTTTCCACACATCATCACTGACTGAAAGAAATCATTACCTTCTCAATGTGGCTACTTGAGAGGAGAGTTTGTGTGATGGAAAGGGAGACAGTCCTGGACAAGTAGTAAGCAGCTCATCGTACTCTCCTTCCCTCAGAACATTATTCTATGTGTGGTTTCCCCAAAGAGTTCATCCCAACTAGCTGTTACACATGGCTGAAGGAATCTTAGCAGCAAAAGTCTCACATTAACCGAAAAAATTCCAAACTGTGCATATGTTTCCCCTGAACACTGTGGTAAGTAGCCAGAAACTGACAGGTGAAAAGTTTAACTTCATTTTTAATGCAAAACTGCTCCCCATTACTTCAGTCACCATGAAACCAGACACATGAGTGACCCCAATACAGAAATTTAACCTGGAACTAGCTACTTAGAGAGGCCTTAGTAACAGATGCCTCAGTCCAAACAGAGCTAAGGCTCTTTGATCCACGCAGCATTCTCCACACTGCAGGTGGACTGGCAGCCGCCCCACCCTGCTGTAATGAGCAACCACTGTGTGACTAACAAGAGGCTCAGGAAACCCCCTTCCTACTTCCAGAGGCAGTCTCTTTCTATTTCACATTTTTCCAAAGGTCTAGGATATACACATCAAATCGAGATACACGAGAGACACCTGTGGCCAGGTGAGTAGTCACCAATCAGTTTATCCTCAGACTGTTCATATGAGCATGCTTATTCTGCCACCTGGCTATTTCTTCCCTAAAAACCAAACATTTATTAACATTGCTGGTCATTCTTCAAATCTTTATCTATTTTTGCTGATTAAGCACTAATACAAACTGCTAGTGAACGTTTCCAGAACACAAAAAGGTGTCAGCATTTTGTACTAATATTTGGATTAACCATGCAACTCATCCATATTTTCTGTTTGTAGAAGTCCCAATAAATCAGAAGAAAGCTACACAAGTTAGTCCAAAGGCAAACTCATGCTAATAAGCTACATCTGGAGTTTTAGATTAAATACATCACTCCTCTGCTTAACAGACTTTTACTCTAAGATCCCTGACTTTCTAAGGCTGTTATCAACCCAAATCCAAATCGTACATATGCCTCCCTGAACCAGGCCTGCCTTTTTTTGTGGTACCTCTGTTTACACAGCTTATCCCTTATCACACTTCCAACACTGGGAACCACAGCAGATGGTCCCCTCAGACACAACTCTAACAGGTTTTCTCCACTCCCCCATTCCACTTATTTTTTTGTGCAAACAACTGATAAGGAAGGCTGCTGCAATGATTTACTGATATCTGAAGTTGAAAATTGACAAAATGCAAACTGCTTTTGTTCGCCCCCACCACCCCCCGTGACCTGCTTAACCTCTTAACTACTAAGCAACACAGACAAAGAGTATTAATAATTGTACAAACCATACAGTCTGCTGGATTAGCATTTCAAACACAAGCAGTATTGGTGAATTTAAAGACCATTACTACCTTTAAAAGTTATGCCAGTTACAACAAGCAGCCTACTATTAGTAAAGGAGAAAATATGAGGCAGTCTCCTTTACTATTAAGATCCACTGGTTTGGAAACGCCCTGAAATTACGTTCAAAACCATTTCCAACAGTCTACTGAAAA
This sequence comes from Mohoua ochrocephala, assembly GCA_013398855.1. Taxonomy (NCBI): domain Eukaryota; kingdom Metazoa; phylum Chordata; class Aves; order Passeriformes; family Acanthizidae; genus Mohoua; species Mohoua ochrocephala. Next base: position 73,516 of record VZTA01003117.1, on the reverse strand, counting down.
CAAGCTCTCAAGCAGAATTTATAGTAGAGACTGGACATTTCATTTGTAAATACGTATTTACAACCCAGAACAACCTGAAGCTCAGTAACATAGAAATGAAAATGCTCTCAGTACTGCTATTAGAAGGACAGAAAGATGCTTAAAACTAAGCTCCACATAAATTCTGTCAAGCAAGCCAGGCTCTTACTACTGGAGAACATGAATTTGCAAAACCACTGTAGCAAAATGTTGCAAAAAAAACCCTAGAGGTCCGCAAAAGCATCTCAACTAACCATCTATGAGGAAGCATCTGCAAGTAGACAGTAATGAACCAGACAGACCCAGAGGGCTTTCTTAAATGTAGGTCATGCCTGTCAGACCATAGCAAAAGACACAGTAACATTTGCTGAAGAGAACCCCGAGTTATTATTGCACTACTTTGTAGGCAGACATTAACAGTTACATATTTGCAATGATCACTATCTGATGCTTAAGAGGAGCAAGAAGGAAAATCTGCAGAAATTCAACAGCTGCACTGAATTTAAGAGTAAGAGCCATAAAGCATTCCTCATAACATTTCACACTTTACATGCTTCTCTCTTCATAAAGTGGTAACACAGAAGAAAAATTTCTGTTGACATCTGATGTTTGTTTTACACCAGGGATTGGGAGACCAGTGAAGAAGTAGGCCAAAAGGTGGTTTAGAAAAAGCAATTTTCGCTGATTTATGCCATATTAAGATGAAGACTTAAGTTACCTAATTACTGAAACGACACAGTTAAAACCTTAAGAATTAATTACTCTGGATATCCGCAGTGTTCTCTTTCCGTGACTGATGTTCTCAGTATGTGAGAACATATTCTGGTACCTTGTATTTTGTTAGAACACAATCCCATAGAAGAAGACTGTATGTATAATAACTTAAGATGTGGATATAGATATAAGAACATGAGATGGCATAATGGAAGCACATGCAGCAATAGCCTGATCCCTGGCTGGGTTTAGTTGGCTTTTTTTACTCCTGCAAGTAACACAGAAAAAAAACCCCTACAAGAATTTAAGAAAAACTCCTGACAACCACGACAGTCAGCAGATTAGAAATGCAGTTACTTTTCACCTGAAGATCAAAAAACTACACAGCTAAAAAAGTAGTATTCCAAAGCATAACACAATGAAACCAACGTTATTCAAAAACACATGGCTCTGCAATCACACATGCACCTCGTGCTGTAAAATCAAAGGCACAAGGCAGTATTTATTTCTTTCTAGAGGCAAGACAAGAAAAAGTGAGGAATCTCGTTCTGCCCTGCAGATAGCTTAAAAACAGATTCACAGTCAACGAGGAAACAAGAAAAACTGCTCTAAGATTCACCACAGATGAATCTTTCTAGAAGCAAGCTATCAGGTGAACCCATAAACACTATAAATGGGACACAGTAAAAGACTGGAATAGAAAATTTAACCAGTAAATCTCCACACTCAAGAAATTCTGTAATTAGACAGTAAAACTTGAATTCAAGCTAGAAAGTTATCTAAGGAAGGAAAAATTAAGAAGTACAAAAAACCTGTTTGCTCATTCTTTGTTCAGCTAGCAGTCATCAATTATGAGTTCAAAAGAAGAAGAAAGATTCTTCACTGGCCAGCAGCAAAACTTCCCATTCGGAGCTTACTTAAAGGTTATCAGTGTTTACATTTATCCTGTGAATCTACTGAGATGAGATTTACCAGCAAAAACCAGCATGAGGATAACACCTCTTTCAGATTCAAATACAATCCACATGCAGACGCAGTTACACTAACACAAACATTTTTATATTTTTTTATAATTCAAAATAAATTGGGGTGTTTTGGGGAGACGGGATGGTCTATTTTGTTTGACTGCTTTTCACAAGTTTATGTTCTTGGTAAGTTTCAGATTTTAAAACCCTGTCTGCTTCTCTGAAATACTTAGAAACACTGCTCTACAGGTAACAGCTTTGGACCTGTGCTCATCATAGTCTCAACACAAGTAAAATAGATAATGCACCAATAGGCTTTTCAGTCTTTGAATCTCTGAACGTGACCTCCACCAATCATCAGGGTTATTTATTAATTTTTAACAAACAAAAAGAAAAGAATCACTGGAAAGACTTCCCGCTGTCATGTTACTGTAAAAAGCAATTGATGCAGCAGTACATCGATCAGCTTTCTTGCCAATAATTGTCATTTCTGCAGACACATGCATGAACCTCGGTACTGCAACATTTTAAAGTTTTGTGCTGACTGAGAAGTACTTAAGTGCTTGAACTTTACTTGACTTACAATCAAACAAAAATTAGTGTCAAAATGTGTTGAGAGCTGCAGCTCTCTTTTAAATATACAAGTTAAAATAATTTTGCCGTAGTGTGATCGGGGATAGATTGAATGGCAATATTTAGACTAATTACCTTCTTCTGGGAGGTTTAAGAATACACATGTTAAGGAAGGGGATGGTGTGGTCACAATCAAATCTCTGAAAGGCCACAATGCTGTATATTGGAATATGTTTCTTCTGAGATAGAAGTTCGCTGTCTGACCACAAAATCTACAACAATTTCGACCTTCCTGAAACAAAATAATAATTTCTAAGACTAATTGCATGCATATACTCAACTAGAAAACAAATTAGATAAATTTTTCAAGATACCTGAAAAAAATCCACACAGTGCACACTGAACCATGCAGAATCTGAATGCCGTCACTGAAATGTTTTAAAATCTTTTAATAAATACTGTTCACAAATAGGAAGAAAACAAGTTAACATAATTAACTTATATACTATTATCACAAATTTTACCTGTACAGACTGTAAATGAAGAATAAAAATAGCATATGCATTTCCATTTAAACTCGCCTGAAGATAATTATGAATGCACTCTGGCTGAACTTCAAGTATTCAGATTTTAAACATTAATTTACTTTGACTATGTGCATGTCAAAATGAAAGATTGCTGTCTGGATCCAGACATGCAGTATTAATACTGAACACGTGCATTCATTTCAGGTCAGCAGACATTCCAACTCTACTTCAGCAGGTGGTAGGAATAGCACTCTAATTAAAATCTATATTAAAAAGTTCACAATGGGCTATCTATTCTGAATAGCTCCCATACAGAAACATCACTGCAACTGAAGGACTTCGACCACTTTCACTCAAAAAACTGAATGGCCCCTCACATAAAACACCTTTCTGAACAATTTTTACTTTTTCAACCTACCAACAGATTTTTCAAGGCAGCCCACTAAAGATTTCAGGACCCATTTAAGATACCAAGAAAGTTACCAAAATATTTCTTCAAAATAAACTCACATTTAGATATCAAAGCAATGAAAAAAAGCTAAACTAAGCTCATTCCCTATTAGATATTTGTCATCGCTTCAGAAAATTATTGCCTTTCACAAGTGATACATCTGAGAACAGTGTAAACAAGGTCGAGGCAATTTCAGCCCAGGTTACCTGGTAAAACAATTATGTAGTCACAGTTTTAGGGTAAACATCTACCTCTTTGGGGTTTGGTTTTTTCTAACTTAACATTTCTACATCACACTTTCAGGGGTGCAGTTTTTGGTTTGTAGTCAGTATGTACTACTATACTGAAGCCCAGAAATACCCCAACACTTAACAATGCACAAAGTGCTTCAGTTACAGTGTTTCTTACAAACAATACAGAGCACTAACTCCACACAACACGCACAGTCCACTTACTAACCTCACTCCTTGTAGCTCACTTCTGCTGCTGAATGAGGTGATAGTACGACCACCAGGCTGAACAAGCACCTGGAATTTTATGACAACCATAGCAAATGAACTGGATAGGGAGGTAACCAAAACCCCCGAAACGGAACATTTAAACCAAAGTTCTCAGCAGTGGCTGCACTTTGTTCCTCAAGTGTAACTGATAATTGCATTAAATACCTTCCAGGAAAAGAGTGATGTCGGTCTTCTAACTCAGAAGACAAATAGGTCCTTTTTCTTCTTCGGATTTGAAAGCGACTAAGGATAAAGTGAGGAACTATTCTATTACTGATAGCAAACCCAGAATCTTTTTCTTTTTTTTTAAATACCATTCCTATAGAGGCATTAAACCTTCCATAGGGAGCATCGAGATGATGACAATCCCAAAAGTATTCTCTCTTTCTTTCAGAAACCACTTGTTTCTCAGCACTCACACTGACGCCCCACAAAGTGAGACTTAAAGTGTGGCCTAATCCCTTCTCTCTCAAAAACCACCCATAACAGACACCCTCATACCTCCTTCACGGCTTTACGGGGCAATGAGATCAAACTGACTAACACTGTAGCCAAGGACAAATTTAAATAATGTTTTATCCCACACAATTTGCTGTATTTAATGAGACTCCCGTGTGGAAGTGATTCAAGTTTGAATTGCACATGCCGGCCAAACAATACTGGATGGCACCTGGATAACAGGTGCCACTTTAGATCTATAAATTCAAACATTATAAACAACAGTGACACGAGTTTAAGCTCCTTCTACAACAGCTGTTCATCATTAGATGCCTGTGAAGTTTTCAGCACTCCGAGAAAAGGGGCTTTGCAAGTGTAAGCAGAAATAAAGGAGCATTTTCCTTCCCTGGGTACAGTATCTTGTTTTTCTCCTGTGTGGAACTATCCATTATACTTCCTTTTAACCCAACCAGCCGAGATACTTAGAATGTTAGTTTGTCTAGTGCAAAGCTAAAAACATACAAAAGTATATTTGATCTGCTTCTTTCTCCTAGTAAACCGAATCTTATCATATCCTTCTATTTAAAATAATTTTGGTTCCTAGTGAGAATCATCCATTGCCAAGCAGCAAGAAAATCTGTATATAAAAGTTAATTACTAACGTTGCATTGAACTTTTGTTACAAAACAGCACAGTTCAGTTTGACTATTTATTTACAAAACAGAAACATCATGTAACCCCTAACATATAGGAACATACCAAGAATATTTAACACATCATATTAGGGAAAATCTTTAATAGTCTTATTCTTTTCACAGACACAAAAAGAAAGCATGTGTGAATTTTGACATCATGGATAGAATTCAGCAAAACAGAGTGCTGGTTTACCAGACAAACATGTTCACAGCTCCATCACAGAATGTTAGACTGGTGTCATTCCACCAAGTGGTTCCTCCACCTTCTGTTTTGTTTCTTTTAGCCTATAGGATACGTCTCAGTGTATCAATACAGTGTATATATACAGAACTGGACCGAATCTGTTTCTTTTCAGAGATAGCATTTTAAGAGCAGGTGGCAAGACAGTCCAATAAGCAGATACTGTCTATTGTCAGATGCACAGACAGATCTGCAGCTGTTTACAGGATGTGTCAAGGAACTCTGTACCTGCTTCTCTGCTTTAATGGTGATGTATGGATCCAGAAATAAAATTATCACACGAGGCACATCAGAAGGGCATAACAATTACACTTGCCAAAGCAGAACTGGAACAAGTATCATTTTCATCAACTTATTCATGGTTAACTAGGTACATTGTAGAAGCTCTGAACTTAAAACACAAAACCTTGAACCCACAAAAATAATAAAATATCAACTAACAAGAAATAAAAAACCTGAAAGTTGAACTGGACTTGAAATTGTATTGTCAGCCTGACCGCATTACTTTCACAGTAACTTATTAACACACTTCACATGCTTACCTCTACACACAAAAACTGTGTGCAGAACTGTAAGGCTGACTGAACACTGGAAGGATCTATGCAATTTGAGGGAAGATAAGGTTAAAACAAAATACTTGGTCTTACTGCATTAATAACTAGGTATTCATGCCAATTCAAACCATGCATCTCTCTTAGGTGTCTTGTCCGAGTCAGGAACAGAACTCCCCATACAATCAAAGGAAAAAGGCCAACACACTTGAATTCCCTACCTCCAGGGGGTGCTTCAGGAAAGCAAGTATATTTTCACTTAGCTAATCAGGCCTAACTTAGAAACCTAAACTATGGGATGTATGGTAAAAAAAAATTTTGAACACCTATTTTGATAGATATTTGAGCATTCCCAAGGTAGTCCTTTGTTTATCATCACTTTGATGTAGCAGTGAAAACATACATTTAAACAAGGACAGACAGTTCCATCTTAAGTTTTTTGCTTGGGGACTTTTTGCCAAAGAAATCTTTTCATTGTTTATTCCAGACTAACATTTTCAAAGACACTACTCTATTTTCAAGGTGTAACTATGAAAACACTTGTGAAACAATGCTATAGAAACTGATGCTAAAAATCAGTAGGCTCTGTAGAGGTTGAAAAATACATGTTTTAGCATATAGAAACCTATACAAGTAGCTCCATTTAAAACACATCTTAAATCCACCTCATTCATCAGGCTTTAAATCCTTCATTTTAGGAATCTGTTTCTTGAGGATACAGTTTGCAACAGAGATGGCACATGTGTTTTCAATACTGAAATGTGTCTAAAGTAACTGGGTACAACTCGGTATCAAATACCGCACAGTTTGTTTCGCAAGTCGCACGCTCCTTGATGTTAGCAAGACATTAACTAGTTCCACACTTTCCACACATCAAAGTTAATCTTGATTTAGTTCCTGGTATCTGAAGTACATGCTAACAGGAATGGAATTGCTTTTACAAAAAGCTAGACTACATTAATGAAAATGAAAAAAATACAGCTATGAAAGCTTAAAACAAGGTTTTACAGGGATGAGATGCTGATTAGCAGGCATTTCTGTGTCTCAGGTCTCATAAAAACAACTAACCCAACCCTAGTCCAGAGGGGTTTTCAAATTTTTTTCCTTTTTATCTATAACAAAACTCAGAAAAATGTTTACAGTTTGCATTAAGTTTTCCTTTTTTGTGTGTCCACCAACAGTAAATTTGAAAAATGCAGACCCCTTCAATTACCTTCTTGAATCACAATTTGGGCACGGATCTCTAGGAAAAAAAAACCAAACTGTCCTTCGACAGGTTGTTCTCGCAAAGAAGAACCTATAAATCAGTTCATAAAAAACATTATTTTCCTTAAAAAAATCATTTTCCTGCAGAACCAAATTAATTGAGATACAGGAGGAAAGATCTCAACCTGAATCAACTACGTTATTAATTCATCCTAGAAGCTGCCTTACTGCTTCAAACCAAAGGCTGTGAAAACCTGAAAAATAAGAAAGAGAAGTATGTTAAACTAATTCTTACACATTTTAAACTGAAAGTGAACTACTTTAGAAGCAATACATCATGATCAGGGATCAGCAGCTATGGGTATATTTCCTGGGGTTATGCATTGTTTTCTAAACTGAGGAAACTTCCACCTAAGACAACAGATCTTCTCTGGTGTTCCATTGTTTAAAGACACAAACATCTAACTTTTGCCATCCAACCATACACTGCAAACCAATCCAGATCACCATGACTTCAGTGCCTTGAGTTACATATGGCTAGAAACTACTTTTCGTTTCATTCTGGTACACAGTATTCCTAAGACCACGTCTTCAATATAAATGAGCTTTCCCCAAAAACTGTGAAAAAAATTGTTTCAATAAAGTTTTTGCCGCTAAAAAAAAGCAAAATTTTTTTTTTGCTGCTTGGTATTTCCTTAGAATCTTCCTATAAGAGAAGCTCTTCTGCTAATTTTTCTTTTCTTTTCTTTTTTCACCTAAAAGTGTTATGCCAAATATCCCATTTTCTCTTTAGTATGTGCTAGGTAGCACACCTGGAACTTCAAGTACAAATTTATCAACTGATTTCAATTAGTGCCAGGAAGGTGAGTCAAACTAGAAATGTTGTACACACACAGTGCAAATAATCACTGATACACCAGTAGAGGTGTGATCCAAGACAGCAACCAGCAAGATCTCAGGAAGTAAATGAAGAATATACTCTAACAATTAAATAAATCCATGTAATCATTACTGTAAGAAACAACTACAGCATTCATCAACTTTATCTGTTCCCCCTTCCCAAAGAAACCAAGTAAAACACACTTAACAATGGAAAAAAAAAAATCATACATGCACACAGAAAACATGCAGTCTGGTAACATAAATGCCATTTTTGCACTTCACAGACCCTTTGGAGTTTGGTTGGGGTTTTTTTAATGATACATAAAACAAGCTGCAGCTGAAGCAAACTTTCTTCTTTTGCTGGAAGAATCCAGATCTTTAAAGAGATGCAAACTTTCCTGGTGTACGTACCTGAGACCCATGAAAATCTGCCTTGCCAAAATTTCTAAAATGTTTTTAAGCATGACAGTAAAGGAAACGGACTGCTTAGCACATTGTACCTCCCGCACAGTGAAAACCTCTTGCTAACGCCGATCATTATGAAAAAACCTCACGCCATCCTGATTGGACACACAAAACCCTGGCTGCATCACGTTGCAAGCGTCTTAGTACCACACCCAGAAAGCTTTATTTGGATATGATCTTTTCCATGAATGAACAACTCCTTGCTTACAATTATATAGCATACTCTGAATCCAAAAGTCCAATTTTAAGATACAAAAAAAAGTTTAAACAATTTTAAACTTTCCCAGCTAAGATTCTGAAAATAAAGAGCTCATATAACTAGCATGAACCTACATGGATGATGATCAATTAATAAAAATCATACAAATCCCTCTAATCTCAAAAGACTTTTATACTAATCAGTGCTTCATTTCCTTTGCGACCATATTCGAACTGACAGTGGATCTCATTTTTTTCGGAATAATCTTCTAGGATATTTACACAAGCCTAATGTATGCAATGCTCCTGCATTATTAATAATTTCTGTGGGAAACGAATGAAAATTTTACCTCACTTGCCAGGGTTTCCTCTGAACTTTTGAGTCCTTTCAAACAATGCAAAGCAAGGCCCTGAGCCAGAAGATCATTTGTAGTAGGATCAATTAAGTGACTAAATTGAAAATAAAATTCAACAAAATGGCATTTTTAACCTAAATGTTAATTTAAACGGTTCTCAGGGAGAGGTTTCAGGACTCGTTTCGGTGCCAGCGCGGTCACACAGCGCCATCTAGCAGTGACTCGCGGTACGGCAGTGACTGAGACACCGAGTTGGACACTCCTGTAAATGAACTTTGTAAAGTCCTCGCTCATTTAAATAAATCCAGAGAAACCAGGGAAGTGGCCCGCATAATTGCCATAAGCAAACCTAAAGCTGAAGCTTTACAGACCGAATCCACGCCAAGTGCCGCAATTCTCTTCCCACGGACCAAACTCTGGCCTCATAAAAGGAAGGAGGTGTTTAAAACATCTTTGATAGCTTATTTCTTCTGCAAAAATCTTTCTAAAAATTATCTGGAAAAGCTAAGTAAGCATTATTAGAACTCTTACTGTAATGCAGTCCTGTGTAGTTCTTATTGCAAGTCTGACATCAAACTCTGATCTAATGTTTCTCCAAAGTGTTACCTTCACTTAAAATTAAGTGGCCAAGATTTCTCTGCTTGTCATGACTCAAACTGTTGAAACATCTCAAGTTACATACACCAATAAATTCAGGGTTTCTAACACACTGGGTGGGGGGAGGATCCTTTAAGGCCCCAACGAATGGCATCAAGATGGATTCTTTACCAGCTCAAGTTGCACAAAATACTTGCAGAAATCTATCACAGCACAAAACACTAAAACAAAGCATTCCAAGTCTAAAGCTCTAGTTTCACAAGCACATACTTTAACTCAGCACAAGGAAGCCTTAGTGCTAGATGAAAGACAAGCCATCTCTTGTAAGCCACCTCTTGCCCACTCAGTCCAGGTAATGCTCTGCCTTCTTTCTTCCTCAATGTCTCAATGCACACGCATAGATAATTGCAAAGATTTGCAGTGAATCAAACCAAGGAACTAATATGATTTTAGACTAAAATGGCCAAAAAATAAAACAAAAGGTGCCAGAGTATTTTTGAAACTACAGTGGGGAAAAAATAAAAGCAAATAACAGAAGTGTGATGACAATCCTTGGCTTAACAATTCAGAGTTAGCATTACTAAGAACAGTTATTATGAACAACCATGGTGGCCCTAAATGAGCTATGAAAGCAAATCCTAAAAAAAAAAAAAAATCACTGTGAATCTCTATAAATTAGCAGCATTCACTTCAGACACATTAAAAAATGGAAGCAGAGAAGCAAGCTATCCTGACCAGGATAAGCTAGCACCAAGACTTCAACTTCCCCATCTTCAACTTTTTTATTCCAAAAACTATTTCCTGTAAGTATTTTTCTATGGAAGTGTGTTTCAGTATTTCCCATCTTATATAAAAAAAAATAAGTCAATTATGACAGAGTTATTCTGTAACAGACTCTGATCGAGATTTCAGCTGTCCCGGGACCTCAATTTGAAGGTTTCATAAACTGTATTTTGAATAAGGCAACAAAAAACCTAGCTCCTCCACATTTATCAAAATTGAACATGCTAGATAAACATACTAATGCACTTGAAGATTGATGCAAATAAACTGGATAATGTCCAGAGGAATGGAACAAGAAAGGTCAGCGCTCTAGAGAACACGACCTATGAGAGAAGCTTTTAGGAATTAGGTCTATTTAGCCTAAACACAAGATGCCTATAGGGAAAAGGCATAACAGCATTCAAATATGTGAAAGGTTGCTATGCAGAAGAAAAGAATCAGATGTTTTCCATATACACTAAAGAAAATACAGGCAGCTATAGGTTTAGCTGTGCTAAAAGGTATAGGTCACACACTCGGAAACACTTTTACACCAGAAGGGTAGTTAATCACCCAAAACGGGTTTTGAATTCTCCATCACTGCAGGTTTACAACACCCAGCTAAAACAAAAGCTGCTGAATGGCCCAGCCCTGGGAAGGAGAGCTCACCATGCAGGTGCCTTTTGGCCTTTGACAGAACGCAGCAGTCTAGGAGGAGGCTCTGTCAGTCATGAACACAAACTTACAACCTACTCCCTGCAGGTGGTCAGGGAAAACAGTTCCACTTAAAATTCCTCTCCCACTCCTCCTCTGCATCAGTTTACACACCAGAACTAAACTCCTGTTCCTGCACCTGGCGGCTGGGCTGCCTGCAGCAGGTGAGCAGCGTCACACCGAGGTTCTGATAAACTACGTGAATTCCTCCCCAAGCCACCGAAGAGCAGAGGCAAAGTTCACAGCCCTCTCCATTTAAATGTAATTCTGCCTCAGTAAAGAGAGGAACCACTGACAGCACTGAAGACCTGCACCTGTAAAGGAACTGCCAGTCACCTACAAAAGACGACGCTGTTTTTCTTGCCCTGCTGTGGTTTTTTTGGAAAATCGTGAACAGACTCAAAGACAATTCTAAGCACGTAAGTTTTCCAACAAGCCATTTTAACAAAAAGACACAAGTGTCATGGCAAAAGAGTTTGTGGAGAAAATTTCCTTCCTCTCATAAGTTTCCTGGAGTTTGGGGTTTTATGAAAAACAGGACAAAAAAACCCCTTCACCAATCCGATTTTTCTCCTGTAACAGAAAATTCTGGTAATGCTTTTCTTATTCTACTCTAATGTTACAAAGAATATCCGGAACCATCAGCAACATATAAAGGTGAATGTCTTACAACTGAATTTGTTTTCTTTTTTTATTTTCTAGTTAGACGTCCAAACCATATTCACTTGATATTCTCCTTCCATCACTACCAATTGAAAGACTCAAACTTCTAGTTAAATAAATATTGGATGCTCAAATTTACCATCAACTGATGGTCTACATCTTTACATCCACAAAGGAAAATTAACATTTCCAATGGTAAGTGAATTTTTCAAAGCATGATAAAGACAAGCAGAAAAGTGGCGACCCATGAACAAACAACAGAATCTCAAAAGTCAACTATCACTTAGGGAATCAATTACAAACAAGGACACTTTTACCCTTAAAACCCAGCCAACAAAAGCTGAGGGTCCAAAATGCCTAATAAAATCCGCAGCCAAGTGTTCTGTCTTCTATTAAACTGCAAGCCAAAAAAATCACTTCTCTATACACCAGTGTCTTGTACCAATCAACAGCAATTCAGTTTTGGCACAATTAACTCAAAGTCTATTTATAGTTATCTAAGACAAAGTTTCTGCTTAGCTTCTTTCTGTAAGCAAATTCCAAAGCCAGGGATTTAAGACGAGACAAAAGCTAATGTCTTCTGCTTAAATAGCCTGTTCCTCAGCCCCAACACTTAATCTGCTAACTCCAACTGGTAGCACACAAAAGCTACAGGATTCACAGCGATGAATACAAGATTGATGGATGTGCATTTCTGCAGGCCCATCATGCCCTGGCTAAGCAGAAGTGTTGGAAAGACTGCATCAGCCCAGTCAGCTTAAGGTCCCCATGGATGCTAGGCTGTTTGGCCACAACAGCTATCCCACTTTCCCCACGTGGTTGAAAAGAGCACAAAAATCACAGAAACAGGCTAGGACAAGGCCGGAGTTTCCTATGAACTGCACAAGTAGGTTATGACAATATAAAACATTCTAATACACAGTTTTATGATGCAATAAAGTCATTTCTCTGCATCTCTTGAGATGCAGAGCAGACCTACCACTTCTCTCAGGGTGAAAGGGCTTGCTATCCATCTAGTATTGCTGAGACCAAATAACTACTCAGTTTCTGTGAAACATTATGAGCCTGCGCGTAACTGGCTTGATTTCAAATTAGGCTTTGGAGTACAGCAATGCCAGAAAAGAGCAGGACTGAATGGTTATTCCATCAACTCCAGGAGGAGGATACAGGTCACGTGGGAGTCTGCTCCAGCTTTGCTTTAGACTGCGGCACAATGTCATTCCACTACCACAGAGCTCCTTCCCTGCAAATTTAAGGGCCTCCCAGGGCACAGCTCTACTGCCCCAAGAAGTACAAGGGACAGACTGTCCTTTGACAACTTGTTTATCTCCACTATTTCAAACATCATTCACAATAAAAGATTTTACAAAACTAAATTTAAACTAATATTTAGATGGAAAAAGCAAAAATATTACACAACTCAGAAGTTCCTGAATATAAGCTCAAGAAAATTATATGCAATCAACATGAATGCATAAAGAAAAAAAAAAGTAAGTACTTCCACAAACCTTACGTTAACACACAAAATACACCAAGTACGCAGCTAGGCCTTACCCACAGTCAACTTAGGATATTAATTCACAGCAGGTGGCATTTTCCCTCAAAAAACACATTAAATCACATCCTGTATATTGTTTAGAATTTGCTTGAACAAATGAAAAACCTAGCTTTGGAAACTTAGGATAGTACCACACTAGCGACAACAAGTCCTAACAAGCTGTTAGGCACCCAAACAATTAATCACTGATGTCCAACCTGAACACCATCTGCCTTTACACTCGCAGTTTTATTTATGCTGCAGTTATGCATTTCAACAAGTAGTATTTGTTCAGTAGTCCTTACAGTTTTTAGTGTCTTGGTGAAATACACACGGTAAGACAGTGTGTAAGATTATTAAAATTAAACAATTTTTTAAAATCATTCCTCAATGAAAACAGTATGCTGATCGTTATAAACAAACTCCTCAAATAATGTTTCAAAGAGAAGTCCACATATAAAAGTAACCCAGCCTACTCAGACCAAAAAACATAAAGCAGAATGTGCTTCCAAATGGAATAGTTCTTCAAAAGGTGCATTTAGGCAATTACACTTCATGAACCTCAACTCCTTAACACAGACTCTCTGGAAGGGAAATTGAGTCCAACACAAAGCATAACTGAAGCTAAAAAGTGGAAACTCTCGAGACAAAACAGAAGTACAAAACACAGACCTTAACAATCAACAGCAAAGTTGCCAACTAAATCGGCATAAGATCAGAATGACTGCAAATAATTTAAATTAAAGCAGGTTTAGTCAAATGCATATGAATGTGCCTAATGCTCCAGGACCCTCCATTCAGCCGTTCCGAGTCCAGCAGGGATGGGACGGGTCGGTGCCCTCCCGGCCGGCGGGACGCGGGAGCGCGGCGCTGCCCGGCACTCCTTAGGCACTGCTGCCCCCTCTCGGCTGCTCCCGGCACGGCACCACCGCGCCAGGGCTCCTGCCCAGCCCTCACAGCACAGCGCCCCACCTTTTAAACCTTCTCCGGCTGAAAAAAGCGTAAACTACCTTTAGCCTTTTACCTGAAAAAAGCCTGTACATTACCTTATCCCGACTCTGTGTGTGTGTGTGTGTGTGTGTGACCACTATATAAACATTCTTTTAGAAAGAAACCAGAAGGGTAACGTCCAAATTCGCTCACATGGCCAAGCGGGCCTGGGGAGACACAGTGCTGTATCACTTAAAAGAAAAAAAAAAAGTGGATAAATTAAAAGCACAGACGAGCTAAGACAGCAGCAGACACACTCCAAGGATGGGATGGGAATCGATGAGAGAGAAAAAATTGCTACATGTTTCATTGCTTGATCACTCAGCGGCAGAACCTGTTTCAACATGAGAGCCACCAGGCTTACATGAACATAACTAAAGCCAGCCATGAAGAAGGAAACAAAAATTACACTCAGGTCCGATAGTCCTTTTACCTCTCTTTTTTTTTCCCTCTTTCTTTATTTGCTCCCATCAATGAGCAAAAGCACCAAAACCAATTTGTGTCTATTATCTGTTTTAGTGCATTTCTACTGTCTCCAGCCAGCCTCCATAATCACACAGCAGTGTTTTCTCTTAGTGTGCCCTCAGGCCTCACAGAGGGAGAACAACACAGATTAATGTTCTGTATTTGGAGACACAGAACAGTTTGATTTGTACTACATTCAAAATTCTTACTAGCAACGAACGAGAAAGCAACACACTCAGGCTTGCCTTGCTCCCCAGAGTAACTTACAGCAACTCACACACAGAGGCATCCACATGGCAACTGACAAAAAAGCATTCCCAAAATACATTAAAAGCATCTTAAAGCAAAGCTGTGACCATGGCAAGTTCAGAGAACTCTGTCCTCATAAGCAATTTCTCAAACCCAAGGAACTGGCAGCTAAGCTTCATCCTTTCTAGCAAATTAAACTGTAGTCAAACTGAAGCAAGAGCCTGCAGTGAACATTAACCCTCCACCACTATTCCCCAGTCATCCCGGGTAACAAGCAAGTCCTTTTCAAGTGCTCCTACAAATGTTCCTGATCAAAATATAATCCTGCTCCTATCTCTGAGAGTACATGGTCAAAGAAATCTCTTCAGGTTATAAAAAAATGGTCTGTTCCCCCATTAGCTTTTATAAATCTACTATAAATTTTCCTTAAGCATGAAGAACCGTGAGACATGTGAAACTAATGTCTCTGTAGAATACCCTACAAAGCTCCTCATCATCTGGGTGTCTATGCTGAACTCACTTCATCACTGCTATTTATGCTTCATTTGCTGATTGCTTAACCATCTACTACAGGGGCATATTCCACATAGGAGGATGGATGTTACCAGGAGCTGAAATTTACCTTTCATGGTTCAACCCTTCTCAAATTCATTCTTCTGGATTACATGAAGTTCAGCATTGCCAGAACTAAACTCCATTGCACAACCACCAGAGCATGCAGCCAATGCTCTGTCACTAGAATTAACCCTAAACATGTCATGCATGCTTAAATTTACCTATGTGAGCTCTCTGCAAGTGTCTCTGAAGATAGTGTGCACATAGGATTTATTTAGGTTCTTCAGCACGCTCTCAACTTTCAGTTGCCAGTGATTGTGAAATAAAAACACTAAAAGGAAAAAAACGCCACTCATAGATGAATAGGTGATTTTAAAGAGGATAAAGATAGTACACACTTGTCATATCCAGTACTAATGGCAGTGATGCCATTACGAGGAGAAAACAGACTCTAGTTCTTATCTAGTTCCCCCATAAAGGGGGGACACATTTCCCAGTTTGAGAACTAGGAGTTCTATCCTGTAACGGAGACAACATCCTCAAAGCTGGACTCCCCACTTAACAGAAAGTTGCCCAACAGGAATAAGAAGTTGATGCTGAGGAAGCCGAGGCAGGAAAAACTCACCGCAAAGAGGTCGTATATCTTGCTCTGTGCTACAAGTCAGAAGTGATAAGTAACAGAAGTCTAGCCACACACGGGTTAGGAAGTTTTACAGGGAACACTGGAGCAGTAATACACAGCTGCCAAAACCACAATTATACGTTAGTTTACAGAGACTTGGGGAACATGCAGTGCTGCAGATGAGTCACAGCATGATGCCGTATGAACTCTACACTGCAAGAAACCATCCCAACAATATCCAGACTCATCGTCCCCCTCACTGGCTTGTAGGACACTTTTGGCTGCACTGGGAATATCTATTCCTCCCAAAGAACTGTGAAATCTTGATCGTCTACAGTTGTGCAGCTCCATCTGCTACATCCCATGATCCTCACCTGTTTTCTTCCCTGTTATGTCCCATTTCACCCTCTCTCCTCATCCTCCTAACCATCTCACCATAGAAGTTTCAGATTTTAAAAAGAAAAGAACCTCCACACCCACATCCCGAGTATTCCCATACTAACTGCATGCCAGAGCACGCTATTCAAGCCTGAGCACCGAGAATCAGCACACAAAACAAGCTTGTGATGAGCAGCAACGCCGATCTTCTAAAAGCAGGAATCGGCATTGCCGGAACCGTAAGGCAATTATCTCAAGACCACAGGTAAGAAATAAGTTACTTTACTGCCTCTCTCAGTATCAACATCCAAAAGCTTTTACATCCAGATTGTGAGTCAGCTTGAATCTGAAAGAGAAATCTGTTGCAGGACAGGTATGTCGGTAAGGTTATCAAGCAATGCAAAAACCACACGGGGCTGTGACTTTACAAGTTAAAGACAACGGGGGAATTCTTCAGCAAGGGTACAAAACACCAGAATTTACATCTCTGTTCACTTTTCTCCATTGCTCAGCTGCTTTTCAGAGACAGCTTCATGACTGCAGCGTTCTCATCACCAGAAAAGTAATGTGAGGTATTTTGCATATTTTAGCATACATCATGCATACCCTGCCCCCCAAAAAAGGATTGTAAATTATCTCTTTCTTCTAAATTGGAACTGCACTCACAACCATTTGATAAGTACAAATCCAAACACAAGGACTAACCTCGAATTCTCTGACTGATAAGGCACGTAATGAGCAGTGAATAAAGATTTGTCTTTTAGCTTAATAAAGAATACTAAAAATGCCTCACAATGAGGATGGTTCACCCCAAAAATTACACAGTAGTCACTACTATTTTACATGATACTTATGAAGGAACATATGTGCACTGCGGAGAGGGTTGGGAGTAGAGTGGAGAGCAAAAAGTGGAAAGACCAACTGCTGATTCTGAGCAACTAAAAGCATACACTGGAAACCAGCAGAGATCTTAGTCAAAATACTTCATCAACCACTATTCAGGCTGCAGAGAGCTTATTTTAATAATACAATAACCTATTTAAGAGATCTCTACTTTAAAACAATAAAATAAATCAAAATCTAGTATTAAAATTTTATTGCGTAGTACAAAAGTACTTTTAAAACAACACTTGAAACAAAGGACCAGGTTCTGAAGTGATTCACAACCCATTAATCAATACCTGTAGAGTCTTAGTAATTTTCTTTATTTTGCACTTGGATGAATAAAACTCATGCTGCAGCACGCTTTGCTGTGTCTGCACGGGGATGGCCAAAGCCTACGCAAGCACGGCTTACGCAACACAGCGAGCACGAGACAATGCCTTTGAACGCTGAAGTCCATATTAGATTGTGGCACCTCATCTGCTTTGCAACAGAGACTCTTTCCTTTTACACCTGTCTTCGTTTCAACATGAGGTCTTAAGGAGATCAAGAGCATTTTTTCTTCCTTGTCTTCTTCCTTCTTTCTTCTACTCAAATGTGCTGTTTTAAGCAGACGGAGAGTCTTAATGATACCTCAGTTATATCCACTGGTAAATAAAACTGACAAGTGTTTAGAAAATAACCAAGTAGAAGAGGAAAAAAAACCCCAGATAATTTCTTTAATGGGATTTCAAAATATTATTTGATATTTGCTTTAGAGGAATACATAAATTCTCTGCACAAGGAGTTACAGAGCTGTAAGACATACAACTTGGACTATAAACACTAAGATCCAATAGGAATTGGCAAGTCTCACTGATACAAGTCCTGCCAATTAAACACAATAATGGAGTGAGGTCTACAGAGCAACTTCCCATCCAATACACTTGCAGAATAAATTTTTCAGATGGCGCATAGGATACTTGAACTAATTTTAGATTAGTCTAAAATTGCACAAGTAAAGCTAAAGGTCTGTAATACAACCCAGTTTCTAAGTGCTAAATCAAAGCCAAGCCCACTGAATTAGCAGAAACAATTCTTGTTTCTAGAATCCCATGCTAGAGGAGGAGTAAGTTCTGCGTTAGCATTTATTTCTAAAATCCACAAAAGTGTAGTGCAGATAAGCTGCTATTGGTTTAGCTTCGCTGAATGTTTACTAACAGATTTTGCTTCATCTTCGTAAAAGAAAAAGTTAGTGTTCATTCTTCTGATATTTCTAAGGAACTAGCAATGCCTTTCCCACCCCCAGCATATTTTACAATGGCTGAGGAGGGAATGCTTTGGACCAGAGCAGCCCTGAGCCAGAAGCAATCTGTGCAAAATAACAAGCATACTTAATGTCTTGATCCATCAAAATGCATTCAAAGCTGGGCCAAAACCCATTAATTCCATAGAACTAGAAACATACAGATGTCAACATATGTGAATACAACTACCCACTTCAGAAGTCAAAGCCTTCTGTGTCTGACTATACATGTGCAGTTCCATTTTTCAGAGAGAAAGTGCAGCTACACGGCACACATACTGAACTCCCTTCCCAAACAAAAATCTTGCTCACAATATTTGAAAGCTCCCAGCTCGCCCACTTCCTGTTTTTCACAGCAGGCATTACTCGTCTGTACCATGAGAGTTTCTTCCTCCAGGGCGTATCTCACAGGGAGCACTCCAGCAGGTCTGCAGGCATATCTAAACTACACAGCAAGTCATGCTGCCAAGAAACCAAAACCAGTTTTAGAACCAGTAAAGCCACCATCAGCTACACCGTTTTCAGAATATGAACAAGCACCCAAGGTACAGCCCTACGCTGATAGCAGCTGGTCCACACATTTCTGTGTGGCTCAGGCTCACAAAAGAGCTTTGTGTTCCCACAGGGTGGTATGCAAGATTTGTTCAGAATGCTGCCTACCTTCGCACTGTAAAAGCAGATACAAAAATAGGTTCAGCTCTTCTGCTGGTTTCCCTTTGCCTATTTTTAAGCGGATGCAGTCCCTGACTTTTAATCACCATTGGTGTTATTGCAGTATCTGTGTATTGCTGATTCACACTCTGGTCTCTCCCCAGACAGAGGCAATCTTTGCTGTGAAAAGCACAGCCCTCGGTTTTCACCTTTGCATATAGACACTCCTGGAAGCAATAAAGGGTGCCTGTACAGAAAGAACATTTTTGAGACACATGAAAAGCAAGGAGGACATTATATCCATGTTCAGTTTCAGATAACTCAACTTGTAAGGCAGGTTGCATTGTTACAACTTCCAGTCAGCAACAGGAGTCTGTCTGACGCTGCTTTTCTTCCTTCTATGTTCTTCCTTCTATTTCTACTCCTTCGTAATGGAGCAATAATTGCAAGTAAAGCTCACATTTTATTTTCTAAAGCAAGAACTTTGTTCCAGCATCTTTTCAGTAAATGTTGTCTCAAAAGCTTAGGAACATGTAGGAAACAGGCTAATCCAAACACTTTTAATTAAGTAATAGCTGTCCAAGACACTGTGACAACAGACAATCTTTCACCTTAGTGAGTATTTCTATCTTTTCCTCAAGATTATAACGGTTTTACATAAAACTAACAAATTCTAGCAACAGAGGCACTGATTTAGAAAATAGCTCTTGCAAAATATTTTCTTCTTATTCTTTGCATACCATAAACAATATTAAGTTTATTTTCAAGAAAAGTTTGAAATTTGGATCATGTTAAGCAACAGTTACTATTACTAACTGCTTCCCTGTATAGGACAAAAAGATTAAATCCCTATTTGACATTCTATCTGAACTTCCCAGATGACTTAATATGAAAAAAGTCAAACATGCCTTCTTAAGAAGAGATTGTCAAGAATTACTTAATTTCAAAAAGTAGAAACTACACTGCATAACTTCTGCCTATCACCTAGCACTGAGGGTTTTTTGTTTGTTCCATTTAATGTATGTACATACATTAACATAAACTAAATCAAGACTTAGATTTAATAACGACTAGAAACTAGAAGTCCGTTTCATTTACAGCTACCAAAATGACTCTGGGACTCCTGTCCCAGCAACTGCAACTTTTATTCAGTTTTTAGTTCTCAGTTTCAGATTCTAGATGTAGACTTATTGCTATTGTAATGTTACGAACAGTTAATTTTCTAAAAAGATAAGGTATCAAAAATTTAAGGTAGTTCCTTGCTTCACTGCACTCCCATCTTTCCTACATCTCTCCCAGTAAAATTCCAAAAGCACAGAACAGCCATCTGAATCCTGACAACCCAGAAGTAGCTTCTGGAACTATATGCATTAGAAAAACTAAGGTAAAGAGGAGTTAAATTTAAGAAAGCCATAATGAGAACTCATTTACAATCCTATACCAACAGCTGTCACAAATAAGGTTTTTTGGACCAGCACTCCACTTGTCTGTGGAAAGAGCATACCTACTCCAGAGTTGTACTACTAATTTAATAATCACCTGGGCTCCCTAAAATAGTTCAGCATTTGAATAATTCAGTGTCTTATTTCTACTTAAGAAAGATCAACAGCAATAAAGGAAAATGAGATGCAACTGTTTAACAGCATCACAAGATGTTCAAGAAAAGAAACAGCCATTTTGTGAAATGAGGAATGTTTTTAGAAAAATGTCAGGACAGACAACTTTGCAGTCTTTCAGTACACAAGTTCAAGTGCAAGACAACCTGAACTTGAATTAATAAAATTTAAATTTCTATTTTGAGTAGTCAAAAGCTACACAGAAGTATTCAGATAATACTTGTCTATTGAAACATGGTATTAATCCAACTTTTCAACTTTTCTGTCAGCATATTTTGCATTAAGGAGATGAAATGTGGTTAGCACAACCAAAAGTTTGGGGTATATTTAGGATTGGGGAGGTAGAACAAGATGATGGGGAGATTTTTAAAGTACTTGGAAGGGTAGGAGAAATAGCATTCTCAGCTCTTTGGAATCTACAAGGTACAATCCTGTATCATCCCACCTCCATCATACTGATCTTCTCTCCTGGAGTAAACCACCTCTGCTCCAGGGCAAACACACGCATCACCACGTGAAAACACTCTGCCTCTCTCTCTCTCCTCCTTGGGTCCCACCAATTACAATTAAAAACCAAGAATTAGTATACTTCCCATCCACTTTTATGAAAACTTTTCAATTCAGTTTAGCAAGTAAAATGTCGAAAAAGGCACTGAATGACATCTATTTGGTGTCTGCCCTGTCAAGAAAATCCAACCATTCTGAAAGCACTCATCCTGTAATCATTCTGCTTAATGCCAGGAAAGTACTTTACCTCCTCACCTTCAGATCAGAAAGGGATCAAAAGGGGATTTTTAAAAGCATTATTAAGACTGAAAACATCTGATGACAACTTGACAGCTCTGGACATTCACCCTAGAAAAACTGATTACAGGGCTCACTCATACTGTTACCTGTAATTTTGTATCCATATGCAGCCAGCTGCCCAGCCATGTATTCACCATCTGAATTATTGTGAGAACATCCCCATGTACGAATCCAGATTTTCTGAACACCAGGAATAATGCTGTCAAGTAAAAAGGAATGAGAAATGCAAGTTAAATGACGAACAAGCTTCCCCTTTAAGCCCACTAAACTGACTGAATGAACTGTAATTCTTCAAACGTAAAATAAGCAACACAAACAGTAACAACTCCGAAACAGCTGAGGAAAAACAGTAATTATGTGATTTTAGTGTAATGGGTGTAGGTCTTGCTGGGATAGAGTAACTTTCCTCACAGCAACCCATACAGCGCTGTGTTCTGTATTTGTGACTGTAACAGTGTTGATAACACACCGGTGTTTCGGCTATCATGGAACAGTGCTTGCTCGTTTCCCACTGTGCTCCATCCCTCCGCAAGCAGGCTGCAGATGGACAACAGGTTGGGAGAAAAATGAACAGAATAGCTGACCAAAAGGATAATTCATTCCAGATGACATCATGTTCAGCAATAAAAGCTGTGGGTTTGGTCTTTCCAAAATAACCATTGTTCTGAGACTGGTTGGGTACCAGTCTGCTTGTGGGAGGTGGCAAATGGTTGCTTTTGCATCACTTGGGGTTTTTCCCTGCTCCTTCCTTCACTTTATCTGTCTTCATCTCAACCCACAAGCTTTCTCACTTTCACTCTTCCAGTTCTCTCCCTTGTGGTAGAGTCAATCCACCACAACTAGCAAGAAAAGAGATAGAAAAGAGTTTTAGCATGGAGAAGGTGCAAGAGCTGTAGGATAACAACAGATTCAGTACACTGCAGTTATGTTAAAGCAACAACAAAAACCCCAACAAAATACACAAATAAACACACCAAAAAAATCCCAAACCTAAACTCCCCAACTTTCTCAAAATCATCATATCAGGTAACGAGTAACCTTCAAGTGACAGCACTGAAATTAGGCACCAGCAAACAAGCAGCAACCTTTTGATCTTATGGCATGCATTGATTGTAGTTCCCTCCATACGAGCCAGCTCTATAAATTAACTTGATGGCCACCAGCCACACGAACAGCGGGAAGCTCCCATCCCAACCTTTCTGGGCTCCAGAAGCGGCATGGCAGACATGCAGTGTGGAGCTAGCACATACAATGCTCCAAGAACCAACAAAAAGTTCTGCAAGAAGCTCTCATTGAAATTCCTGGGATAACTGCCAATGAACTAAAGATGCCAGTACAAGAACACCACACATCCTGGAACACAATACTGCGCCCTGCCTACAGCTCTTTTTTTTTTCCCTCCCCCTCCCTGCTTCTTTTTTAACAGACACTTCCCCTAGCTAAAAATAGAAATTTGTTGATGGAACATTAATGATCATTAAGTGTAAACACAGGGTATTTAGACTTCCTGCTGTCTAAACAACACATGTTCAATGCGCTTTCTTGGGTACAAAACACTAAAACACAGCCTGTTAGAGAATATACAATACCTGAACGCTTTGGGGCATGAAGTACTTGTGTGGAGTATCTACAGAGCACCAGTTCAGCTGTCCATACACTCCTGGCAGACCAGGGCCAATGCACTTTTAGGGGCATGCAGATAAAGATGCATTGTTATGCTTATAAAATCGCTTTTGAACGCAGATGAAAACCCAAAATTTAATTTCTCCACAGGAAATTAAATTTCCATACATGATTTATTTTCATTTTTATCATACAGGGAAATTTTATCCACCAACTTTAAACTAATGTGTGAAAAAAAAAAAAAAGAAAAACCCCAGTGCTCAGAACTGCAGTAGAAACTATAATCAATAACTGAGTTGACCTATACTCTAATCAATTCCACTGCAGCAGATTCTGTTCTTATGGAAATCACAAGCAGGAGAAATGCAAAGATACATCTCGTGCTTACTGCATACTATTTTCACTGAAATAAAACAGCAAGTTCAAAAGAAGTTTCACCATGTCACTTGCAGGATGTACACACAAAAAGTACAGCCTTTGCAAATCCCAGGGTCCAGAAAACAGGTTGAAAGACAGAAGCAAGGATGACACACCCTTCAAGAAAGGAGGCTGGGTCAGGGAATAGTTCAACACACTGAGCATACCTAAGTCCCTGGGCCCTGACAGGATGCACCCACAAGAGAGACAGGGATGTACTGGAGACAGTCCAACAAAGGGCCATAAAGATCACGAAGGGACTGGAACATGTCTCATAAGAGGAAAGGCTGAGAGAGCTGGGACTGTTCTGCCTGGAGAAGAGAAGGCTCAGGGTGACTGCATCAAAGTATATAAATACCTGAAGGGAGAGTGCAAAGAACAGAGAGCCAGGATTTTTTTCAGTGGTGCCCAGTGACAGGATGAGAGGCAACAGGCACAAACTGAAACATGGGAGGTTCCCTCTGAGCATCAGGAAACACCTTTTTCATTCTAAAAATGACCAAGAACTGGCACGGGTTACCCAGGGAGGTTGTAGAATCTTCGTCCCCTGAAGATACTCAAAAACTACCTAGTCAGAGTCCTACCAACTGGTTCTTTGTGGCCGTGCTCAAGCAGGGGGTTTGGACAAGACGACCTTCCAACCCCAAGCCTTTTGCAACTCTCAGGATTTTGTTCTTATTTCTCATTTCAGATGTCAAAAGGCTACTCCAGGACTGCATTTGGAAGAGCTCAGATTGTATTTAGGTAATTAGGATGAAACAGACAATTTTTCAGAAATGTTTTACAGGCAAAAGCGTAACAGAAACCATTTTTCCAGACTGATTATTCCATTCATCAACATCTCAGCAATAACTGATTTCTACAGATAATCTGTTTAGGAAAAAATTTGCTTAGGCTTTCTCATTTATTCTCTCTACATTCTATAAGGACTATTTTACTCGTTTTTATCTTGTACACAGATTTTACATTAAGATCTAAGGCGAACTTCCACCTTATTTTTAAAAGCTGCAAAGTGCATACAAGATACAAGAAAAGCAACGACACGGGGTTGATGTAAGACTTTACCTGTCACTTGGGGGCTCATCATCTGTCTGAACGTTTTTTTGGGAGTTGCGTTTTCGCACTTTGGGAAAAACATTCTTTCTCACAAACTGCCGATCGTGTGGCTTCAAATCTTCTGCTGACACGATGTCTTCAATGTCCTCAAGCACTGACTCACAGGCAGCAGGCATCTTCAGGAAGTGTTGGAGAAGACTGGCATTAACAAAGCATTTGAGTACAAAACCAAGGCCTCGTGTCTACCGCGCATTTCTCATACAGAAAAGTCAGATGCATTTCTAAGCACACGTGCAATACATCACACATGTGAGGGATACTGAGCACATAAAAACAATCCACTATCCAGGGACACTTCCTGAATGCCCTCTTCCCCCGATGTCTCAAATGCAGGCAGGGAGAAAGTCACAAACCATACAGCTTCTTAATGGCTTGTTTATAAATTATCTGGACCTTGTCATCTTCTAATTCAAAAACCCTTCATCTCCTCTGACACGACGCATCCAAGATACAGATATTTTTAAACATGTCAGCATCATCATAAAATAGCAAAGTCATGTTATGTGATGGATGCACTTCCACTCACACCACAGAAGAAGAATGAAAGATACAGAAGCCAAGTGACTGCTTCAGAGGCCATTCTGGCTCCCTTATTTGGGTGTGGACACTATCTAAATATGTTTTCATAGTCCTTCTGAAAACAAACCAAACTATTCCTAGACTTACTGATTTCACAGCCCTTCATTTGAATTAGTTCATTCATTGGGACAGCGAAACAAAAACTTCTGCTTTCAGGTACAGAATGTTAAACAACTATACCTAACTAATAAAAAATAAATATATTATAATCTGGCTAGAATAACATACTAAAAAATTGCCAAAATCTAATTATATTTTCCACAACAAAGTAAATATATATGCATATGTATCTCCCAGCAGATGTCAAAATCTAGACTAGTTTTCAGGAATGAAAGAAAAACCATTTGCTAGAAGAGTCTATTAAAAGAGTTACTGCATTAATTACATGCCACACTGTGCTGTAACTCCTAATTATAATAAAGTCTGAAGTACTATTGGAAATTCAGGTTTTCTACATAAACCAACAGTTTACTAAGGAAATCATATAAGGGCATTTCACAGAGCTTACGGGAAAATACACTTTTCTAACTGACAACGAAGAACAAAAAAAACAAGGCTCTAATTTCTTTAAAATTAGACTCCAGGAACGGAAGATTTGCTACTGGCATAAAAACACCTCCAGATGTTGCAAATGAATGATTGAAGAACATAAGAAGCTAAACACCCGTGCATTTTCCCAGCAAGTGTCCATCAGTCAATCTTGCAAAACATACTTCAAAATAAAACTTCATGTAAGTTGCAGCATCACACATCTGCATTTAACTTAAAAAGGAACAGAATGATGTCACAAAGAAGATGCATCTGCCCCAGCTACTTAGGCAATTAGCATTCTTCTAGATAAAAACCCCAGGATCTATAAAATAATGCAGCAAAATGTGAACAGAAATAAACATTTCAGAAAAGTATAGCAATAAAGGATATGAGGGAAAGGTGACATCTCTTACACTACTTGATACCACTGACAATACGTACAAATAGGTAAATTATCTGGAAGGGAATAAAAAGTTTTGACTTGTTGTTTTTTCTCCCTTACAGAAAATATCCAATGTAACGGAGCAGCTGGAAAAACAAACAAGCTTAGCTTATTTCAATGACCCATGGAAGAAAGAATACAGACAAACTAAAATGCCTACCTTTTTAAGCAAGGTCAAAATCCTCTTGGACAGTAATCCTGGGGGGTGAGGGGGTAAGGAGGGAGAAATGGAAAAAAGACATGGCATGAACAAGCAGAACTAGCACAGAGAAAACCGTGAATCCATGTTATTGTCCAACAAGCATTCATCCTCCCTCTGCAGAAATGCATTCCTTACTCAGTCTGACCTCATGTGGACTGGGCACACATGCTGGCTGGTTGGCAAGGTGCAAGAGTACCCACATTTTCCCTGTCTCCTGAGCAGGGGCATTGTTCTTTTAATCCTTCTTCTATAGAGTCTTTTTTATGGCCAAAGTCAGATGTATTTAAGTTATCTCAGACTTCCTCCAGATTCTGTCTTCAATCAGTTTAAAATTTTGAATGAAAGAAGGGAGAGAATAACAGTAAATTTTAGTTCAAGTTATTCACAATTTTTTTTTTAAATTAGAACACTGTGAAGTTATTTTAAAACAGATTATTTGATATCTGCACTAGTTCCATATGCATGCATGATATCTCCTTCACAAGGAAAAAAAAATAAAGACAGATTCCTGCAGCTATTCTGGTAGATTGACTAAAATAAGCAGCAATACCAAAATCAGAAGTTAATGTATTCTTCTCATACTGCCAAGCTGCACCTACAGAACTCTGCATTTCTCTTAAAAAAATGTTAGTAAGCAAATAAAAAACTACAGCTGTTTTAACATCTTGTCACAAACAAAACTTCCCTTGTGCCAGTCTGTTTTGGTCACCCCTCCTCAATCTCCTTGCACGTACCAATGGAGGACTTCCATCCAGGTGGAAGAGGACCGCTCTTTTCAGCTATTTACCAACAGGTGTCTCCGGAAAAGCCCCAGGATTTTATCCCCGGGCTCACACAGAGCAGAAGAAAACTGTACCGTGAATACACAGTGAGACCAAGTATTATGTACATATATACGTGCATGTCTACATAGGAGTACAGATACAGACGTATCACAGAATGATAGAATTGTTAGCGGTGGGAAGAGACCTCCAGAGATCATCCAGCCCTGGCAAGGCAGGGCCACCTGGAGCAGGTTACAAAGGAATGTGTCCACGTGGGTTTTGAATATCTCCAGAGAGGGAGATGCCGCAACCTCCCCGGGCAGCCTGTTCCAGTGCTCTGCCACCCTCGATGTAAAGTTCTCCTTCATGTTAAAGTGAAACATCCTGCGTTTTATGGCCTCGTCCTGTCACTAGGCACCATCCTCTCGTCTCTGAGATATTTATATGCATTAACGAGATCCCCTCTCGGTATTCTCTTCTCTAGACTAAACAGGCCCAGCTCCCGCAGTCTCTCCTCATGTACACAAATATGTAAACAATGCATATATACATATATAAACACACACACACAAGTACAGCCCACGGGCGAGGGGCAGCCGGGCCGCCGCCTGGACCACGCACACCCCGGAGGCCGGCTGGGCTCGGCCCCCCTACCCGGCTTCCAGCCCGCCGAGGGTACCCCACCCCCAAGCTGCAACCCGGCCGCCGACCCCTCCGGAGATTCCCGCCAGGAGGTTCGTCTCCTCCTCCCGACGTTAACGCGCAGCCCTGGGAAGGCCCCACAGGGGACGGGAACATCGCGCGGGCAGGAGAAGGGGAACTGGGCCAGAGCGTCAGAGGCAGGCAGGGGAGGGGAGGACGGGACGGGAGAGGAGAGGAGCGGAGGGAAGCGGCCGGGGCCCATCCCGAGCCCGACACTCACCCGCGCCTCACCCGGGCTCCGCCATCGCGCCCCGCCCC
>VZTA01003117.1:0-45186 GCA_013398855.1 Mohoua ochrocephala | reverse complement strand
AGGCCACAACAGCGCGGAGGGCGCGGCGCCGCCGCTTCGCCACTGAGCGCGCGGTCCCCGGCGGGAGAGCCTCCCGGGCCCTTGGAGACTCAGCTTCGTTTTAATTGGAAAATACCGATCCCGGCAATACGTACCCAGTTAAAGCGGCTGCGATTCTGATGTGTCTGATCCAAATGGGTGATGAGCTAGTCAATACTCTTCTGGCCACAACGCCCTTTCTTTATTATTATTTTTAATCGTCGATTTCCTCAAAATACAGTGCTGGTAGCAACTTTGCTGAATAGTCTAAACTATATTGGTCAAAATATTTAGTATCAGATGGCTAGAGTTTCTGGCACTGTTTTCTTCCAAATTTTCTGATTGATATTTAGTAGAACACCAGTGTGGTTGTTCGGACTCGGGTGGCCGAAGCTGAAGCTCTGAGTAGATTAAGTGTGCGGTGTCCTTGGTGGTCAAAGTGTTGCAGAGAGCGAGCATTATATTATTGCTTTGGCTTTCATATACACAGTTAACCTAAAACGTTTATTTATATTGTATCTTTCTTTGACATATTCTATTTTGAGGTAGTCAGCTTTGGAATGTAAAAGTCACCATTTCCTGTAGTTGCATTTCAAACAGTAAGTTTCCCTCTTTAGAAGGAGCCTTTGGAATCAGTTTACTCTTAAACAAGCAGATTATAGTCTCCCTGGAACTGGAGGGAAAGTTAATGAAAACCCTGGGTGTATTCCATAATAGGTCTGTTGGTCCACTCGCAGATAAAATGTGGCAACTTCTAATTACAAACATTATTTCCCTCTCCTTTTCCTACAAACTAGTGCTTATTTTATGTAATGCTTATCTGACAATGACCACAGGAAAAAAAAAAAAGAGAAGAAAAAAAGAAAATGTGGACGAAGGAACAGGAGAGGTTTAAAGAAGAGAACTGGGACAGAAAGAGCACTTCATTTAAATCAGTCCTTAAGAACAAATCATTCTGAACAGGACTGAGCACTATTAATATCACCCTGGTCTCATGATAGAGTCATTGTTACACTTTCAGATATATTTGCCTTCCTGTTTGGTCTTTGTTTAAGCACACAAGTACTTCCCAGAGATTCTCTCAGCGAGACACTGTGTGATGTGCAATTTGTTACTTTTGTGGCATTTTTAGCCCAGGAGAGAATGGAGGAAAATATTTCAAAATGGGTGACCACTGTTGCTCTTTTTCAGAGCTCCTCCTATGGTGTAAGAAGTCCTTACTGAGTCAGTAGTGATGGTATCTCTATCACCAATCAGCATTTTAGCTGCCGCCTGATAAGGTCAGCGATTCTCTTCCTTTTTTCTTTTCAGTTTCCCATGTTCAAAGTATTTCGCATGCAGTCCTTGAATTCAGCTCCTCTGTCCTGGGAGCACGGCACTGCAGGACCTCACGGCTGTCCCCACCAGCCAAGTGTTCGTGCTCTGGTTCAACCCAGCTGGGCACACACCAGTGCTGGTTTATGGCTGACTGAGAGAGCGAAGCACAGGCAGCCTGCAAGGCATTACCAAAAATCTCCAAATGGCCAACACTGACCAACACTACTCGTCAAGGGGAGGCAGTGATCTCCAAGAGCAGCTCCCAGGCAGGAATAACAGCAGGAATAACCCACGAGTCCCATACCTAGTGACATAAATAGGCCACAGTGATCAGTTCCAGCATGATCCAGCAGAGCCTTTACTTTGTCCGGCTGCCAAGAATTCATAGTATCAAGCAGCCCTTGTGCCAGCACAGTCCTGTTGAGTCCCAGGACACAGCCACAACATGGAAGGCACTCTCCCAGTGCTTTTGAAGCTCACAAACCTAAATTGGTTTGTAGGATATTCATACTAGCAAATAAAGCTGCATCAGACAGCAGGTAGCACAGCAGGTAGAGAAGGAAGCAGATGATTCCCTACCACCTCCTGATCACAGGAAGGACATTTATCCATGTCTACCTGGGAAAACTGCTTTTTATGTGACAGTGGCTGGGAGTACAACCTCCAGTACTGGCCTTCTCTGGGCTGGCAGCAGACATGCTCCAGTTCCTTGAGTGTCCAAAGAAGAGCTTTAGATTACATCCTTTCCAAGTTGCCTGCAGACCTTACTTCCTACTCTTCGGGCCTGGTAGACTCAAAGACACCAGCCTTGGGCTGAGTTACCAACTGAAGTCATAGGTTTTGCAGGAGTAGGTAGTTGTAAAAACAAAAAAAAAAAAAACTACTGAGAAAATAAAATCCAAATCTCAAATTCAGCTCCTGGTTAGTAGAAGATACATCCTTAGTTGGTTTAGAGCATCTCAACGAACATCCTCAGGGAAGGAAAACAGCCAGGGAGGTGAGGGCTCAATTTTTATATGGCAACCTTATTCTCTGTTAACTAACATCACTTCTGCGTGCAAATAGGTGGGAAGGTATTCAGAACAAAATGGAGAGTCCTAAAAGAGACACAAGAAGTTAGATTTTTTTTTTTTCCCCTCTGTTCTTGAAATTTAGGAGAATCTGGCTGGTCATTTGTGAGCAACATTCAGCACCACTCAGAACTGGTAACGATCCATTTTTTCCTGCTATATATGACACTTTCTCCTTGTCAAGTTTTAGAAAGAAAACAGTGGGTAAAGAAACTCCCAGACTTAATAAAGGCCAAGCATTCTTCTGATCATTGCTCAGCTGTAGAGTAATATCCAGGCAGATCTTGCTTCAGCAAGAAAAGCAGAATGGGGAGATGAATTCCACTTGTTTATGCTTTGGTTAATATCACTGCTTTGACTTTGCTCTACAGGCTCATGGTTCACTTAATGCTGAGAATTGTTGGCTCCAGGAACACAATGGCATTGTGCATTAACTGTGTTTCATACAGGGGAAAAAAAAGACATATACTAGATTTGGTGCTTTTAAACATGTTTCACGCTACAGAAAGTACCTTACATATCTTTCATACTTTCTTTCTACAACAAAAATGTTCATGCCTGCATCAAGATCAAGGTGCAATTTATTCTTTCAGGTATAAGTCAAAAGGAATATAAAGTGACTGTTTCTTGTCATTTGTAGGTGGACGAGTTCTTTCTGTAGGTTCAAGAGCATGAACCCCCCCCTTTTACTTTCAAACTCCTTTCCTCTGTGTAAAGGAATAAATAGTTGCCTATCATTCAGGCCACTTTGACAGATTTTTCCAAAACCTTTTCCATCTGCTGGCAGCCAAGAAATGCAGCACATACAGCCCCCAGTAAAACCTGCCTGAAACTAATACTTGTACACTGAATAATGTTGAGGTACACCGTGCTAGCCCAGAGGAGCAGGAATAAGTATTTTAACTGGCTGGGTTTTTTATCCTGCACTGAAGCACATGGCAAGTTTGCAAAGCAGATACAGAAAGCAGAAGGAAGGAGAGGGGAAAATGACATGAAAACTGGTAATCAGTAGCAGATTCTAGGGGCAAATAAAAAAGTGCTTATGGCAGCTGTAGAATAGAGAAACTGATAACAGGCCAGGGAGGTACAGCAGATATTTATTGCCATCTCTGCTTCAAAGTGAGATCAGAGAACACAGCCATCTAGCCCTCCTTTATTAAGAATCTAGAGAGGACCTTTGTAATCTTCCTTTCAGTACTGCTGTGTGCAGATGGTTCACTATGTACAGGTGCACAGAGAAAGTAGTAGCCTTCTCCTCGTGTGCAGGAAGCTGACAAGACACAAATGACTTGCTCAGAGGCACAACATTACAACATTTAAGCACTCAACCATATTACTGTGATTTTATTATCCTGATTTTTAATTTTTTTTTCCTTTGCAATTGATGGATGGTGTGTATCTAGAAAGGTGCCGCAGCAATACCCAAAAAGACGTACTAGTTTGTAAGTACAGGTCTGGCGTGAGGGACTGTTGGAAGTGACCCAAGAAAACACAACTTCTTTTCAAAGCTACTATTAGGAAACTTCTGGAGAATTATCAGTAGGAAGGTTAAGCAGATCCTCAACAACTGCTTTCATGTGATTTAATCCTACAATAACACAATTTCTATGAAGTTTGCAAGAAGTCTGTTCCTAATTCATATGAGAGGAGAGGGAATAAATAAAAATAAACTTGTATTATCCCAGCCTCTGGATCACCTGCTGTGTCATCTTAACATGTGTCTTTTATTCTTGTTTCACTCTGGCTTAAAAAAACCCGCTGAACCTATTGTTGGCATTGTAAAAAAATGGGATTGAAACTATCTGGTGTCAAATGAGTGTTTGGACTAATAACGAAAACAGTAACAGGTTTCAAGAAACAGTATGACAGGCACCAAGAGTAAGAAAAATTTAAATAGCTGTATACAAATCTAAAGTCTTTAAAAAATTTCATTTTTATTGATTCATTACCATACAAAATTTATTCAAATTACATCCATTTGAAGTGGTAAGATCACAGCTAGAGAACAGGTCACCCTTTAATAAATCTATTTACAAAACTCACCATAAAAGCTTTTTTTGTTGTTTTTTTCCTTTTTTTTACAGTATTTTACAGAGGTTTGTTTTGTTTGTTTTTTTTTTTTAAACTAGCATACAATGCAAAGCTAAATTAGATTAGTATTTTGCCCACACACATTGGGACAAGTGTTTAATTTTTACAAAAAAAAGATGGTCTGCGTTAGTCTTCATTTTCTCTTCCCTCGCAAAAGTGCCCCTTTGTCTCACAAATTTTCATGCTCACACAACTTTTACTTTCCTCTTCCACAAGACAAAAACTTTAAATACTACAATTTTATTTACAGATCCACATCTAAAAAAAATCTTAAAAAATTACAAACCAGCTAGAAAATATTCTGGCAGTGTTTACAAATTAATTCTATTGTACAAAACTGCTAGATAACTAAAGTGTGAGTTGAGAACATATATCAAATTAAATACAACTGCTGAATGATCTATGCAAACATTTGTACATATAAACACACACTTAACACTGTTTAACAGTTCTTTATGTGTTGCCCTTTATACATTTGTTATATTCCAAAACCCACACAGTCATACAGTTTCCTTATTAGTACTGTGACTTCCTGCCTTTTCGTGTGTGAGCTTTCATAGCAGCAACTCAATGGTACCAGAAAACCTGCATACATAATATTCTACTACAGTACAAATAGTACTAATTTTCTGAGTATGTCAGATAAGCACAACAGTAATGCAAACAAAAAGATTATATGGGCATCATCTAATCAACATTACATTAATTTAGCCCAGAACATGGCAAAATATTTTACACTCAAGAAAAAAAAAAATTATTTAAGACTTCTTAGAATTCCTTTGACGTTCAAAAAATAAATATTGGTACTATACTATACTAGCAAAGATCTTCAAAAAATAAATGCAATTCAGTTGATGTGGTACTTACAGTTATGTACTTTGGAAAAAAATTAGTTCCATTTTGCTGGCGAAGAGAATTATAAAAAGCTGTAAGCAGAGGAAGCTAACCCACTGAGATAAATATGATATATTGAACAAACAAAGCTTGGCATAAGTGTTTTCCATAGAGGGAAAAACCCACAGTGCATCTCTAGTAGGCACTTAACATGAAGCCCCACTTAGTACCACAAAAATTCATGTACCAGTTCTAATGCACACTGGGGGCAGTAAAATTGAACTGTGCATCTTCGTTCTAGTTTAAAAAAAACAACCAACAAAAACTACTTTCACACGCACACACACGCACACACACACAAGCATTTTTTAAAATCTGCGGTTACTACGAGAAGTGGCAGAACTTTATACTTTTCAATATCTGCAATATACACTACATTTACAGTGTATTTTTTTTTTTCATTAAAAGCTTTTAAGGACATAAGTATTTGACCTCATAATGAGACATATACACAGCTCAAAATGAGCATTATGACAGCAATTTAAACATTCCCACAAGTAGCTGAAGAATCCCATTCCACTCTTTTGCATTACTTCATATTTACGTTCACTGCATGTACAATCCATGTTGTGACACTCAAAAGACATGCATTCTCTGCAGAAGGCACGACCTGAAATACTATTATAAAATTGTTATTTAGGACTAAACCAGTTCATGAAGCCCTTCTCCGTAAGCCCACTTGTCACGGTAAGCAGAGACTGGGGGAGTGTGAAGACAAAACATTTACGGTCACCTGCTTGCACCTGCTGACTCGCAAGGCACTGGAGCTCAGGGTCAAGGAGAAGGCTCTGCTGTAAAAGCCTTCCGTTGTTTCTTATAGTATTATAGGGAGTATTCAATTAAAATATCAGCACTGTTCAGGAGCCTAGTTTATTCAATAATGCTATTTTATGGTAAGTAGAGGACAACTCTGAATGACGGCAGGTTTTTTGATTCCATTAAAAACATAGTTTAGATATGGACAGCACTTAAGACAATCAGCTGTATATAAATTCATCCATCAGTGAAGGAAGTTTCTCTAAATCATAAGCATCAAAGAGGTCACTGATGCCTTCTTCATCCCCAAGGCTCAGCAGATAATCTTCCTGAAGCAGAGGAGGCAGCAAATTCACAAATGGTCCTTCAAAGTTTGAGGGAATTTGGTCCTCGGTCTGCTGTAGAAGGTTGGCTGGAGAAGCCAATGGAGAGATTGTTGCCATATTTACTGAGCAGTCACCTTGTCCTGAGTTAGCAGAAGCCACTTCTGTGAGAGGAGGGAGAGGGGAAAAAAAAAAAAAAAAAAAAGACACGTTTAATCTCAGTAGAAATATCAGACACAGATCAAACAAAGGAACCACTGCATAAAGCGCCTTTCACAAAGCATCATTTCAACAATAAAAAAATGGCCTCCACATAATTTCTAGCTTTTTTTTGATATGTTACAAAGGGCTTCTCAAAAATGATCATGTTGCTATCATCTCTGACTTTTCTATTAAAAAGTTATCTTACAAGATTTAAACAACTACAGGGGGAAATAAATCAAGCATAGTGAGATGCCCATTTTTCAGTGGAGTTCATAGTCAAAACCGAGAACTTTCTAGATACCAAATATCATCAGTGAAGCAATGTAGCTTCACATATACCCATACACAGAGATTTCTGCCTCTTGTGTCGAGATGGAGCTTTACTGCTACTGACCTATTTGAAAATTTAAAAGGAACAAAATTGTTTCTTTCTTCAATATTGCATACACCTTGGTTTCAAATTATATGCTAACAGGAAACTTATTTTAAACAAATGATGCAAAGGAAAACATATTTCCCACTACCTAAACCAGAAATACATAGTGAAAAATGGATGCCTTAGCTTTTCACTTCTTAGAAAAATAAAGCCAAAGAATAAGAGCTGGAAATCCAAAGTTCAAAACGAAAAACCTTGAATGTAAGCTTGAAGAACGGCCATTAGTGTTGCAAATAAATAATTTTACCTTTGGAAATGGTTTTGGAAATATTTCCATTGTGGTCCTGACTATAGGTTTTCATTGGACTGAGGGCATCATTTTCCTCTGGGCACAGATAAACTTCAATAGGTCCTTGAGTACTGGATAAATGTATCAATGCACTCTGCTAACAAAACAAACATCAGAATGGCGTTACACCCGTGAACACAACAGAATATTGATGAGCCTGAGTAAATTCTTACTGGGGGGTGAGTGCCTGAGTACAGTTTTACTAATCAAAAGAGCCTGAGAAGAACACCAAGCCTTTTTTTTCCGAGATGGGAAAGGTTTGGCTGAGGTATCTTGCAGACTAGAACATAAAAGCTTTTCCCACTGTAGTGCACAAATCTCAAAATCCCACCATTTTGTGTGTCATATCTTAAGGAGGGAGGTATGAAGGATTAAACTCCTAACATTTTCTTACAACCACAATAGCCTGGAGCATTCTGATGGAATGGAACTGTGGGATGCAAGTCACAGGTTTTATTATTATTCATAACAATAATATTGGATGCATTTGTGTAAGTGTTTCTGCTTTAAAAATATGCCAAAACATCTTCCCCACTCTCTCAAAAGCCTTCAGCACTTATTCAACCGAACTCAAATATCTACATGTAAGTTCACCTATTTATCAGGCAACATTTCCAAATAACAAAAAAAACCCCAAACCAGATGCCATTTTCTTCACCCAAACTTATTTATGTAAGTCCTTCTGCCCCCTCAAGGCAGTGATTTTGATGGAGGTTCTGAATAGGAACTACTAATTTGTTGCAAGAAGTTACATTTTTCCTAACTTTCACACACTGATGCAATAAACCAACATGACCTAGGCACAGAAAACCTGCAAAGCTGCTCTTTGCGTTACGATGGAAAATCATAAATTACTCTGGTTACAAATAACCCTGCTCCTGCTGTATTGCATTAATGGTTTTCTAAAAAGCATGAATACAGGCATTAGGTACCTCTTTGCAGACTTGTTTAAAATACTCCCTTTTGTGCCCTTTGACAAAATGTTCCTCATATTATTTGGGTTCTGACAGTTATGTAACATAATAGACAGCATTTACAAATACAGAGAACAGCAACTGAATGGGGGTTTCCCAGGGCAGAGAAAACAGTTAGGAGTACTTAGGGCAATGCTATAGATAATTAGGAGGAGAGGAGATGGGAAGAGCAGGACTTGGAGAAGGAAGGTACTACTGAGAGACTGAGGTATGCGAAAAAAGAACACTGAAATGTAACTGCATGTGACAGGAAGAAATAGGACCTTACTGCCTGAAGCTGAAAATTAAATAAGTTGGGTATAAAGGCTAAGGGAGGTCTAAGCACTAATTTTTATGATTGTGTGCATCTCTCTCTGCCTGCCTGCCTGATTTCACTGAATTAAAAATCAAAGCATAATGCCCAGGGGAAAGAAACAGGAAAGCAAACAACAATAACAGTATATATTTATGAATACTGATAAAATACATCCTTTCCTCATTGCAGCAAAATGATTTATTCTTCCTGCCAAAAACCTGCAACAAGGTTCAAAGGGGAAAGTAAGTACAAAAGCAGAGAAAAGAAAAAAAGAAGGATGGAAACCATAATGGGTCTAAGCAAGTGCAGGATAATCTTAGGGAAAAAAAGTGACAAGGACTCCAGAGCCTGTTCCTGCCTACAGGGCAGCAGGCATTGCTGAGCTCACTGGCCCAGTGTAGGGATGAAAGATTTAAGGCACAGATATGAACAAAACATAGCAGTGTTTGTGGGGTTAGCCCCATCTCCAGCTGCTCCTCGAGTGAAGAAATTAGGTACATTTTTTGAATCTCTAAACCAGCGGTTCCTGTCAATTATTCCCATTTGCCCAACATACTTGGGTCTGTCTTCGTAAGTGAGAATTAAAGTAAGTGCCAATGAAGCAAAGACGATAACGAAAGAAGGAAGGGCGAGAATGCGTTCTAAGAGTAAAACACAAATTTCTACAACAACTTGTAATATTTCAGAAAAGAAATTCCTACATGAAAACATATGTTTAAATAAATTAGGACATCAGTTATAGGAGTTGTTAAGATGCTTAAGGCATTGGGTTATCCATTAACTTTTTAACCAAAATAGCAAAGCTGAATTTCTTGAGAAGGGTTTTACGTTGTTACAAACCAAGGAAATTTCAATTGCCAAGAAAGAGCTTTTCTTTATAAAAAGTATGGCAAAAGAAAATATCTGTAAATAGTGTGTACTACTCTGAAGAAATGCGAAAGTGAGCAAAAAGGAACAAATAATGACTGTTCTGTGTAAATTGATTTTTAAAGTTTCCCCTTTTTTAAAGAAACAGCCCTAAAATTTGTAAGAATGTATGACTGTATGTGCCTGGGCACATACCACAGTAAGACTCAGGAGACGCTGCATCTGTAGAAAAATGATAGATAACCTGGCAGAAAATGCCAGGTTCTCCTTACCTCCACTGGGTCAGGCACTTCAAGTCTTGTTTCTGGAGGAGCTTTCACAACTATAACAGTTTGGTCTTTAAGGCCACTAATTTTTCGAATATCTTGATACGTCACATAAGCTAATGTAATCACTGTTAAGGAATTTTCCATCCCAGGTTACAACACATTCAGACTATTAGAAGAGACAGAAGCCTTTGAATTATTTTTCCATTTTCTCATGGCTACATAAGCTCTTAGTCCAACGTTTTCTGTTCTCTACACTGTGATTGCCATGAAGCCCTGTGAGAACTCCTCTTTGATGTAACAGCTGGGGCCACTACTCAGTGAACAAAAGGGATTCTCTGTGCTGAGTGCTTCTCTCCTCCTCTACATGTGGGAAACTACACAAGCTAAGGTTCAACGACCTGAAATTACTCACAGACTCCATGAAGCAAAAATTTTGATGCACTTGCTATCAAAATGCAGAGAGCTGAAAATCACTGAAAAAGTGTACAGGAATTTATAGATGCATGCCATAGAAGTGCATACACAGGATCATTGAATCATAGAATGGTTTGGGCTGGAAAGGACCTTAAAGATCATTTCGTTCCAACCCCTCTGCCAAGGGCAGGGACACCTTTCACTAGACCAGGTTGCCCAGGCCCCCATCCAACCTGGCCTGGAGCAATTCCAGGGCTAGGGCATCCACAGCTTCTCTGGACAATCTGTCCCAGTGCCTCACCACCCTCACCATAAAGAATTTCTGTAATATTTCATCTAAACCCACCTTCTTTCAGTTTAAAGCCATTCCCCCTTGTCCTGTCACTACATGCCCTTATAAAAACTCCATCTCCAGCTCTCCCACGGGCCCCCTTGAGGTACTGGAAGGTGCTATAGAGTCTCCCTGGAGTCTTCTCTTCTCCAGGATGACAAAAAACATAATTTCAGTTTAAATGTGAGGGGCTTTGCAAACATAAATATATAATACATACAACATATATAATATATATAAAAATATATAAACATTTATGCAACACTTGTATATCTAAATTTATATTATATAAAATTATTTTAAAAGCCTGTTTAAGCAGAATGTCCATTTCTGCATAAGCACATAAGAAATATGAATATTTTGCTGTTCAACGTGTATTTGTCAAAATGACAGTGTTTTGGGGGTTACTACAGCCTCACGTACTGATCCATGCAACTGAGGTGTCAAAGTGCTTTTGGCCGTGAAAAGAACTGTGAAACGGCCACGATCACACGCATGTGGTTCCAGCTCTTTAGTTTTGTCACCTGTGAGGTACCTGGCAAAATGTTTATGCCAGAGAAACAGAAAGCCTGACTTCCTAGAGTTTTTGGTGGTGTGAATGTGTGCTGTTACTGAGCAGTACAGCAAGACAGACTGCCCAAGCGCCAATGTATCTTGCATCTATCTTGGACCAAACACGTGAAGAGGCAAAGTGACAGGTCATCTTTCACCCAAATGGCTTTTACCAAGGGTTTTACCACTCGTTAAGTAATGTTTGCAAAGGCAGAGTTCATCCTCACAGGATTCAGTACTGCAGAAATTGAGAATTGTCATGTTCAGTTTTGTGTCTTGCTTATGTCTCTTCATGAATCGTGCTCTTAGCTGAAGGCAGCGCTGATCCTACTGCCCATGACACTTGGTGATCTTTGGTTACATCAAAATATCTACGAAATCCAGTCAAAAGACGACGTTCACATAGTTCAAGTACTTTTTTACTGGTACTCCCACTTATTTCCTATCCTTCAGAACAGAGAGTAAGTCCACTTTATTAGATACTATTTAAACACTACTTATTATATACATTATATACAGTAATAAGTTTTCACAACAGCATTTAATAAAATGCTTTCTTGTGTTGCTATTAGGTGGAAAATCTAAGGAAAATGACTACTGGTTAATTACAAAGGGCATTAACAGCCAAAACAAGTCATATGA
Organism: Mohoua ochrocephala; assembly: GCA_013398855.1. Classification (NCBI taxonomy): domain Eukaryota; kingdom Metazoa; phylum Chordata; class Aves; order Passeriformes; family Acanthizidae; genus Mohoua; species Mohoua ochrocephala. Next base: position 33,444 of record VZTA01003117.1, on the reverse strand, counting down.
ACCTTATACAATTTAGTATTGCTATTACATTAAATAACTCAGTCTAAGGTATTTTGAGAGCTCATAAAACCTTTATCTATGATATTCTATTATAGATTCTCTGACCTGAGGAATCTGAAACTTAGTTGCAAGTTTCAGACTAAACCGAATCCCAATTTTATTTTCCTCTCTGTGCCTCTAATTTATATACACATCAGTTTTAAGTTAAATAAATAAATAAATAAATAATGACTACACAACTCTGTTATTTTATCAGACTTTCTGTTCATGCCTTTATAATTTCTGAACACATAAAACTGGGGTTTGCTCTAGGCTCAAAATGCTTGAAAAAACGCAGGGCTATTGGATATCGTCACTCACTAATCAGCAAGGTTCTTGGTTCTACTCTATGTGAACACAAATGTTAACAGTCCTCCTTCATGTATCACCTTTTCTTTTTTTTCTTTCCACATTCCAGAAGCATTACAGGTTCAAACTGCTTAAGTAACTTTTATATCAAACTGCATTAAAACCTTTTCAACTGCTTGAAGCGTCTGATGCTTGCTTTCTATCACATCACATAGAGGAATTCTCGTAATATTACAGGGCACAGCAAGGCGGCTGAGCACCTCTGAGGTTTTGGGAAAAAGGATATCTCTGATTCTCTGAGTCCTCCGTTAGCAGCTTGAGGTCCAGGGTGCAGCTTTGGATTAGCTCATCCAGTTTCTTCTCTTCCTGAGTCAGTTCGGTCACCTCCTTTGTGAGGCCTTGGCGCTGCGCCAGCATCCCACCATCCTCTGACAGACTGCAGCCCCTACAGACACAGGCAAGGAAGACACCCCGTCAGCTTCTGTACAGTTTGACCCTATGCCATGGTAAAGGGGAGAGGCAGGATTTCACACTGCAGATCAAGTTCTTAGTCCTTTCTCCCTAAACCCACCCACAGCAAGTCAACATAAACTACGCTTTCCAGAAAAAGCATCTTTTTATCATAACAACACATTTTGGAACTGCCACCAAGATGGAAGAGTTGAATATTTCTAACTACTTCCAAAATCTTGTTTTTAACCACAGCTTAAAAAAATCGCAAGGAAGGCAGTAGGAAGAGACACACACCTAAAACTTACTCCACATGCAGAAGTAAATTAATTAATCCAGTTTTCAAACAAACTCTGCTGGTTTCTAATGTCCCTGACAAATGCTTTTTATAAACTTTTCTTAACAGAAAAATAAAACTTTATCCTGTTGGAAGGCATTTTGGATGATTGCTTGGAGCAAAGTGTTAGAATGGAAGGCGGGAGAAGAAAAACACTGCTGCCCTGTGATAGTGAAATCAGCCAGGAGGGATGGAAAAGGATAATGAATACTTACATCCACTGAATGTTGTTTTTGGATTTTTTCTTAATGAGATGGATGCCTTCCAGTACATTGGTGATATCGTAAATCCTCCTTTTTTGCACCTTGAGGACCTCTGCTGCTCTGTTCAAATCCAGGACCCCATCAGGAGATTGGCTCAGCAACTGAATGAACTTCTTTGTAAGAAGGCCAAGGGATGTATCATACCGAGTCTTTTCTGAAGGAGATTTTGGAGCTTGGAAGGAAAAGGAAAAAGAAAGTTAAATCAGTTTTTTCTCATTTTGGTCCCGAAAGCAGCAACCAAAAATGAAATTATATATATTACAGTCACTTCTTTCATTTTTACTAAAGAAATCTCTCATACCGCTGCATTAAGACACAACTTACCACTACGTATTTGTATTTCAAGATGTACTTTTCCAAAAGTCACAGGTACATGAGCAAATATATAGGTTTTTTAAAATGCAAATATTTCCAGTAGTCTGACAGATACATATAGTAATATTCTGCTTAGGCTTTTACCATGTGAATTCATAATAGTATTTTTAGTATCTATTTATCCTGGCAGCCAACCCAAAAAATCCCCTGTGAGTCTCCTTCATCAGGCTGATAGCCAGCTTTCATCAGCGTTTGATTTTCCCCTCATGTGAGATAAGTGTTTCATATGCAATTAAGCAGGACTTAGGTGTACTTCAGTGGGTGAACACAATGACAGATTCCATCAGTGTCAGACTCCACGGCCTGAGAAAACTCAAGTGAATTAGAGGAGATTAATGTAAAATACAATTTATAATTATCACTGCTCCATAACCAAACAATGCTCAAACTGGGAGAGAGTATCCATATCTTCTAAATTAGAAGTCAGCAACTGGCTTGGACCAGTTAATGGTTTTCACGCACAAATGCAGCATCTATACACTTAACAGATGGGCTTTTAAGAGTTTAAATACTTGGATCAGAATGATTTCTAATTCTAAATGTTCGAGGCCTTTCTGTCAAGGGAAATGAGCCAGCCATTATTACAAGTCTGCTGGGCTGGTAGATCTCAAACCCTTCATTTGCTTCCAGTATTATGCAGGATGGAACTTAGGCTGATCTGGTGGTCTCTTCCATGTTTTCAGGGGTCAGGTCACACATTAAACTGCAGAAGTCAGTCAAAACTGAAAATCCTACCTGAGGGTGAACCTTTAGACTACCCTGAAATATTTTGAAGAAAACGATGGCTTTTCAATGAAAAAGACGTTGCATCTTTGCAAAGAGAACCAGCTAGCTGTATTTCTTTGGGCAGATTCAGGGCTTGTCTGCTCCGGGAAATGGAAGAATATTCATAGAAAGGCTTGGGTTGGAAGGGAACTTAGAGATCATCTAGTTCCACCCTCCCTGCCATGGGTAGGGATACCTCCCACTAGACCAGATTGCTCAGACCCCCATCCAACCTGGCCTTGAAACACTTCCAGGGATGAGGCATCCACAGCTTCTCTGGACAATCTGTTCCAGTGCCTCACCACCCTGTGAGGAAAGAATTTCTTTCCAACATCTAATCTAAATCTCATTCACATCACTTACATGACCTTGTGGATTTAGAACAGGGTGGTTGGTTTGTTTGGGGTTTAGAAAAGAGTAAGAGGATCAGAGTGACCAGGGCAAGAAGTGACTGGACTCCCACCTAAAATGGCACATGCTCCTCATCATGCACCAGGTTCTTTGGACAGGCTTATCAATGCTGCAGCAGCATCCTGTGCACCACACAGTACTACCTTCTACAAGAATCCACTTCAACTTAAAATAGGCTTCATTTAGCTTAATGAAGTTTAGTTTAATTAAATCAACTGTGGTTGTTTAACTCCTATGCTTTAAGTTTGTATCTTCGATGAATTTCATTTTTCCTACCTGCCTCAATAGAAACCAGCAGATTGGTAAGGAGGGACCCCTTGGCATCTCTTGCTCTGACATCACTACCACTGCTACCCCAGTCCTCTCCTTGCCCCATCTGGCTCCCTCTGCCAGCCTAACTCTCCTGCTGAAATCCCCCAAACAAGATAGCAAGGCTACAGCCCCCAGCTCCTGTTGCAAGAAGCCCACTGCCCAAGGCAATGCAGATGTGCAAAAATTAGTACTTAGAGCAATTAGGCAGTGGCAGTAATTATCCAGAGTCACACTGCAGGGACAGAAGGCAGCTCAGATCCTGCAAGGAACATTTATCGTGCAGCACTGCTGAGGCACAGCACTCTTTGCAAATCCCTGCCCAGGGAAAGAAGCCCTGGCAGCCAGCTGCTGTAACTCCAGCAGCAAAGGAGGAGTCTGGCCTGATGAGCCTGGCCTAATAACCGTGCATTTGATCCCATCACACCACCTTCATTCCTCAGCATCCACCTCTCTAAGCATCCCAGCATCATGTCCTTGGCTGAAGGGGAGGCCCTGGACAGGGAGGATGCAGGCTCCCCAGCAGGCAGAGGGACACACCTGGCAGCCCAGAGCCTCTGCAGCCTCTCAGCAGCAACCCCTGCATGCTGCAAACCGGCTGTCCACTGCCCGGCTGGGGGGCTGAGTTTGCTGCATACACATCTAGGTAAGGACAGCAATAAACACGCTCTGAGCTAGGTAATGCAGACTGATGACAGCACATTACAAGTTCCCTTACTTTTTGGACTATCTGGACTTCTTGTTGCAGCTCTTCCTTTCCCCTTTGGAGTCTTTAGTCCTTCTGCAAGATACTGGTGGCCACTTTCTCCGAGCTCCAGCCTTCGTTTTGCCTGTTAAAAAAAGGGTTTTTTTAATTGTTGCATTGTTAAGAAGTATATTGTACTTTATCAAACACAGTATTGGGACGACAGGGAAGGCAGAGAGCGGTGAACTTTTCACAGCAAGGTATCAGTACAGGTTCATAGCCCATATGCATCACAATGGAATCCAAATATTTACTGGAATCCTAAGGCAGACTTAAATATGTCACTCAAAGGCTAGGCCAATGAGGTTTTAATTAAAAATTCAGCAATTTTTTTTAGATTTGAAAAGCTGAGTGACAATTGCATGGTATATTTCAGTCTAGTCCGGACCTTCTTAAACAGGTATGAGGGATTTTGGCCCTCAGTTGAGTTGAGAACATTTCATTTAAGATAAACAAAGACAGTCAGCCTCTCAAGCACCTACATGTATGAACCCACAAAGCTACATTTCCTTTGAAAAACTCCTTATATCCATCTCACTTTGTGCAAAAGTAGTGTTATGTTTTTCCCCTCACTATTTAAAAGGATGGCTTTGAGAGGACCACTAATTCCCACTACTATGAACTTGCCACCAGTGAAATACAAGACAGACACCAAGAGCAGCATTGGACAAGTCTTCTCCTCTGCCTCTCAAAAACTTGTCCTCATTGAAAGCACAACCACTACATTTATTTCACATTAACCAGTACATGTGCTGCCTACATAAAAGCAAGGTGGAGCAAAAGTAGTGTTAGAAAGACGATGCCTGAAAATCAGGTAAACGCTGCATTCAGCTCAAAGGGAAGCTGTGTGCATCTTGAATAACAAAAATAGTGAATGAAACTTTTAAACTATGCAACACACAGACAAACTGCAATGAAAACCACCACCAATATGAATTCTGTTCCTAGACAGAAACACAATATACTATCTTTGGAAACAATTCTATACCCTTCCCTGCCACTCAGGTTACTGAAATTAAATCTGGGGATACTTGTTATGCTAACAATAGAAAGCACATTACCTGGAAGACAAAGGAAAAAGAAGAAAAAGAAGTTTGATGTCTAATCAAGTTTAGACAAATAACTGTTTCTGAAGAATGTTGTTTATTCAGTTAGGTAGAGTAATTCAGAGTACATTATTTGCTTGTTTTTTAAGATTCACCCTACAGGGCTGGATAATGTTTTGCTCCTCAGTGAACCAAGACAAAACAATACATTCTGCTATGGAGTTGTAGACAGGCATTTCTGTACTGTGGATTTATCCTATGCCCTTCACTTTGGGTCTGTGACCAACAGAAGGCTCTAAATAAATTAATTTATATGCATTTATTTATGGATAGCTAACTAACATCTTTCTATTGGACTCTGCTTGCAAACCTCAAACTTATTAAAAGGCAAGTTAAAGCACATGAAACTCATACAAGCCCATGGTGCAACAGCACGTGCAGGGCACTCAAGCCACTCTTCTCCACGTTTTGTGTGAAGGGGCACAGAATTCACTGGCGACAGAGCAGAACTGAACTGCATCCTTCTAACCAAGGCAGGCAGCACACTCCCAGCAGACCACTGCTGGCAGCTTCCAATGGCATGAAACACCTCTGCTCCGTTCAGCTCCGTAATCCAAGGACACAGATTTCTAAAAGGTCAACTGTTAACAAAAGCATCCAGCTAATATGTTTAGCCAACATAATTGGATTAAATTAAGATTACAGCTATTCCATAGGGAGAAATACATTTCACACTTTTTTATGTAAGTGTTTTTCCACCCTGAGAACTGTAAGAGTAAAGGAAGGAGGGGTGAAAAGGGAACAATTCAGGGCGTGGGAAGACTAGGCCAAAGGGATACAATTAAAGATAAAAGAGAATCTCAAAACCAGGTGTGAGAAGGAGGGGCAATGCTTAAGACGTAAAATCCAGAGATTTGCAGCTCTCTCCATCAGAAGAGAAACTTCGGTTTGGATTATACATCAAAACTTTTTGTCTCAACTTGTTTGCAAGACACAAACAACAGTATTTTGCCTCTGCTTTTGTGGTTAAAGACTTATATAAAAGTTTCTCCCGTGAACTTCAAATAATCAGAGAGAACACAGACAGCATCCTTTGGCTGCACACAGCAGCACAAGCCCGCCCGCATGCGCTGGGGCTGTCACAAACAACACGCTCCTGTCAGGCTCATCAGCACACTGCACCTAGAGACAGTGCAGGGCCAGTGAAAAAAATACCTGACAGAGAGAGCTCTACAAGATAGTCGGTTTTTAGGCTACAAAGCATACAGGAAACCTGAGAGAGATACAGAGCAAAATATTTTAGTGGAGTTTAAAAGATCCTGATTACTGACAGGCAATTTTAGGAAACCCTGAGGAATGTTTAATTTCAGGCCAGATGTTACACGTCACTCAGCAAGTGCTCGCTTCCCCTTCCTGTTTTACAAACTTCATAACTGATAAGATGCAGGACTGAAGTGGTGTATTCTCTCAATTTCTTTCTTCATGAATTACAGACTAAAGATTTTCTAGTGCTGTTTTGTTTGCACTAGAGATCCTGGGTGACTCACAGTTCCTCTCTCCCATCTCCAAAATTATTCATAGTCCCTTCCGATATCTCGCTTCTCTTCAGAAATCTCAAGATCTGTGATCAGCAGAATCGGGGAGCCTTTTAAAAAAAACACCTTGATTTGTGTCATTTTTTTTTTGCTACAGCACTGTATTCATTATTTGCACTATTTGTACAAATTAGTGTTATTTGTCCTTATTACATTACTTGATCAATCATAGCATGCACAACCATCTGACACGGTATGAGGGACCTGCTAAGAAGTAACAAGCCAAAGGACACCAGCACAAAGCATCCCAATGACAGGGACAGATAGAAAGCAAAGGGACTAAAAATTTCTCAGTGACATGAAATCTGAGTGCAATAAATGGGAAGTCAGATTCTTTAGGGGGGACGGTGAAAGGAGCACAAAATACACAGAGCAATGAGACAGGTAAAGCCACAAATGGATACATTCCAGCAGGAGCCACAAAAGTAACAGGAAAGCATCCCATGAAGCTGAACCAGACACCTACCTAACCCCTTGCTTCAGATGTAAAAATTGTGGCGTCAAGTGTTTTAACTCAAGTTTCTCTTCCAATACTATGAGCAATCCCTGATATAGATACAACTATAGACCCACTGTTCAGTGCAGACCACTAAAGACACCTTGAGCCCTGTGTAGGTTTGCCCTTTTAGCTTCAATCCCTTTTTAAAAAAAGAAAAGAAACCCAGATAGCTACCACAATCAACATCAGAGGCAAACCCACAAGAATGTATTTTATAAGAACACTTGTCTCTAGAGGAAAACAGTTTAAAACTCCTAGGATAAGCTAAGTATTTTTAAGTAGGCAGGACCTGATGCAATTCACTTTACAATACTCAGTCTCATGGATTAACTTTTAAGAGGAGGTTACAGGCAGGTTATGCTTATAGCAGAGAAGAAAAGGAGCAAATTTAGTATTAATTAACTGGAAAAAAAGGGGTGGAAAAGGTGCAAACAGGGAATTATAGCCCATTCCCTTTAATGGGCTGGTTTGACTTCACAGCTACCTGGGTCTATCAGGTTGCTGACACCACCTCTTCTGCATCTTCCCTCAACCCCTGCTCCCCTGGTGCAGGCAGCTGCATATCCAGACTGATATGTCCTCATCAGCCCACACAGAAAGCTGGTTCAAGAGGTCCCTACCAGCAGTAACTTAGTCCTGCTCCAAAAGAGAAGTGATTTTTCTGCCGGATTATCCCTTGTGGGTGATGAGCCTGCACTGAGAGCTGCTGAGCAGAAGCGGTGTGACACCCACCCATGCCCCTTGGGGCATCAGATTGACATTTGAGCAGCTTCACTGTCATGTCACACAGCAATCAACTTCAGTTCTTGGGGAAAGAAACTGGCAGCAATTGGAAATAAAGAAAAAATTTCAGAGTGTTACCTTGGAACAGAAAAGTAAGGGCTAAGCATCAGGTAAGAGCCAGCACAGGGTTTTGTCAAGATAGCAGAGCACAGTGCCCAGGTGGGGCAGGCAAAATCAGTTTTTGAGGACTGCATCATATCCAAGCAAAGCCTTATTTTCTATGAGAATTATATTTTTAAGTTTGAGGGAAGAAGCAGTAAAACACTCTCTAATTCCTTCCAGTGATAAAATCATGGAGAATAACTTTGCCAAACTATGCACACCAAAATTTGCCCTGCTAGATGTGGTTCTCAGCTTTATTACTGGATGCAAGTTAGTTGCGCTGTTTGCAAGAGACAGACCTAAAAAAAATTACATTACCTGTGCTACCTTCTGAAAATCTTTTGTCTTAAATATTCCTGCACCCATTAGGCTTTAGCAAGCACATAAAACTTGCCAGAAGAATGATCTGACTTGGGCATATTCTATTACCCCAAAACCCTAAATTTAAAGTCATATGGAAAAGTGCAGTCAGTACATTTTCATTACAAGTGTGAAGCGCCAAATTCCACTTCAAACTCCTGTCACAGCTCTTGGGCCTCCCAGGCTCCGCACATCCCATCTCCTTGGAGGTTCTATCCAGGCTGGAGACCCATCTACATCCCCTGCTTCCCTAGCAGGCATTCAAGGTGTATTAGAGGAGCAGCAGTCTGATTTAAATACAAAAGGACGAAAGTTGACCTCAGAATGAGAAAGTAACCTGGGACAAAGCCTGCTGAGATGGGGACAGAAGATAAGAACTTATTCCAAAAAACAATGGGATGAGGAGCTGAAAAGAAACTCCAGTTTACGGCTGACCGCGCTGGAAAAACAGGAAGATTGGAAATGACCAAGCATGGCAAGGAATAAATTGTTTATATTAAGTGATAGCTGACGGTGAATTAAGCAGCAAGTCCGAGAAATGTGTCTCAGGGCTCAGCTGAGGGTGTCTCAGAGCAAGGAGTAAGACGGGCAAGTTAAGCAAGGGACGATGACTAAGCCCGACGTAGTCTCTAGAAGATATTACAATTGCTAGGGGCAGATAAAATGGCAGCTTTTCTGTATGTCACCACAATGCTGATATTGCTGGGGAGGGGATGCAAGCCTTTCCAGGGAGCACAGATAAATTTTGAATGCAGCAAGGAAGCCATAGCACAGGTTCTTTACCAATTCCCACATACTTTGCACAGGCTTCCCTCCACATTTTCTAAATTAAGCAATCACTTAAAAATACAATTTAAAAGCTGAGGTTCTGGAGGCATGAACTCTAGAAAGCTGTTCCAGAGGTCAGGAGCTGCAGAGAAGAAAGCAAATATAGTACATGAAAGGGTAAATTAAACTGGAGCTTGATGAGGAAGGAATACAAGAGAGGAAGCAAAGGAAAAAAGACACCTTGGGGTGAATGCAGAGAAATATTCATACACTAAGGAAATGTCTCCACTGAATGAAGGGATACAGGCTGAGCATTTAGAACACACTCAAATGAACAAACCCTGGTATGTGGAGAGCCGTGAGTGTCTGCCAGAGGGCTGCACCCGGCTGAGGGCATGGCAAACATTTGGAAGACTGGAAAACAGGGAGAGGTGCAAAGAGGAAAGCAGAGGAGCTCTCAGCAAGGAAGGGGCTGGTCAGCTCACAAGCAAAGAAACACTCAAAGTCAGCAAAAAGATGCGAGAGGAGTATCAGAGCTCCTGCCTTCAAACTCCTACTGACAACTCATTTCATACCCACCTCCTCATTTCTCAACAGAAATAAATTTGCAGTTCATACTCCTGGAAGAAGGAGGGATTTCCATCTTCCATGAAGAAGTATTTACCACCACGGTCTACACACAGATACCAATAATTTGTACTGTACTACCCTTGGTTTCAGTAGTTAACTCTGACAGTGTTAAACATTTAAGAGGAGGTTTAAGGAAAGAATAAGAAGATAAAGAAATAGCTGGGAAATAAACTATTTGCATGTAAAAGACAACAAAGTATGTCCTTAAAAGGAAAGTTCTGTAAGTCTTCTCAACTCTTCCCAAAAATATTACTTCTCTATCAAAAGTAGGCATTCCCATACAGAGGCAAAGGAGAAACAAGACCAGGAATGGCACTTTCAATGAAAACATGACCTCAAAATTCATAGCCCTTCATAAGACTGAGGTAAAAGAATACAAAAAGATATATAAAAATAGTGCCTTGAAAATTGAATACACTGTAAAATCAACACAAGGCAGAAAAGGAGTCTGAAATAATAGCTACTTATTCATCAAGCTTATTAGTTGAGTGACAAGCAGCTTGTATTTAAAGTACAATTTAAAGAATCATTTTAAAGCAAATGAAAACACAGCTTACAGAAATCATCCTGATCAATCTAATCCAACACAAAAGCCCCAAATTTTCTTCTCGTAAAACAGCCACTGCATTTTAAAAAGGACCAAAAAGTACTTTCTATTATAGCACTTTCTGTTTCCTAAGTTATCACCTTATTTTAGTTTTGATCAAGGGAAAATTTTCTCTAGTTCTTATTTTGAAATTATTAACTCAGCTACAGTCAAATTGTTTGTTTTTAATGTAGATGAATATGAAAAGAAAATCCCTTTTGTATGTCTTAATTGGGTTTATAATTCAATGAGAGGCACCTCACAACTACCAAATTAAATGACATTCTGATCATATGCAGCGCCTCCCCATTAGGCATTTGACACCGAGGGCTGAACATTGATATGTTGCTCTGGTGAAGTTTCTTTCAAGGCCTAATTAAAACATCCTATTTCTATTGATTTTCTATTTTCACGATTCCCTCAAGAAGTATCCAAGTGTCAAGGAAGCCATGAACTGTAAGCACTTAAAGATGAAACCATATGACTTTTATTTAGCTCCAAAAAGTTAAAATGCGGGTGGCCAACTTTCAGCGGCAAATTCTTGTTTGAAAGCGGGACCCAAGCCAGAGGAACTGAGCGATGGCTTTCCCTTCTCAGGATGAATGTGCAGGAAGAAGCAATGCAAGTGCCATGAGTGCCTCCCAGTAGCTGCTGCAGAACCTCCCACAAAGCCATTTTTAACACCCACAGAAAGGAATACATCAGCTTTCAGGCACGCTCAGCAATTGGAGCATGGGTAGCTCGCTCCCGTGTTAGCGGCGCTGCGCATCGATGCCACCCCAGTGAGGCACTTCACACTCTCATCTCGAGCCTGGCTGAACAGAACAACATTTTCAACCACTTTTAAATGAAACACAATGGCCTGAACCAAATCGAGAAAGTACTAAAACGTAGCAACAAAAAATGGTGGTTTCTCCCTACACCTCCACAACAGGTCATTTTTACTGAAGCAGGATTATGATCTTAATGTACTAATTATCTTTGATTTTCATCCTGATATCTCATGTGACCTGACCTGCCCTCTGGTCAGATTACCTCACAGTCACCAACGCCAACATAATTCTGACACCAAGGTAAGTGGACAACCCTGTTTGACATTGATGCCTTAGGTTTTAACTTTTATATTTTTCAAATCCTGTACTGCCTGGTGTGTAACACTGAAGTTTCTTGTGGCCTGTGAGCTGCTGCTCTCTCATGCTGGTTAGACATAACAAACCTCTGCAGGTTTCCACTCCAAGGACATTGAGCCCAAAATGTATAAACTAAAAGCCTCTAAAGGGGGGCAAATCTGGGATAATTCCATCATGAAACTGAGGTTATAATTGGAGAATTAACCCTGATATGCAAATGAACCCAACTTATGAAAGTGTGAAGAACCCGTGACCCAGGGTCCATCTTGGGTGTAGCCCTTGACTGCCCAGAGTGTACCTTTGAAGGCCCTGCAAATAAATACCTCCTTTTATTCTCTTATTCTTGTCTAGTCTCTGTGTCTTAGGTGGCCACTCAAGGCATCAACATCACTCCATTTTCTGCTCATAGGTCTACTGGAATGCCATGGGATCAGCCCACGCCCCACCAGACTTATAGTAGCCACTGGCAAAACGTGCAGCTTATCTTGTTTTCCTACTCTGCTGCAGTACTTCATATTTTCTTTGCACTAAAAGAGGAAGGACATTACAATGGTTGTGCAAGACATAAACCAAAGCATAAGCCACGTTTCTGGCCTCAAACCAAGAGAATTACACCTATGCTGCATAGGAAATGAATCATCTGAGCTCTTTCTTGCAATTTTTTCCACCAAATATGAAACAATTACTTCTTACTGGAAGCAATGGCTTTGCACTGTACTAAGGTTGAAAGCTCCAGTTACTACTTCATGTTGAAATATGTAAAGTTGTTTTCAGGAAACTGCACCCAGTTTTCATCTCAACTGCTGAACTGCCCAAGGTGGGGAGTGCGCGTGTCTCTGGGGCAGTCCTGAAACACCTCCATGCAACCCCCTCATCCCAACAGCTGCCAGAGGCTGAGCTGCACCTGCCCTGGTTAAGGTGGAAGCTCTGGAGACAAAACTTCCAGAAAACGCGATGACAAACAGCCAACACTCGCATACAGAAGCGCAGACAGACTAACCGGCATCTGGGGTGTGGAATCCTGACCACAGGTTTTTGGGGGTGTGTCTGGATGCAGCAGGACAGTTTCCCTCCCCTTCCCTGGGAAGCACGGCCCGGGCCTTGGTGGTAAGGCCAGACCTGCCAGCAGCAGGCTCCAATGCCAGCCTCGTCCCACAAACTGGCGTGACAGCTACCAGCCCATCTGCCTACCCCCATTCCCAAAGACACCACCTCAGCAAGGCTGCTGCCTCCGGAGCAGAGCTCGGGGATTTTCAGTTGTGGTTCGCGTCAGTGATTTCTCACCCTGCACATCCTTCAAAGAAAACAAGATTGTCACAGAACAGGCCTGATGCTGAACTTGCAAACTGATGGCAAGCAGCTGGGGGGTGGGGAACATGATGGGACACAGACAGAGAGGGGAGAGGATGTGACAGAAGACCAGCCATGTAAGAGACTTCTTGGTGCATTTTCTTTGTATTTCATTTATATGTAACAGTCCCACCAACACAGGTCCACTTTTTATGTTACCCATTGAGATCAAAGTAAGCCAAATAAGGAAGTGATCGTTCAATTAACACGGTGTATGATAGGGCATGACATCTCCGTGTGGCTGCAGAGGTGCTTGCAGTGTTTCAACCCTTCAGGAGACTTTCAGCCTCTTGACTAGCAAGGCTAAAGTTGAACTGGACCAAGGGAAAGAAATCTTTCCTATTGTTTTACAGTTGATCTCAAAGAAAAGCCATTGCAAAGCAGTCAAGTCTCAAAATACATCCTAGAGCTATGTTTCTCTTTTGTATTTAAGGATTATTTTTTATTTTAAAAGTCATTAACTTCAAATTAAGATTGTGATTGGACTTGTTCCACTGAGTGGCTTCCACTCCATGTGTGCAAATTAGCACAGCTACTTAGAAAAGAAAGACTTTCAAACACTGTCAGTCGTCAGCCAAATTTCTATTAAACAAACAAGTCCTAAGATTGGGGGAGGAAGGACACTGAGAGCGGGAGAATATAATAGGATGAACTTCCTTGTAGGAAATTCCAGTAAATGCCATGGAGTATTAGATAAACAGGTTAAAAATTAGTAGCAGCATTCTGGGCATATATATCGACATAGGAATCAGGAAAAGTGTTTTTCCTCACTTACAAAACATACAGAATATAGTGATAAACCTCTCTAGGAAGATGTAATTAATAACACTGGATACATACAAAGTAGTGAGGAGAAGGAAGAGCACGTACAAAGCCACACCAGTGCTATCTCAGTGTAGGTGCTCTGTAATGGTGCAAGATTGGGCTTGCATCACAAAGTTCACTCACTAAATTGCCAGCCTAAGCCACAGCATCTTGAGCTTTGTTTTCCTTGGATACAGGATACCTACAAGAAAGGACGACGTCTGTGGAATTTCACAAATGAAGTTTCTGGAGTGCAAGTTTTCGTGTCTGCACAGGTCCGCAGTTCAAGATTTCCCACCCTGGAACCCCAAACCTTCCTGTACTCCATACAAAATACCCACACCAAGTTGTACCAGAACAGTGCCAAGGGACTGCATCGCTTGACTCACTGAGAGGTGATTCATAGAGAACCAACAAACTTGCACATTCTTTCAAAAATTAACGACAAAAGGTATGTAAATACTACAGAAACTACAGCAGAGAGCTACAAACTAGAAGGTAGCAAGTTTTAAATACTCAGGTGCACATGAGTTGGGTATTCACATCCCCAAAGCAGGTGAATCCTTCCTTAAAAAAAGTCAACACCAATCTCGACTCCATATTTTTAATTCACTGCCTGAGGTACAATGGCCCTTATATCTATCTACTTTTTCAATTAATGTAATTAGTAATGAGAATTCAGATCTGAAGTAGCAAAACCTTTTATTCTGAAGTACTTTCTTAACCCAGTTCCACCCAAGTATAAAAGCATACAGCAAGATTTCCCAAAAGTAATAAATGGACTTTGAATCCATTTAGGGTGATAAAAATATTATCTAGTTTCCAAAGGTCATTGTGAAAGTTGACAGAGAACATTCAGAAGACCAAGGTGAGATGCAATGACTTGCATTTACAGAATCAGACAATGAGAAATAACATGGGGTCCTAAGCATCTACTGTAATACAGGACAGTTCTGTACATTATGTCAATTGTGAGATTATTAGTTCACTTTAAGGAAGTCTCAACATTGTTCAAACAGATTAACCCTGATGAGTTATTTCTGCACATACAAGTAACTATAACGCTGACTTTGCACAAGAGATCGATTTATCATTGGCAAGTTAATTAAGTATAGTTTCGAAAATTAAATTACCAACATTGCATTAAAAAAAAAATCCTTAAATAACCTTGACGAAGTTAACACAGTAACCTCCTCCACATACCAAATCTCAGAGTAACAAAAATAAATAGCAAGCGTCCAAGAAACAGGAAAACATGGTTTACATATCCAAAAGCAGCTATTCCTAGAAGCAGTCAGAAAGGAGGCTCCAGATTAGCAGAAAGTCACAGAAATAGATAAAAGATTGTAAGAAGAGAGCAAAGGAGAGAGTCACAGATAGCAGGGACCTAAAGAGCCCAGTTGTGGCTGACAGCCTCCTCCATCCTAGGTCTGGAGCTGGTACTGCCATCAGAAGGCTTCTCTTCACAGCACATTTCTTTGACTACAAACTGAACTTGGTTTTCACCTCACCTGGGCTGCTAAACTCTAGGAACTGATGACTTCCTCCCTCCTCACATCAAGGTAGGCAGCTGCTGCATTTACTTTTATTGCACAGGTCAGTTTGGCAACAGCTTACATGGCTGAAATGGCACAGAGATAGCCAAGTTCCTGATGTTTTAAATGCTGGGTAATGTCACAAAGAACAACTAATCCACTGAGCTTTCACTGTGATGCACATTCTACCTTGGCAGCAGTTTATCAATCCATCAGCCACACCACGGAGCAGAACAACCCGAGAGTGCTGGCAAAATGACGACAAATTGATTTCAAATAGGAAGTTTTACTTTTTTTCATTGACAGACAGGGAATAAAAAAAAACAAAGACAAGACGGCAACAGGTCTTAAGTGAAGTGAATGAGTGTTGGTAGACTAAATAATTTTCTTTTTCACATTTAGGAAAATTCTGTGATGCACAGGACAATCTAAAACAACCGATGTGACAGCCTAATTTACAAGACAACAACCAAAAGAGATGGTTTTCCTAGGAGTCACAGGTAATAAATTTCTAGGGGAAAAGATGTTAAAGTTGCTGTTCTTTCTTAGATTACATAGAGTATTTTCAAAAAGTTATCTCTTCTGGTTTTGGTGAAGCAGAAAATGTACAGTCAAGCAAGGACTTGAACCTATGTGAAGACTGACCCACACCAGACACAATCTGTCCCTTCTACTTTGTCTTCTTTACTATGTATTCCCTGAACTAAATACCTTGAGATGACTTCTCCAGAAAAATTAGTAGCACCTTGAAGTCTCAAATTTTAAAATGAAGTGAATTTGCATTTTTCTCTCTAATCTACCCTTTGATGAAAAAAAAAGAATCTGACTTTCTAATATGACCTCCTACATATCACAGACCCTTGTTGCTGTGCTATCGTAGCCAAGGATAGGAATGCAATTTTAGAATCTTTGTTATGAAAATGTAATGAACAAGCACCTGTCAGGAAGGAACCATAAACTCAGTTGCTCCTACCAAAAAGCAAGTAGAAGGACTTGCTAACCTCAAGGCTGTTCAGAGTTGAAATTACAGAGCATAATTCTACAGGGAAATTAGAGCAAAACAGTCATTGTGTCAAAACTTGAAGGCATAAACTCATTCTTTTCCCCTCACTTAAAAAAAAAAAAAATGCCACTTTGAGTTTGCATTGTTTAAGCTTTCAATATTAAATTCTCGATGTGCTCAATTTCAACAACTTCAGAAGTCACTTTAACACGGGAATCATCTTGTCTTGGGGAGTGGCTGAGGTGCAAAAGCACCTCCAGAGATCATCTAGTCCACCTGCCACCGCTCAAAGAGAAGGCAACTAGAATAGGATGCTCAGGGCTGTATTCAGTTGGGTTTTTACTATGGCCAGTGAATGCAACTCCTCAACCTAAGGGACCTGTTCCAGCATGTGATCACCTTTGCTGTATAATCTTCTGTTTAAACAGAATTTCTTCATTCCGTTAGTGCCCACTGCCTTTCATCCTGTCACTGGCCACCACTGAGAATAGCCTGGCTCCATCTTCTTCACTCCCTCCCATCATGTGTTCAAACACCTCCAGGCTCAACAGTCCCAGCTCTCCCAGCCTCTCCTTCTATACGAGATGCTCTGAGGCCTTAACCACCTTCATAGCCCTTCACTTGACCCGCTCCAGTATGTTCATGTCCTCTCATAATGGGAAGCCCAGAACTGGACCCAGCATGTCAGATGTGTCTCACCAGTGCCGAGTAGAGGGAAAGGATCATTGCACTCGGCAGAGCTGCTTCACAGCAGGCTTGTCCCAGCCCGTTCTAATACCTGGAATTATTCCTCCCCAGAGGCAGGACTTTGCACTTCCTTTTGCTGAACTTCATGAGGTTCCTGTCAGCCCCTTCCTCAAGCCTGTCAAGGTCCCTCTGGACAGGAGTGCAACCATCAGCTATCTCAACTACCGCCCCCAATTCTGTACCTTCTGTATCAGTCCAGTCATTCCTTAACATTAATTTCATAAGCAAAATATTGCTTAAGGTGCACTGAAGGGCATTTTCTTCAGACCTCAAGTAATTTATGCTGCCCTGTTTAACAACATCATCTGTTTTCAGGATCTTTCCCTTACAAATACTAGCACTGAATCACGTATGTTATTTCAGGTATCAGTCACACCAAAACTGTTGACTGAGGCAAAAGTATCCCCACTCTTGTTCCTTCCTTTGTACATGCCAGGATGCAAGCCTCAGTGCCATCGCCTCTCAGTGCTGTGCTGGAAGCTGGTGTGCAGTTGCTTGTCCACTACAGACTCCTCAGAAGTGCTGCTTTCCAGGATACAGGCCCCCTTTCATAAGGCACGGCTTGCATTCCCTGCTCTCTGGCATCCAACTTTGCCTTTCGCCGTATTAAAGACACAGTGTGTCTGAATGTGCCTGCAGAGCAAGTTGTGAGAGCTCCATTATCATTTACTGTTCTGCTGGCAATTACTATCAGTAACAGTTTTTTTGTTTACCTCTGCAACAATGATGAAAGCGCTCCATAGTATTGGGATTACTGTAAATACTCACTGGATTCAAAAGGACTCTTTTTTCTGCCACTTAGCCAATTTCATATTGACGGTTATTTTGTTAATCAAAATGCTTTACCAAATTAAACGTATTTTCTATCAGCCTCATTCACACATTGGACAGCTGTACCTTTGTTAACTTCTAGCTTTCAGCAGGAGGAGAAGGGTGAAGGTGGGAAGAGCTGGCTGTGGGATACTGCTGCTAAACACTTCTGGAAACACCACGGGAGCTCTTTGCAGTGCTGCATACAGAAGAACTCCATCCACATAATTGCACACTACTTAAACCCTACAGAAGGTTTATTTCAAGACTGTTGGCCATCCGAAGTATTCCAGAAGTTGCATGGGTGCTGGCACAAGGCTGGAAGAGCAGAATATTAGCAGAGGGGTAAAAGAGACAACACCTGGACTGAAAGCAGACATTTGTGTCTATTCATGAGCTTTCATTTCTGTTCATTGTAGCCTGAAGTTCAGAGAAAGTCCATTTGGCTTCTTGTACTGTTGCCTTCCCCCTCTTTCCCTTTCTGCTACCTCTCCTGCTGTATAACCATGCAGCTATTAGAACTATCCCGTAGGCAATGGACAGCTAAATGGGATTTTCCAGAAGCCTGGGGAAGTCTTCCAGTGGAATCTAACACTAAAATATCACCTATTAAAGGCTGCACTAAAAATTCCTTTCTTTAAATAACTTCGAAGAGAAGAAACCTATCTACTCAATTTGAGCCCATGGATTTCTCCCCAAACGTACCTTAATCTGTTCAGAAGATAAATGACCATATGGTTTAATTGTGCCTTCTTCACAGAAGCCATAACTTTCTCTCTTATGATCAGTACACCTTGATCCTTTTCATTTTCAAAGGCAGTCCCACTTATGAGTCATCTTTCCCTCCTCTCACACACACTTTTCAGTCTCTCCTTTTCATCCTTTTCCTCTTGTTTTAGTAAAAGCTGTAGGTAGGGCGAACTAAAATAGCGAGTTTCACAACTGGACATGAGACATCCTTAAATTTAGATCAAATAAGCCCTTCCAAAGTACACGAGAGCTTTCCATCCAGACAGATTTATAAAAGCTACATATAATTATGGAAAGGAATAGGAACAAAAATAGCCTGTGGACGATGCCCTCTCTCAACAGTGTATGGATAGGAAGGAGGACAGCCTCATTCTCTCAGAAGCAGGAGAAAAGGTAACTTGAGGCAGCCGTGGGAAGCCCCCACCAGCCCGTAGGCTTGCTAGATTGCTAAAAATCCTCAAGCATGATAGATTCCCATAGAAACCCTCATCTTCTACACTAATTGTTTTCCCAACCCTAATTCCAAACTATAATCAAACTGTAAAGCTAAGATTACCCCAGAAAACTTGACTACATCTCACTATCTGAGACTGCAAGTTCTTATCCAAGCTAAAGCAAAGACAGTCTTGGAAGAAACCTGCTTTGCTAGTCATCGGTTTGTCTTGGAAGTCTAAAAGTCAAGAAAACACAAAAACCTGTTGTCTTGCCTTGACATCCATAACTCCTACCCTTTCAACAGGCGCCTGCTGATGATAGCAGCAAGAGTCGTCTTACTCCTGACTTTCCTCCCACGCTTTGCACTGGCAAGGAGCCCTCACGCACTCTGTCCCGACTTGGAACGAGTTCTGCAGCCTGGTCCTACGCTTTCCACCGCAAACTGGAAATTTCGTGTCCACTTCAGGTAAATACATTTTATTGAATTAAATACAAGAAAGTAAATATGGCAGAGTTACAGTGCTTCTTGTGTAAAACACCGACTTCCAAGATAAACAGGAATGCTACACAGCTTTCGCATATTGCCATCCTGCAAACATTTCAATGCACAATGGTGCTAAAGAAAGTATCGGGAGAAAGATGGAAATTTTGGCAGCTGCTGAGGGGAGAGCCGAGGCTACTGGCAGTGGGCAGCATGTGTAAGGATTGCGAGATAAACACATCAGCCCTTTCTCACAAGTAATCAATAACAAAATAGTTATGTTTGAAATCAGACAACGGATTCAAGTGAAACTCTTATTTCACAGCCCTATGAGTTACAGGCTGTCTACTTGAGTTTGTAGTGGAGGTTTCCTTACAATAACAATGATATATACTTTCTTTTAAGCCAAAGCTGAAATTCAGCAGTATATTCTGGTCACAAAGGCAGAATTCTGCTGTGGCATGGAAAAAGCAGGGCCCTGGGTGCTCTCACTGCCAGGCAGGCTGGCTCCACCTGGCCATGTGAGGGGCAGAAAGGAGACTTTGCTATGAGTGCAGTCATGAAACTCAACCTTCCTTAGCCAACTTTGCATGTGACTGGCATTCATTACCACTCATCTGACCAGAAGCCCTATGAGCCTTCCCTTGTGTACCTTCATAAGCTACACAACTCAAGACCCTTGGTCGTGGCTGCTGCGACTGTTGGTTGTAAAAGCCATTCCAATTGCTACCTCCAAGGATTCTGTGATCTTTCACGCAAGACCACAACTCCTTTACTTTCACCTATTAACCGTCAGTCACATTAAAGCCCTGCTCAGAGCCGTACCTGTCAGACTGTACCTGCTAGAGCAGCACAGCCAGTCTTTCCTCTGGAGGTATTCCCTGATAGCAGTGATTGCTGAGAAGGCCTCCAGTATTGCAAGCTCACTACATACATAACTTCTAGGCACAAATTACATTTATATCTTCACCTACTTCAGTGCCAGCCATCAGATTGTAATTAAATTACGCGTAGCCTGGGAACCTCAGTCAGGGGCTGCAAGACAAGCGTACGAGGCATGATGCAAACAGCAATGAGCAGATTCCCAGTTTAAGTAAATATGGCTTTTCTCCATGAACTGAGGATGTTTTCAGCCATATTTGCTCTTCCATGTGCTCACAAACCTGCTAAACTGTCCCCAAGCCCTTCAAAGCTGGAGATGGGGAGAGTGTGTGAGTTCCCTCCAGCCCCTGGGCACTGCCGGCCAGGCTGTGGCAGCTGCACGCCCTCGGTAACCTAAGCAGTGAGTAGCGGCACAAAAGCTGCCTATTTCCTTGCGGAGCCATCTGTTAGGGTTTCGTTCCGCACAACTCCACTGGCTTCTAGTTGATGCTGAGGTCACACACACAGTGAGGCTCTTGGTCTGCTGCCACTCCAAGCAAGCGTCCTGTGTGTGGGGAGAGGGCATGGCCGGGGGCAGCCTCTGCCGGCCACCTCCACCCTCACCGTGTGGCCGGCTGGGCCAGGGAGCTCGCTGTGCTGAAAACTAATCACTCAGCCAGTGTTAGCTTTCAGCTGGAGCAGTCCCCGGTCTGACGAGCACAGAGAGGTACGAGGGCAGGCACCAAAGCAGGGAGGGAGGGAGGGCAGCATGACCCTATTTGTGGCAGCACCAACTTGGATCGCTGCAAGTCGACTGTGAAACCACATCCCCAAAGTGTCTCCTAGGATAGTTCCAGGAAACCCCCTCTGTTACCGGAAGCACTTCCAGTAGCACAGACCTGGTTCCCAAATCATCTTTTCCATCCTATCCCATCAGGCAATTAAAGGCTACTCTGACTTATGAGAGGATTACATTTCATTTCCAAGAACGTGCAGATAGGAAACAGCGGGATATTTTAGTGTCCAAGACAGACAGCCATTCTCGTGCTGCTGAACTGAATGAATACAGCATGTTGGCCTAGGGCACGATGGTGAGGAGCAGTGGGAAGACCTCTGTCCCTCAATAACCTCCTGCAGAAACCCATCATGACTGAATTGCTTTGCATTTCAATCCCTGCATGAAGCTAGTGACCACCTGAAGGATCTTGACATGGTGTTTAATCCTCTTCTCCATGTTACTGTCTTCAGAAATACCCAACAGTCTACCAAGCGGCACAACTGCTTAACAGCATGTGACTCTTGAATTTAAAATGATGAAAGCGAGTCTTGTCATATCTACCCTAAAAGGGTATCCTCAAAGCGCAACAAGGAAGAAACTGGAACCATCAGTTAGTAATATTATCACTCTTTCCTCACAGCAGAAAACAAGGAGAAAAAAGCTAATCAAATACTACCACCTTTCTTCCCCTCTACTATTGCTTCTCCTAACATTGACCACATTTGTGGTTAAATGCAGGGAGTCAAACTTCCTATAAGCAGTGTTGTTACGGTTCCAGATTTCCACTGTGGTTCAGCTGTATCACAGCTCTGGAAAGGCAAACTGGCACATGCTCAAACCGCCACCTTCCCTTGTTAGGGTGAAAAAAATTCCGTATTGTGACTCTGAAAGGTTCTTTATCTGAAACACCTCGCTGGCCTGCCTTCTAAGATTAAAGATCTTAATAGTGACTTTAAAAAACTACTTTCTTCAAATTTATATTCTGGATAAAAATGCTTATTGAAAACACTGATGCAATTTCATCACACTAGAGGAGATGCACATAGCCAGTTAAAATGTACCTTCCCATTATGACAATGCTTTTAATTCAAGCTTCTGGCTGGGAAGATCACTGCACCTGCTCCATGCCGGGGCTCATGCCCACACAGTCATGGAGAGGCACTCAAAGATGAGGCAGAGCAACAAAGAGGACAAAAAGCTTCATCTCTCAGGGAGAGGTGAAGTACTTGTGGAAGGCATTCAGCATTACTCTGCAGCAGAAGGAACAATACATTTTCATTTGATTTGAGCAACACTAACCAAAGAGACTGGGCTGAATCGGACCAAGTATCTGATATCAGATTTTCAGGAGGAAAGCAAACCTTCCAGGACCATTACAGGCAGGCAGGCTATTTCTAATCTTCTAGGCATGCCACACTTGCACGATCAGTGGGAAAGCCGAGGTAGCTCTGGTGGGCAAGTACATTTGCTGGGATCTTTATGCCACCCCTCTTACACCATTGCACTATTACGCAAAGTTCCAGATCTGTTGGCTTTTTCCGTTTCAACAAGGCATTGCCATCCAACGAGTCAATAAGGCAAGCTCAAGTATCTGATATTTTTAGCTAGATATACTATAGCACCTCATAGATGCCTCAAGTTTTCTCCCTGCAAGTTGTGAAGGCAATTTCCCCCCTTCTCCGCTGTTGGTTGAGCAGAGGTTGGGGACTGCTCTTCACATGCTGAGGCAACTGAGCTTTTCAAACAGCTGGAAAAGCCACACTTCTCCACTTCAAATTAAGTACTTAAAACAGATACAATCCCTGTCTAGTACAACTGGTGCTGCTTCCCCACCTTGGAGGAAGTAGGCAAGTGTTTGGAAACTGGCACTGAGGCCATCAAAAGAGTGAAAGTTCCTTTCTTACTGAAAACATAATGATAACTCTTGATTCACTCAAACCAGAAAGACCTGATTTTGGCCTTAGAGAAAGGAGTCCATCTTAGTCTCTGCATTGCGGATGAGAACAATCACATTTTTGCTTGCTCTGACTTATTGCTAAATTGATTATTCTCCAGGACTAGGAAAGAGGGAGAAATAAGGGAGATTGTAATCACCCTTATAAAAGTCTTTTAGGTAAAAGAAGTGAATGCATCTTACTTTTCCTAGCAACCCTCTTTCCTAATTCTGAAGCAAATAAATCACACTAAGGATAGTATCTTGAACATATGGCTCTGAATAAGGGGGATTTGCCTCCTTTCCTCCTCTCTCTTTTTTTTCTCCTCTAAATTAAATATGCCAGTCTCTGGAATTCCCTACCCGTTCCCTTTCACAGCAAAAGGGGTTCCTGTCCCCCTAAAACACAAATACCACCAAAAAAATTCCTTTGTACCTACTAACTTAATTCTGCCCACAGAAGGCTGTACCTAATAGCTAGCCAACAGCACACAACCTGTTCACTACTGCTGCGTTCACTTCCCACATATTCGGCAAACACGAAGCTACCAAGACGAGAATAGAGAAGGACTTCAGTGAGCCAAGACCAGCAGCAACATGAAGAGCATCTTTACAGATGAACAGGTCATAACAACGCTGGAGGCTGCCACATGATCCTGCATCTTTCTTTGACATCGCTCAGGTAAACACCTACAAAGCACATGGCTCCAAATACGGAAACTCATGGGATGTGTTTTTATTTTGCCCTTTGCTTCTCCGTGCACAAGACACCTCCTCTTACACGGTCTGGGCCTCGAATGCTCCCCTGTCTTTCTGCAGAGCAGCTGAAGCAGAGGACCACTGGGAAGGATGCTGCTAACCCCTAGATCTGGAAGAGCCTTCCCACAGGTGCCCTCTAGGAAGGGGGAAACACCCCCTGAAGTTCCTCACTCCCCTGCCTGCAATCCAAGAAGGCAGCTGGTGACACTGCGTGGAAGAGGATCACAGAGAAGTTTGCCAGCAGGAATGAAAGGGTAACAAGGATGCCAAAAGCCAACGGTCTGCGTTTTTCTTTTTTTTGGTAAGCAAAAATAAAACCAGGCAACACGAATGTGACTAGCAATAGAAATTAGGAAGAAAATGTAAATGATTTTGTAGAAAGCGTGAATTAAAGTCATACCAAAAGCCACCTGAATGCTTCTCTATCATAGGCAATTTCTCATGTTCTTTGATGTCATCTTTGCAGTGTCAGTTTTCGAGAGAACAATTCTCAGCTCAGCACGACAGAACAGTAATACCAACGGGCATGCAGAACATTAGCATGTTATAAATAAACTGCTAATTTGAGGTGGGAAAAATCATCAAGGCAGCTCTTATGATTAAGAACCAGAGAAAGAAAATGAGCAATTTGCTTATGCTTTCAGGACACTGTATTTTACAAAAAAAGAAAAAGGGGGAAAAAAAAAAAAGAGCTTTTTCTAACCCCTAATTCCTGAGGGAAAAAAAAGAATAAACCCAGTGAAATACCCACTGTTGAGACAAAGAAGCCAGTGAAAATGCCATTATAATTTTTAAAGCCCTCCCTGCGCCCACCTCAAGTAGTAAGTTGCCTTTTTTTACTGACTCAAAGAATTTTGTGCTTAAGGGTACTACAGCCGGGTTGTGAAGTTTCAGCTTCCTCTCACCCGACTTGCAGTTTTACGTAACTCTCAAGAGACACTTTTTGGCCACGGATACCACGCAGCTGAAAAAAAAAAACCAAAAAAAAAAAACAACCCACCCTAAAAATGTACGAGATGCAGAAGCATTATACAGCAATTCGGATCTGGGTTACTTAGAGCCACTCTTAATAAAACTCTTACCATGAAAAGTAAAACTTTATTCCGCTGAGCTGACAGCCAGGATTATTCGTGCCTGCGATAGCCCTGATCACCGCCCTCCGTCTGCCCCGTGCGGGGTTCCCTTCCCACCCTGTCCCCAAGTCTGCAAGGACAGATAACTCCCCGCCACAGCACGGCTGCCACCTCGGGTATTATTTCTGTACCACTCCAGCATTGTCGCTCTGTACCAGCATGACACTTACTAAGCATTGCTATAAAAATTTCTGCGAATATCTATGTTTTCTACGAGTGGGGATAATGGCCTCATTGCAATAGCCTTGATAAAAGCTCCAACAAGACAGCTTTCAGATATCACCACACAAAAGCCTTCTGTGAGAGCTGTAACCAACATCAATTCCCGCTATGCGAAGACATTAGACAAAGTGTGAACTAGCTTACTGTATGGGGACAAAAAACTGACTGTCAATGTGTGGGACCAACGCTGTCTAAAAACACAACGCTGGCAAGGCAAAATAGCACCAGCATATATACATGGTAATTGCCATTTAATTCCAGAATTAGCAGCACAAGAAAACAAGTACTGAAGGCAATATTAGGTTACTAGCATCACTCAAGACATTATAATTCCATATAATTCCATTTCTAGTGTCCCTCGTTGGAAAAATGACTTTAAAAACAGCAGATGTTAAACACCCAAGCAGAAGGCAAAGGAAAGCCCAGTTTCTATTACAGAAGCACTCAGAGAATGCAGCAAACCCTTCAGATCTGCTCCTTAGAGCATCTATTTTCCTGTAGAATCATGGAATAGCTTGGGTTGAAAGAGATCTTTAAAGGTCATCTAGTCCAACCCCCCTGCAATGAGCAGTGACATCTAACTAGATCAGGTTGCTCAGAGCCCCATCCAACCCAGCCTTGAATGTTTCCAGGAATGGGTACCTATCACCTGTCTGAGCAACTTGTTCCAGTGTTTCACTAGCCCTGCTGTAAAAAAGGCCTTATATCTAGTCTAAATCCATATTCTTTTCGTTTAAAACCATTACCCATTAACGATCATAGAATAACCTGAATTGGAACAGACCCATAGGATCATTGAGTCCAGCTCCTGGCCCTGCACAGGACAGCCCTGACAATCACACCAAGTGCCTGAGAGCATTGTCCAAAGGCTTCTTGAACTCTGCCAGGCTTGGTGCTGTGACCACTTCTCTGAGGAGCCTGTTCCAGTGCCCAACCACCCCCTGGGTGGAGACCATTTTCCTAATACCCAGTCTAAGCCATGGTAGACAACCTGGGACACACAAACCACCATTCCACCTATGGTACAAGATGAAACCTTTTTCTGTGCATCATTTTGTCCTTTTTACATACATATCTGCTTATACTCGGGTAGCATCTGAAAAGTCGGAAGCCTACTGTCAACCTCAATGGACTGCACCTATATAACTGCTGGGCCAAGAGATAAGGTTTTTCCTTTCAGACCTGAAATTTGCCAGATGACACCTCTTAAATGGAAGTCTAGGAAGGAGGGATGAAAACAAGTCTACATGTCAGTTTGTTTCTGAAAAACATTTGAAAGGCAAATTTGAAAGCTAAGATTTTAGACAGCATAGTACACTCGCCCTATGGAGAAGTGTTTCACTCTAAAATTACATCTGTACTTTAAAATGTGTAAAAAATATGAAATCCTACAGTGCATATTCAGTGGCTTGCAAAAAAAAAAATATAACTGTTACTGCACTCCAATTTTAGTACGATTTTATAACTAACGGGCAAAACCAAAATTATGGCAGTCATATTCAGAGAGAACTAGCACACTGGACCAGTGAGCCTGACACGATATATAAGAATTAGACTCTTGCACTGCATGGTGTGCACCATTGAGTCCTAAAGCAGAGACTTTTAATGTCACCTTAATTAACAAGGAAGGAAGTTTGCCAATGAGTTTCTTCCCCCACCCCCCTTCTCTAGCACCAAGTTATGCAATATGCAACAACCTTTGAACCAACAGCTGTACAACAAGCAAAAAAACCAAAACCAGAATAGCATGGTTAAGACGAGAATGTTTTTCAAGAAGTTCATTAATGAAAATTACTTTTAGAATCTATGCATACATAACCAACACACATACCACAACTCAGGGCAAGAATGCTGGAGCTGAAGCAGCCAAGGCTAAGCAAACATCTCTTGTTGTCCAGATTCCCAATACAACTTATTTTTACCAAAAATAGTTCTTTACATGTTTTCTACAAGTTTTCATAGGTCTTTGCAAAACAACTAGTGGCTTGCAAAGTCTGTGTGACAGGCCTGTAAAATTTCATTGTAAAAATAAAGAAATGAAAACCAAAATAATAGCAGCCTCCACTTTTAACAGTGACTTGTCCGTATAAAGCTCAAAATACCAAGGACTCAATATGCGATGCTGCAAGTGTGCATCACAGAAAACACTCCATATCTTCTTAAAAATCAGGTTCTAGACCCTTGAAGTAAGGCACCTGAATATGCCACGAGCCTTAGGTAGTGGACATTTCTGGGCCTAAAAGCAGCCACACACAAGTTGGATGAAATTTTGAAAGTAGCTGCAGGTGATCAAATTAAGTCTCCTACTCAAAGAAAGCAATGAAACAGGATACTGGATTTACTTCTAGAGGCAGGAATAAAGAAAAGCCATACTTGCCCACATAACTGAGCACACTCACAGAAGAGATGCCAGCTGATTTTGAAAAGGTGATCTTTAATGCTCCACTTCTCCTTCCTAGCTTAGTAGTAGGCCAAAGACCTTGGGCACAAAACACCCGAGAGCTGCAGGGCATGCACGTGCAGCAGTGACAAGAGTTAGCATGTTAGTTTTCACACTGTCACAGGTCAGGTCAACAACTGTCCGCATTCATAAGTGGGACAGGAGACTCATGACACACGCCATTAACCTTAGGCAAGCTCAGTTTGCAACTACCGGCACATTTGCCATGCATTCATGTATGTGTAAAAGGGAGGCTGAAACCCATGAAGCAGTACTCTCTTACCACACAACAGAGGCCATTTTCATTAAGCTCTGGCTTAATCAACACCTAGTCAAGCTCCTGCCTTCTCCCTTTACAGGGCTTGCAGATGCAAATATTTACCACAGCTCGTGTGGAGCTCACAAGGCATTAAGAACTCCATGAATGCCACTAGAGCCAGCAAATAGCAGCAGCATCCAAGCAGACAGCATAGTACTTCAAGAGACACCCATGCCAGGCATAGCACTTCCAAGTGTGGTTTTGGACCAACTTACTTGAGGAAAACAGAAGTTAAATAGTTCCTTTTTAAAGATGTGATAAATTGGGCAATTTTGCCAAGCCTGTCTTCAAACAGAACTAAAATTGAAACAGAATCCAAATACCTTACCAGCAGCACCTCCAGCACTGCAGCAGCCCCATCCCAGAGGCGCAGGCAGCCTCCCTCCCACTGCACACCGCTGCCTCCAGGTAACACGATGGGGGTTTCTTCTCCCCAGAACTACAAACACAATCCTGGTCTTGACAAATAATGCAGGAAGTGATTAACTCTGCCAGCCAAAACAAAAGCCTGAAGTCCAACTTAGTCATTTGTAAGGATGAGAATTACCTCCATATATACACAGTCAGCACTGCCAGCTGTAAATGAGATTATTTGCAGAGACTATAAAACCTGGAGATTTAGTTCCTCTAAGAGCTTTCCATCTGCTGAAGCCCCACACTGGGCAGGGCTGGATCTACAGTACCACCACTGGCACAGGAAACCCACTGGAACTAAAGTCAGAGTCTCCAACTCATCCTTAGCAGGCAGCTCCCACCACAAGCCAGGACTAAAGCCTGAGCCACCTTCCCACTCCTGCACACCCGCACCAGGACCAGCCCTGCCACCAGAGCCACGGCCATCAGCCCAGCAGACACCTTCAGATGTGAAGCCTGAATGATGCCATACTTGAAGCTACCAAGAAAAGCTCCTGTCTTCATTTCACATGCACCAATCTCATTCTTGGCGCTCTGAACAGGAGGGATGGGCTCAATTTCCCTCCCACAACCGCACCAGGCCTACTGGCCTGCACAGGACCGCGGTCCAAAGAGGGATGGTGCTACTTCGCTTTCCTTTTTGCAACCCACGTTTCATAGCGAGCTCTTCCCACAGCAGTCATGCCTACTCCTCCCCTCTGTCCCACACCTCCCATTCCCCTGCCCAGGGCCAGATGAAGACCTCATGAAACAAGCTGGGTCTGAAAGGGTCTCTGGCTCCTGCTAGACCTGCAAAGTGAGTACCATGCGTGCAAAACATCTTTCAAAGCTGCCAGTCCACAGAAGTTTCACAAGTAAAAACTCACCATTACAGACACCCTTGTTTTCACACCCATGTGGTTCCTTTATAAAAGGACACCTTTATCTTTACATT
Source organism: Mohoua ochrocephala (assembly GCA_013398855.1). Lineage (NCBI taxonomy): Eukaryota > Metazoa > Chordata > Aves > Passeriformes > Acanthizidae > Mohoua > Mohoua ochrocephala. The sequence continues at coordinate 4,234 of VZTA01003117.1, read as the reverse complement.
AATAGCTTTCATTTCAGGAGAAATGAATTGTCTGACACTCTTCAGCTTGGAGAAGACATCTGAGGACAGAAGATAATTTATCATAAACTGTGCAGAGAAACATATATCAGAAAATCATTTTTCCCTACCACAACATCTAGGATCACCCAAGAACACTACAGACAGCAAGTTCAAACTGAAAAAAAAAAAAAAACAACAAAAAGCAAGGCAAGAAACAAAGAAAATAGTTTTTTCCTTTCATACAAGATAGCTAAATCATGGCTAGAACTTGTTGCTAAGGTCATAACTACAGCTAGATTCAAGCAGCGATCACAAAAATCACTGGCCACTGGTAGCTATACAACTCATTGTAACCCCTGACCAAGAATCTACCAAGAATGCTCTCTTGAAGCAAGAAGGGCTTTCCTGTGCAAGCCCCCATCCCATGTTCTTTTCTCAAACGCTTGCCACAGTCGTAGTCAGAGACATAAGTGGGGGAACCCTTCATCTTGCAAAATGCAGGTGTTCCTCAGTTCAAAGATTCTTTCCCTTTTACATCCTTGCACATACTCACAGATGAGCACACAGTAAAAATTAACAGAACAGCACCAACGTACGTGGCATAAAACGAGGGGAAACAAAATGCCTGTAATTGCTCAACCAGGTGGAGCATCCTCTACAGAAGAATAAACTGGCCATAAAGTGACCCCTATCTGGCTTTTGGTAAGCTGACTGGTGGTGCAAGGAAAACACATTCACAGAAAGAACAAGTAAGACCAATGTCATAAAATGGAGGCTTGCTGGGACGATTTAACACCTCCGCACCACTGCACGGGCAAGTTCCTGTCTTGTTCCTTCATCTCACTCACCCCATCTTGGGCCCAAGATGCATGCCAGACCTAATGTTCAGACCCAGTTCTTCTGCCATGTTAAAGCAGCAAAAAAACAACCTGTCAGCACAGCCGGATGCTCCCCAGGCACAGTAGCAGGGGAAGAGCGCTGTCTGGCCATGAGCAGAGCAAAGGAGATGATACAGAGGAGACAGTGAGGGACAAGCAAGCCTACTCTTTCCAGCAACACTAAAGCCTTTGAGCAGCTCAGCTGCTCATGGAACCCTGCCAAAAGCCCTTATCATCGTGGGGCTACCATACTCAGGAGTTCTGGTGCAGATGGAGCCACACCAGCACAGCTGGACTCCGCATGAGGATAGCAAAGCTACACCATCAGCAAGCTACAGCCTATTCCTGTAGGGTTTTATTAGGATGCCCACTTTTCACAAGATGTTTGTCAGCGTGGTTAGGGCAATCAGGATTTATACTTCTTTGAACTCACCTCAGACAGCTGCACCCAAAGGACCATGTGGTACCTCCTCGGGCTCAGGAACAGTGTGTTGCTGGAGGAGAGGGATTTAAACCAAAGAAAATCCCTAAAATGCTATTCGAAAAGCAAAGGTCCCAGACTCATACTAACATTCATTTCTAGCAACACAAACTATCACGCAAAGAAAATCGGTCTGAATAGGAAAACACCTGTGTCTTCACATACAAACCTTTTCATTCCTGCAAAATAAAGAAAAGCTCCTAAGCTAACTGCCTGCTTCCTTTATGCAACCCTCACGTTCTTCTCCCATACCTTAAATCCTTGTTTATTATTTATGTCCTATTTGGCTTGCTCCTTTACATAACACCTAGGAGAAAGACTGTGGGTTACCCCATTTTTCTCCCTTTCCAGCTGCGTCTTGCTGAGAAGAAGGGAGGAAGGAAGAGGTACTTTCTAAACCACCAGAAAAATGAGAGAGGTACTAAGTATTCAGTTTGAAAATGTAAATCCTCCTGCCCCCTTCTGAAGTATGCCGAACCAGCCTCTCCACAGCTCATGTCATCTAAAGGCCACAGGAGTTCTCTACAGATATTGTTGTTAAGAGGATTTAGCCCCTTTTAAAAAGGACTTAACATGTGGGTGGTGTCTCCATTTAAGCATTTTCTCATGGCTAAGAAAATGGCCCTCTTCTTAAAGGCTTATCTTTATAACCCAAAGACAGTAAGAAATTCTCTACTATTTGAATTAGAAACATTTTGAGCAGCTTGCTTTTATAGCAGCCCCATTTCTGAGTACAGGGATTTGCAAATGGTAGTGACTTTCTCACACCAAGTGAGAAGGCAACACCAGGCGAGAATGCTTTTGGGGTACCTCATCAAACATTAATTTCTCCCGTGTTCTCATGAGGATCCAAGTTGATTCACAAACCCACTGACACTAAAACAGCATGGTGTCACAACTCCTGTGCCATCTCCCTGGCCACCACTTTCCCTTGATGGTCCCTGGCATTTCCCAGACCTGCCATGAGCTGGTTCAACCTGCTTGCCCAGCAGAAAACCTTTATTTATTTAGGTCAGGGTTAATTTTCCATCCTGGGAAGCCTAAGATTCCAAAAGGGAAAAGGCACCAGCCCCCAGCAGGGTGCAAGAGAGCATGGGAGGATGCTGGACCGCTGACCCATTGCCACAGCACTGACCCTGTCTCCAGAGGCTCGGGCTCTCCCCAGGGGCGCAAGCTGGTGGTTGTTTTGCAAGGGTTAAGTCTTCATTACTGCTTGTGTTTAAGCCATAGCAGGGGTTCAGATCCACCCGGTAACGCTTTCTATTAACTCCCCAGGAAGTGTGCAAAAGCTCCTCAAGTTGAAAGGGCAGGCAGGCTGGGTCACAGCCTCTCAGAGCCAGGGCTCTCCAGGGTACAAGGGCCCGGTAAGCAACCCTCAGCCACAGGAGCTGCCACTACAGGCGGCAACAGAGCAAGGAACTGGCTCTGGACAGTATGGAGACGCCTGCTTGGGACACGGAAGAGTGTGCAGGTTCTCATCAGTGTGGGGCTGGAGAGGGCTGTTGTTATGGACTAGGCCACTTGACAATGCTTTTCCAGCAGTGTTACACATACCCAACCACAGATAAAGTAACTAACAAATTCCCAAGGGGAAGCAGCTTACTTGGGCCAAAGAACCTTTTTTATTCGCTCATGTAGTTGAGCACCTCCCTGAAAAGCCTAAACGATACTGCTGTACTGACTCTTTTCCAGTCATACCATAGTTTATATTTGGAAGTGATGGGTGGGTTGCCAGTGGAGTTACATCTGCAAGGCAAGAGTATTTTCATAATCCTAACCAGTGCAGGTGTGCTGTCCAAATTTTAGACTTATCTCTACAGTCTTTTGCATAGCAGGGCCTTGTTTTCAGCTGAGGGTCTCAGACTCCATCCACCACTTGCAACTCAACTAATCAAGAGCTAAATTTATACTGGTGCTACTTGCCTGAGCTCACTGCCTCAACTACCTCACTCCTTTCACCAGTCCCTAATATTAGTTTCTCAAAAATGCTCTGCTAGGAACCAAGGGCAGAACACCCTCACCTCCCAGTCCCAGAAAATATTCCATGACTTTTGAGGAAAATTACCTGGAAGCCACAGACCTTTGAAAGGGCTGGATAGTGTCCCTGCCAAGCAGTTTGCGGTGAAGAAAGACAAGGCAGAGCGCTAGGGCGCTTCAGCCTGACTTCCCAAAAGATGGGTCTGCAGCAAACCAGCACAGCTCCGAGAGGGGCACTCGCACGAGCACGGCTGTCAGGGCAGAGCAGGATGCACAGCCCCTTTCCTGCTGTGTGCCATGCATGGCTTATCGCCCTGGGAGGGTGCCAGCCAGAGGCTGTAGATACCGCTGGCCTGACCACTCTCTTCCTCCCCCATCCCACATCTCTCCCCAAAGTTAATATGGGGGCTGAGGGCATACAGCAAACTTGCAACTTGTGTGAGGACTTTTTTGCAGGCAGAGGCCAAAATCACTTTCCCCGCTTCCAAACCTTTAAGGTGGAAATAAGCCTTCCCAGGTTTTTCAGGCCAGGAGTTCCTCCCATTAGAGGTAAGCAGCATACAAAAAAAAAAAAAAAAATAAAAGCACTAAAATCATACATGAAGGTCTTAGAGGATCTATTAATGAGAAATTTTAGGAGTTCCTATGACATCCACATCCCTCCCACAAAGCCAAAAAAGTCTGTATAATTTTCCTCCCAAAATCATCGTGTAACATATGCTCCTCTTTGAATTCACTTACCACCACCTTCTAGGAATCAACCTTCACATAGGACAGCCAAATATTTACAAAGTGGCCTGAAGTAGCCTGTTTGACACTGAGTACCATTAGGATATGCTGAAGACCAAGAGCACCAACAAAAAAAAAAAAATCAATTATCTTTTACAGCAAAGATGCT
>VZTA01003115.1:31254-55985 GCA_013398855.1 Mohoua ochrocephala | reverse complement strand
TATTAGTATTAATATTAGTATTATTGTTAGTACTACTATATTTCACTTTGTTTAATTTATTAAACGGTTCTTATCTCTCTCACAGAAAGTTTTATCTTTTCTCCCTCCAATTCTCATCCCCATCTCATTTGGAAGAGGGGAAAGTACTGTGGTACTGCATGGTATTCAGCTGACGGCTGGGGTCGAAGCACGACAGTGATGTTGACAGCACAGCTGTTTCCTCCTGCCTACCATTTGCTGCATTAGGATTCTAGCTGAAGTCCCACAGTTATCACAGCTTTACTCACCTCTGCTGGATGCTGAATTATATACAAGCAGGTGGAGACCTTTAGCGGATGTATGGGCAGGAATGGACACAAACACACCTTCTGAGGACGGCTATATGGCAAAAAGGAGTGAGAGAAAAATAAAAGCAATCAGCAGTTTGTGAAAGAGGATATACATACATTACACAAATACATATTGCATTCCCTTAGAAGTTCCCCTCACCACATTGTATTAAACTTCATGTAATTTTATGTTTGAAACTCCTTTCACTTCTAAAAACAAAGAGGCAAGTCTTTCATTGAAACGGCATTCTGAAAACAGTGTTCAGACCCTTCCTGTGGTTTGGTTAGGGTTAAACCAAATTAAAAATTCTTTTGTCATCTTCAAGATGAGCAGCTACCTAGTATCCATACCTTATTAGACAAAAAGCTTTGCTGTCTAATAAAGCTTATTGTCTAATAAAATCAAAGCTAATAAAATAAAATTGTCTAATAAAATAAAAAGCAAAAATTTAGTTTTCCTAACAAGTTAGTTTCAACAATTTTATGAACTATAATAGAACATTCAATATTTACAATTTATATAATATTTATAATGATTGATTAGAAGATAACATTTTAGAAGTATACACACATGAAACCCCAGACATGCCATATTTTAATTTTTTATAATTCTAACTATGCTGAAATATGTAGCAGACATGTAGAATGAAAACAGAAAAATCCTTATCAGGAACATCTAATCTAAGTCAGAAAAAGAGAAAATAAAAATTATTTAAAATTCTTTGGCGCCTGAAGCTGCTGAAATGACTAGCTGAAAAACAGTATCTAAAGAAACTATGCTTAGTATGAAACTGATGTGCTGAACGATCAAGAATAAACAGAAGCAAAGAAGTAAGTTTGAAGTTATTCACAGAGAAATTGAATTGTCACTCCAGAAAAACACACATTCACGTGCACATGCACGGACAGACGTCACTCTAGTTCCTTGCATACGTTATTCAACTACTCAGAAAAATAGAGAATTTTCTTAACAGCAAAACTACTGCCTGTATTCACCAATTAAAATCACACCATCTCTGCAAACAAAGCTCCCTAGGCTTAAAAAATACAAAGTCAGTATTTTCAGCAGTTATAGGGACTTGGAACACAATATCACCTGCCCCCTCCTTGTAACCTTTACACTTTAACAGTTCATATGCCGACGCAGGAGAGATAGTGAGCAACGAATCACTGCAGCAGATATGATTCAAAGAAGTGAATTCTGAAGACAGGTTCAGATTAAATTCATGATGAGCCTGACTGAAAATGAATTTGCTTGTTCACAAGAGCACACACCCAGACAGGTGGACTAAGTAATGTCACAGTGATCCAAGCCAGTACAACTGTTCCCCATCAAAACATTAGTAATTTAACAGTAAATGGCAGCATTGTAAAAAGGCAGTAACAAGTGATAAGATCCTCTTTATCAGTTGATAGGCTGTGCTAATTTAAAACCTGTACTTCTAGCCCCAGCTACTGAGGCACAGAGGCTATTCCCTTCTCCGCAGGGTATACCGTTAAAGGTTGCCCAACACCAGTCCAAATACAAAGCGAGGATGGGGGGGAATGTTGATGCAAGACAAGGAATTGGTACTTATCAAAATAAGCACCAGAAAAACTAATTTAAAATATTTAGACTAAAAGGCCTACAGACAATAAATCAGCCTAATGACAAACTGGAAATTATTCTGATACACTCTTCTGGTATACTGTTCCAGTAGCCTGCTGTTTTTCCTTCTAGTGTTGGCACTTTCCTGCTGCTAACGCTGCATAAATTTGGCACGTTCTGCTGTATTAATGGCCAGCCTTTGGGCCTAAAATTAAGCACTCAGTAATCTGACCATTTAGTGGGCTACCCAAGGGACCTTCATCACGAATGAACTGAGACCAACCTCACTTCCAGGTCCCATGGGTTGTTCTCCAGCATAATCCCATTGCCTTTTTCCCAAATTTTCTCACATGTGAGCAATTTAAAAAGAAATCTCTGTTTTGATAACAACCTAGAAGCAGCAAATACTGTGGTGGCTGTTTGTTGCCTGTGCTCTGATTGTTAAGTCTAAGTTCATCCTCTTTTTGATCATCAGGTTTATCAGAAATTCAGGTGTGTGTACCACGTGTGACTCCTTGGTTTCTTCCCAATAGCTGGTTCACTCCAACAGCTGGTTTCGCTAACAAGGTAAGTTGTTAAAAGTTCTCCCCATTATGGCATTTTCTGCTGAAGAGAGATTAAGGCATGAAAGTCTACTACAGCAAGCTGTTCCAAAACAGTTTGCTGGTGACCTCAATTCAATGAGCTACACTGTTCATTACCTCTCAGAAGCGCACAAAAAGAGCTTCCAGTGATTTCTGACCTCAGGGTATTTAATTATATCAAATTTCACTAGATATAAACTTAGTTACTTTCAAGTCTCCCTTTGGTATATGCTTTTTGTATTTTCCACATTGGTTTGGATTTTTCACAGGTAGTTTTTCAAGCTTTGTTAATCTCACAGAAAAAAAAAAAAAAAAACAAACAAAAAGAAGGAAATTACTTGGAAAGTATTTTCAACTAGTTGCAAAATAAATTCTGTCTATAATTTGATCTGCAGGGAGCAGAGCACAGACTATCACAAATAAAGAATTTCCCAATATAATTTAATTACTTACATATGCATATACATCACTTAACTTTAAGCACCCAATTAGGTACCTAATTATGTTGAATACATACTTTTACAACCCCATCCTGAGGGCACAAGACTTATTTCTGTAATTTAACTTTGGAACCTAACAGTTATTTGTGACACAAAAAACCCCCAACATTATTCCTACACAAAACCAACATTACCGGTCTACATTTGTGGGACAGGAAGCACTGCAGAACAAACCGAGTTCTGTTCCACCACTGCAAAAGCTGCCTTTGCTCTGAGACAGGTCACCTAGGCAGAAAAGGCATTTTGTCTTTTTTTTTTGTTTAGGGATGGTGTTTTAGTCTTGCCCTACATATACAGCTGCTGTTACAGAAGAGAAGGAGCAGCACCAGGAACTTCTTTAACACCAAACAACAGCTTTCTCTCTTTTCTGGAAATCAAAGTAGCAATCAGCTCTAGGCAGGAGCAGTAGTGTTCAGAATATTAAGGAAAAGGTTTGTGGGTGGGGATTAGGATATGAAGGAGGATAATTGTTGTTGTATTATTCACCTGTATGCAAGTTTGGTACAGCTCAAAGCTACCCAGTGGATTCTTACCTGTTTTTCAATACAGCATTTCTAAGTCTAAAAACCTATGACAAAGTAACCTATCACAATGGCATGACTGAAAAAAGAAAATAATCATTCCATATCTTCCAAGAGTGCTCCATATGAAAAAGACAGCTATGTATTGACTTCATAGCTTTCTTTCCATTATTTATATCTAAATTAATGATATTCAGAATAACATTAAGTCTATCTTCCCAGCAGAACTGAATCTGGACAGTGGACTGTGGTGTCGGGTTTAATGTGATTACTAGTTTCTCGGCAGAGATATTCTAAAAGTAAATATGCAGTAGTCCGGAAAATAGTGAGCTAATTCTGAAACTCTTTCAAAGTCTCTGTTTTACTTTACTGTAAATATGTCCTCACTTGCTTCAGAACTAAATTTTACCTTGCTACAAGTTCAAAGGCTTCTTTTGAGAACAAGCATCATTCTGTGAATGCAAATGAGTGTACTCATACACCCATACTCAGAAAACTAAGGCTAGGTAATTCAAGGATTTAAACGCAAAGTAAGCGAAAACTAACAAAGTTAAAATTTTATGCTCAGCATCTGTAGACATTTGTATGGAAACATACAGAGGTTGAGCACGCCAAGGACATGTTCTAGAAACAATGCTTCCAGTATTAAAATAAGGAAGAAGCTGATGGTTTTTAACTACTAACGCTTGTAGCAACATATTCATGTTCCAACACATACTGCCAAGGTCAGGTCCCAGACTGTACTTTCAAAAAACCATGCCTGCCGAAACGGAAATGGCTGCTTCAAGTAAATTATATTTCTTTACTGTTTTTGTCAAAACACCAAGGGTTTCAAGGTCAAAACCCACCTGAGAAATCTGAAGAAAAGCCACAAAGTTACCATATGTTTGTTTTATACTAATGTTTTAATATATGTTTTACACTGACACGAGTCCATTACACCCATGCATTAAAACAACATTCAAGAGTTTTACAAAGCTGGGGCGGAGGGGGAGAAGTTTAAAAGGAGAATCCCATCTATTTTAAAAAATTTGAGAACTAATGTTATTTTTGCTACTTTTGTATAAGAGGACAAAAACAAACTAAAAATTGATTTAAGATGACATTTTGCATTCTCCACCTTAACCAGCTATAGAAGGAACATAAAAGAAAGAGTGGATTAAGTTAAACATAGATAAGTATAAAGTTATGCATTTAGGAAGAAACAATCCTAACCCAACATTTAGGGAAAAAAAAAAGGATCTAAAGTTATTATGACATAACATTCAATAGTACAAATTTTCAATAAATAATCCTGTGAAAACAGCAGTTTAATGCCTGGCAGTTATCAAAAATGCAGATCAGTTGTAAAGTGTTACCAAGAAAGGATGAAATAATTAAACACGGAACATTATTATGCACCACACAAACCTCTGGTGTGCACTCTCAGTGCTGGAGAAGCCAGATCAAAAATACCTGGAGTAATTTCTCATGGCATCAGCACTGTCTAGGTTTCTTCTAGGCTTATTTTGGACATTCTTTACTCAAGCAAAATTTCAAGCCTTAATTTTAAAGGAGTTTCCTGAGAAAGATCAGGCATAGGAGATTACTCTGACCTTCCATGTTCCAGCTCCCATTTCTTCCTCCCATCTCTTTCAAAAGACTTAGAAACTCACTAGTCATGAGGCATAAAAATGTAACATTAAATCCTTACAAACTTCGTTAGGAGTCAATAGCCACATAAAACACAGTATCAGAAACACAGGTGGAGGGAGTAGCAAGAACAATAATAGAGCACTTCCTTTTCCACTTGGTAATCTGTATAACATCAGCTTCCTGGCAAAGATAAAAGGAAAAAAAAAGGCATATTGCCAAAGTTTTGCTTCCTACAAGAAGTTATAAATAAATAAAACAGGTGTATGGGTTTGTTTTGTTTTGTTGTTTTAGTTTTTTAATGATCCAGCCAGTGAATTTAATGGAACATATCTTAAGTTTCCTGAGTAAAAACATACACTTAAATGTGTATACATAGGAAAAGCATCCAATACAAATGACAGTAAAAATTTTCTGTTCAAAGAAAAGATCAGACACAATAGGAAAAAACTTGTTTCCATGTTACCCAAGAATATGAATCAGCTACTTGGCAAACAAATCGCCTTCGGGTGTAAAAAGGTAACTATTTAAAGAAAATTTAGTTACCCTGCACAAAGGCTTCTGTAACCGTTTCACCACAATTAAGGACAGCAACTTTACGCAACAGAACACAGAAATAAAGTAATTCAACTGAAATCTAGAATTCCTGGTCTAATTCATATGAAAAGTTCTACCACAACTCTCATGGTATCATGAAAGAGCTATGGAGTCATTTGTTGTCTCTCCATTTTGCAGATAATTTTCCAATGCACATCAAATATGAACTGTGCTAAAGAGCTAGAGACCCTGAGTTTGAATGTCCAGACTTCATATAACTCCGTATCACTCTCCGCTTCCTTCTTTTACTGCTCCGGAGTCTTGGCCAAAATAAAAAGCATCCTCCTAGAAACACTCATTTAGATCAACAGTATCAATGGATCAACAGTAGAATGGCCTGAGTTGGAAGGGATTTTCAAGATCATCTCATTCCAACTCCCCTGACACGGTTAGGGACACCTTCCAGTAGATCAGGTTGCTCAAAGCCCTGTTCTGGCCTCGAACACTTCCAGAGATGGGTCACCCACAGCTCTTCCAGGACAACTGTTCCAGTGCCTCACTACCCTTATAGCAAAGAATTTATTCCTAAGATCTAATTTAAACCGAATTTTATCTCTTTCGACCTATATATATTGCTCCTTTTACAATTTAAACCCACAATGTATTCTGTAATGGGTTCCAAAACTTTTCTATCTAGTTCCAGGAAAAGCCACCACAGTACTATATATTAAATTCATTAAAATATGCCACATTAAGTTTAGCATTTTGTACTAGAAACCATTTAAGGCAGTATCACAAATTTCCAAACCAACAAGACCATAGAATTGACCATTAAATAGAGGTTACCATTGTATTCAACAAGTTCATTTCCAAGGCACTTTCCTGATAGTGGTACATTTGATAAAACATAGCTTCTGTTGCTCTTGCTACAAGGTACTATCAACACAGCACACTTGGTCACAGTATAAAGAGATATGATATACAACAGAGGCATTCAAAAAGCAGTGCAGTATTTTTAGAAAAAATATTGCCTTTGAACCAACCCAGTATCCCACTGGAACTAACAGGGTCAAGTGGTGCACCAATAGGAGAAGGCAATGGGATGGGGCCAGAGATACTTCAGAGAAGAGGTACAGAAAGAGATTCAGAAGGGGGACAGGGAGACAGAGTCTGCCTTCTCAACAAGGCATGTACTACTAGTGAGCAGCTAGGAGATCACAGAATTATTTCCTAGCACTCAGATTCCTTGGCACCAACTCTCAGCAGTTCTCCAGCTCCTACGTGGTATGGTGAGAAGATACAACCCTTGGCCTTCCTTCTGTTTTCCACTCTACTCTCAGCACTATGGCCTCCTGTGCAAAACCCTGATTTTCCATCATAGTCAATCAATTTGAAAACTTTGCTTTCTTGTAAATTTGAAACAATCCTGCGCCTCTGCCCAGAGCACTGGACTTCAGAAAACCCCAACAATGAATAAGGTATTTAATTCACGGAGGCATCAAGCAACACCAGCAGAGACAAAGTTCAAAAGGAAACACCTATTTACATCTGTTTCATGAACAGTTATGTTGTATCACATAATGGGCAGGAGACGAATTTACAGCAATAAAAAAGCTGTCCATCATAAAAGTTACTAAAGCATGAAGATACGTTTTTTAGTTCAGAAAATCACAAAATCCACAAAAACCACAAACATCACTCTACAGGTGCCCTGTATTTATGCTGATCCCCAGGCACCTGATATTCATTGTTTAGCTCTCCACCACAGAACCTCATGTTTGACCCATTTGTTCTGAGTGTGGTTTACTTGCACAAATCACTATTTTAAAAAAAGAAGTAATAGACCATTATCCAGCTCCTACACTCAGCAGGAGAAAATAAAGCTCAGCGAGGCAAGAGTGGAAAACAAGAGTACAGACTATATGTGGTTCCATTTTAACATTTACTTTCAGAGCAACCCAATATATTTCAGGGATTATGTCCTGAGCTCTTACCAGGTGAAAAAAAAAAAAACCAACAAATCTATCTCAAAAAGCAAAATCATAGAAAGTATCCACAATGTAAGTCTTTAAAGAAGCTGTTGTTCTACTGCTGATTTTCAGCTCAGAGTTTTCAGCTGTTGACAGCCAGCTACTAGAAATGGGATTTGCATCACCAACTCATTTCTTCTTCAGCACCAAACAACAATCAGCTTGTAATGATTTCAGTCAAAGCTCAACTGGTCTGGATTTGAACAACTGTAGCAATACATTTGAAAAGCCTTGCTTACAAAGATTACAAGATCTTATTCTTCCTAGATTTAAGACTAAAACTGGACTAAAAAAGCAACTCTCCAGAAGTAAGGGGCAGAAGCAGTCATTGCGTTCATGACAAGCTCTGAGTTCTCATTAAGGAAAACCTTCCTATCTTTTGGACAATTACATCAGTTAGTGCAGTCCTTCAAAAATTAGGCAAATAAATAAACATACATATATATCGCTCTCTTTAGAAAATGTGTATTTGTAAAAATATATAAAAATTAATGAAGAAAAGTATCTTTCTTTCCAAGTGTCTGGTATCTTATGTATCATTTCAAACTTCTCTTCTATTTTGCATTACCGTATTTTTCACGGTGGTTTTCAACACTAACTAAACAGTACAAGAGATTTTATCCTCATCATCAGTTATAGTAGAAGCACATATTGAAGACACAGTATCTAGAGAACAACCAATTATAGGTGAAGTGGTTTATGCAGAAGTTTATAACACTGTAGTGACATGCAATTATATTAGAAGAATTTTAAATTCATTTGGACATTTCCTTTAGACTTTGACACTAAACAGGAAGGAACAGGTTACCCAACAAAAACTAGTACATTCTTTAGTACAGCATGCGTATGAATGCTATAAGAGTATGCTACCCTTAATGCCTGACCTTTTGCATATTTTTATGCTGAAGTTAAACAGACAAAAATCAATATATTTCAAAAATGTGGACAAAGGCAGCATGAACCTAATTAAAGGCTTTTAAGTTGTGCAGTGTTCTCGTGTGTCCATTTCCCAAGGCAAATAACCTTTCTTCCTGACCAATTAAACCATAAATAAAGGACAAACAAGTTAGCTTGGGGATTTTTTTCAGCCTGGAATGTTCATGGCAGCTTTACAAGCCTAATCAAAACATATCCAAAACAACAAATATCTCCTAGTGCTTAAAAAGAGAAAAGGTAGGAAGAAGAAAAGAACAAAATATCCACATTGTATCATTTTCTGAACTTATTACATGTAAGCAGACTTTGGCAGGCAGCTTTTCTTGTAAATACCTTAAATTAACAAATCAATAGGAGAACATTCTTTCAACAACTTAACTGTTTACATTAAAGTTGGCTGTGGTTTCCACCGGAACTAATAGGAGTAAATAAATAAAATAGCATTTAGCTTATGCAGCACTGCAGTCATTACAGAAAGACCAGGAAAGCAAAAAACTAATGAGCCTGAGATGGTTGACATTTTCATGCATCTTGGCTCTACAGTCTGGCAAAATAGCTGGCACCCTGACCCTAGCTTGATGCCAGACAGCTAACAGAGCTTTAATTTTGTTGAGGAAGGTAAAGCAGTAATGGCATTTAAAGTGAGCCATTGAGACATTAAGAAGTTAAACTCAAGTCTTGCATTGCCAGCTTATAATTCCCAATCTGTTTCACAAGTTCAGATGCTATCACAACAAAAGACAAAGCAGAAAAATTGCGTAACCAAAACATCTCATGAAAAAGTCCAGAATTTCCGAGGGAAGAGAGAGGAACCCACCAATACAAACAAGAAAGAAAGAAAGAAAAGAAAAAAAAAAAAAGAAAAGAAAAAAATTCCAACAATACAGCACCAGCATCTTGGGTCTGGCAGGCTTGGTAGTTCCTTGTATGCCTGCACAAAGAGCCTCTCCATGGACGACTCCCAGAAACTGTGGCTGACCAGTCCTTCTCCCCCTCTTCTCAGTCTGGTAGCTTGGTGTGAGGGAACACAGGCTCTATAGCACCCCATGTATAATAAAGGTTCATAATTAAGACTGCAGTGAGACAAGGAAACAGAGATTAAGACACTGCTAGCAGGAGCTACTGACAGTACATTTCAGGTGCAGTGAGCAGTTCAAACAGCAACTGAAGCTCTGTAAATGCAGTCTATAAATCTAAAGTTAAATTTACCTAAAAGTTTCCTGCACTGTTCTTTTGTTACTGCTTGTTTCTTGATCAAAAACAGGATGCTTACAATTTGTCATCAAGGGTAATATTGCAAAAATCTATGCAGGTAAGAATAAAAACTTCCAACACTGAATTTCTATGTCCCAGCTTATGGGGTTTTTTCCAGTGTTGAGTTTGAAATGAGCAATAGTCTCTTCTTCAAAAAACACTGACCAAGTTTCAATAAAATTGGCCTTTCTATCTCCACAAAAGCAATAGGTCTTTTCACAATTGAAATTTAGGTCTCCTATGCAACTTCATCTTATCTAATATAGTGTTTTAAACACAAAACCTATTGAAACGCATACTTTATTTTTTAATAACAAAACCAAGTCTGAATCCTAGTTTGAAATAAGCAGATGAAAAAAGAGCGTTAAATTAAAAGCACACTTCTGTACCAAATGAAGTCAAGGGAATTCTGTCATTGATTTTTAATGAAAGCAGGTTCAGTACCCACACATCTTTCAGAAGTTAAAAGAGCTAAGTTCTTGTGTCTCTCAATCCACACAACAATGCTATATCCTGTCACTTCCAGCTATGAATTTAACCTTTATTCCTTTCAAAAATTAAAAAAAAAAAAGTCTATGAAAGGAAGGTATTGTTATAATTTATTATGGTAATACAGAACACACAATAGAATTCCCTTCCTAAATTATATTTAAGCATTAACATAAAAGTAGATAACATCTATCAGACAAAACTCTTTATTTTAAAGACTACACATTCCTGTTAAAAATAAGATTCTGTAGTGTATCTTCAACTGAATGCAAACAAAAATACAGTTAATGGAGTTTCATAGGATTAATAACCCGCATTAGGAAAATGGTTAAATATAAAATAGAACCTTCAGCTAAAGTATTCTAGCGTAGAAGAATGGAGTTGTGTTTATACACTCGGAAAACTTCAGTATAACTCAACATTATAAAATCAAACAAAAAAGCCAGTGTTCAGACTTCTTGATGCCACTGAGCTGTATGAGCACTTTAAATGCTGCACTGCAATCTAGTGTCCTTTTTCTGAATAGCAGCACTTCTGTCAAATACACTGATTCTGATCTACCATCAATCTTATTAAAAAGCAGTCAGTTTCCTGATACAGTGCAACAAAATAATGTATTTTAAAACAGTATACCTGTTATTTAACAGTAAAAAGTTATTTCTCTAAAATATGTTGATTTTTACTGAATACAGAATATTTCTTTCATTTAACCAGGCCTCAAATGCATTAAGCCATTCTAAATCTTTTTCCAGATACTGGAAGATGCTGCTTTTAAGGTAAACAATCAATTCAGCACAAGTGCTTTTTAAATGCTTAATATAGCAGTCACCACATCAAACCTCAGAACCTCAGATTTTTACCACTCAAGGTGCTTTGCAGGCTTCATGTCTTAGGAAAAAATACCCCACAATAACGCTTTCTTTTAAACAAGAAAGTTAGAAGTCTGTTGCATAGATGAAACTTTCTTGTGTAACTTGGAAACACTGGTTTTACAACTAATGTAGTATATATTTAGCAAGCATGCTTATAAAAGTTAACAAAAAACAAGGTTAGACTGCACTTGAGTACCTCATTAAGAGATTGAGAGGAATAAGAAGGATCACAACAGTTAAGTTAATAGTTGATGTTGCACTCATAAAAGTATTACTGCTTGGTCTGAGAGGCCACTGGTATTAACTTAAACAGAGCACAGCAGTACAAAGCTATAAACAGACTCATAAAATAATTCAGAATTGGACAGCTTTGGACTCAAAGCAGGCATAATTTCAAAGGCCTCGAGCCAACTGATCTTAGCCTACCAGAGTCTAACTAGGCAACCAGCTCTAGCATTTAACCATTCTCACAAAGCATTATTCGTTTTTTGTGAAGCTGAAACACAGCTACACTCTGAAACAGAAAGGACAGGGCCTCTTCTCCCACCAGGGGATGCTGCTGGCCTACGCTTACCCTGTTGCCCACCTCTGCTGCAGAGTGGTTCCCTTGCAGGCCAGTACACAGACTGACAGTGATAGCTGGGCTTGTTTAGCCCTGGGCACTGGGCTTCAAATGTGCTGAATTTCGTGAGGTTCCTCATGACTAGACAGCTGTCAGTGCCTCTCTGAACGGCAGCTCTAACCTCCTGCAGTACAGCAATTGCTCCCTCCACCTGGCTGTCACCTGCAAGCCGGCTGTGCATGCCTTCCACCCCACCACCTGGGAACTAGGAGCATGTTCAACAGCTCTGCACGCAGCACAAACCCCCACAAAGATCTTTCCTACTTTGAAATGTTGATTGGTTGAGCTCAACAGCCCAGGAAGCTCTCTTTGTTTATTTTGTAGACCCATTCAGTAGTCTGCATCTTTCCAGCTCAACTTTTGTAGAAAGCTCTCAAATACTCCCTTAATATTCTTATGCGCAGACAAACATAACCATCCCTCCCTCCAGAACCTGTCATCATGGTTAGATACTGTTAAATCCATTAACCAGTCTGTCAAAGAAGGTGGGCGTGCTCTTCTTCCATTTGTCCCCTATCGATGCTTTTTTCAGTGGTATATGACTTCATTAGTCCTCTGATAGTGCCCTTACTAAATTTCTCCCCAACCCATCTCCCAACAGCTACAAAATCTGCATTTGCCAAGATGAACAGAATTCTGTTATGAACAGCAGTAGTTCATAACAGAATTATACTAAAGCATAACCAACTTAATAGAGTTTGACAGATTATATCCAGTGCACCGTTATAAACATCAAAGACATTACTGAAGCAGTTTTAAAGACTTAAACTCCAAGACATTTGGGTGGCTAGATACCTTTAAAACTACTTGAGTTTAAAACACTTACTCACCAACATCCCCTGTTCATTTTGTAAGACATGAAGCAGCTATAGGTGAAAGTAGGCCTGCTGTACACTATGGGTTATTTTTTAATCTACTTGGAGATGACATATTCTAAAAGGCACTTAAAATCAACTTAATGCACCGTATTAGTTGCCTGCTTTTCATGTATTAGGGTTTTTAAAAGAACTTAAATGCTCAAGGAAAATTTGACTTAGGTCTTCAGAAGAATCAGCACAATTGGATTTCATTGATCTCGCTTTGGTATTTTAATGAAGAAATTTCCTATTAGAAAGGTCAATTAACAAGCCCTTCTATTAAAGACAACAAAATAAATTTAAACTCTAATGATTTTACAGCCTCACAACTTCATTTGTTGAAAATTCTAACAAAGAGAATTTCTAAAGTTTCTAACCAACAACTCTAATAAACCAAGGGGGGAAAAAAAAGCGGGCTTATTCCCAAATTGCTTAAGTGTAATATTGAATTCAAAAATACCAAGAAAAAAAAGTTCCATACATTATAAAACTGAATTGGACTGCTACTGTCGTTTCATACAAATAGCAAACCATAAGAACCCCTAAATCACCTTTTTTTGGATCATCCTTTTTTTATAAAATACCACTGTCTTGATTTAACATTTTACAGCTGTTAAGAATATAATCCATTGTTAACAAAACTAGTCTTATTTCTAATTAACTTTTCTGGCAGTAGATTTCCTCAGACTGTTTGGCTTCTTTAATAAACCCATAAACTCTAGGTGCTCTCTAGATAAGGAGCATTTTCTTTCCACTATCTGACATAAGCATCGAAATATTGAATTCCTGAACATTTCATATTCATTCCAATTTGACGCATTTATTCTCTCCCTAGAGCACAATTCGCCTGTTTTCAATTTCATTGAACTGGACTTCTGGAATAAACAGAAATGTTGAAGTGATAAACAGAAATACAGGCAAGAATGCCAATTCCATTATACCATAAGAAAATAAAAATATTTTATAATAAATATTGTAAGGTTGTATAAGCTGATATTGTCAATTGACACAAAAAGTGTGCATTCAAAAGTGCTCCTTCCAAATGTAGTATGCATGCACACTCGATTTTATTTAGTATTTCTAGCCTTTTGGACAACAGTTGATTGACTGCTTAAAAAAAGGAAAAAAGGAAAAAACTCTCAGAAAATTGTATTCTCAATGATTAATATATAAAAACTAAGGAAAACATGTAGAAAGAAATAAAGACAAGCCAGAGTAAGTATTTAACTACTCACTAGGTAAAAAAAGTTCATGTTAACTTTACAACATAGATCATCTACTATCTACTACTTTGTGCCAGAAGAGCCATAGGATGAGGCCTCCAGGACTCATTTGGTCCATTTTCTTTACACAGTTCACAGGAAAACAAAAATTAAGTACAGCAAGGACACATTCCCCTTCACACAACTAATACAGCTGGACATTTATATGAAACTAAATTTGAGATTAAATAAAAATCGTCTGTTAGAGACAATTTGCACTCTTCCATATTGACACGCTAAATAGATTCTGGAACTGAGTAGAAGAATTTAAAAATAAATTCGTACCATAAATGATAGGCAAAACTAGTGTAACTCAGAAATTGTATGCAGAAAGATGGAGGAAAAAAAAGCTGCTGACTATGTCTTACAAGCCAAAGGAGATGTATGCTTCTAGTAACAGCACGGACAACCACTAGGCTGACATATCCAGGAGTCCAAACTTGGATTATTCATTCCAAGCAAAAAGCATTACAGACTTTGATGAAAAACATGTCAGCAGAGCTTGTGAAGCAGAAGTACAACCCTGGTAAAGCTATAAAAGTGACAAGTGAAAACTGAATCCAATGCCCAAAAAACTATTTGACTTAAAAAAAAACAAAAACGAGAAAGTGACACACAGCTGCATTGCAAGGGATAAATGTGGACAGGAGATCAGGTGGTGGAATGACATACGGTCACAAAAAGGAAGAGAGAAGACTCCCACAAACACTTACCACAGCTGAAAGGAAAAACAACAACAAAAAAATTCATAAATGAAAGACATCCAAAAAAACACAGGTGGAAGAAGTCAGATCACCCTGATAATTCATTCTCAGACTAGTCAGCGAAAAAAAAAAGAAATTCTAAGCATACAGTTTCAACGAGGGAAGAAGGTCTGAGTGATGCACCTGAAGTGGTAGAAAGCTTCTTTTCTTTAAAAATGAAACTCAAACTGAGGGGAAGACTTAAAAAAGAAAAAATAAAATCCACTGGGTAAGTGAAAAACATCTGACTGAAGCAAGGCCAATTAGTCACTCTAGAGCTCACACAAGCTCTAGAGTACATTACATCATAAACAACTCAGAGATATGTCAGGGCTGGATCTCCTCAAAAGGAGATAGCACTGCAGGTGAAATTCACCTATGCTAATATCAGATGTAAGCCCCATAAATTACATGAAAAATCACTGGATTTGCTGCACTTAAACCAACTTTTATTTGAGTATATGGGTAACAGTCTTCAGCTACTTTTGTAACTCCCCATAGAATGGAAAGTAAAATTCATCTTTTTTTCACGTTTTTGCTTTGTGCTACATTTACAAAAATCAAAAGCAAATCTTGAAAAATAATCATTGGTATTTTTAGTATTCCTTACAATTAAACTGAGAAGGCTTGATCAATGTTGAAACATTTTTGACTACTTTTACAAACACTACACCATCCCCAAGGAAAAGTTGTACTTGGTATAATTACAAAATAGAAGCCAATCAAAGGTACTACAGTTGTTTTAATTAACAAGATTATTCTCTGCTGCAGTTCTTGTCTTTAGTTGTGCTCCTATTAGCTTATAGTTATCCACAGCCCACAGGTGGCCAGCCTGACATAACCTTTTTCCTTTTTTTAATGCCAGCAGATGAAAAAGTATGCTAACCAACTCAGCTGAGACACAAAACAAGCAGCCTAAAAAGGTCTCTACTCATTAATCTGATCGCAATATAAGAGGAAACGAATAAATGCCTTTGAGTTTTAGTGCAGCAGAAATAAGTAACAGGGAAGTCACAAAATCTATAATGTACCAACAGCTCTGGAACCACTCATTATTGCTAGTATGGACCAAAGAAACAGCATGAGAAACTTCTTAATATACAGTAACTGCTAAACACAGAACAAAAATAAACACTGTTTAGCTAATTCTAGCCAATAGAAGATACAGAATTTAGTGAGCAAACTACAGTCCTTTAAAGCAACATTACCAGAAGCATGCTAAGATTACAAAAGGCACTGAACTTCCAAATTAACACTTGATCATTTTTCCATTTACCTTCAGCTATTCTTCTTAAAATGTGGTACAGATTACATATATTGCAGTTCAATTTCAAACAAATTACATCTTAATCTGTAGTTGGTAAATTCTGCGTCTTTTTTACTATCAAGTACACAATTTCAAGACACTCTCTCAGCATTCCTCAAAACTCTTTGAGAATCTTCTATAGAAAATAAATAAAAAACTTAAAAGACACTTGTGTCTATCAAGCAAAAAGGGTAATTCTTGAGTGGAAGAGACTTTCAGTTTGTATACTCTTACTTTTCACATCCCCAGCCCTATTAAAATTTCTTAGCCTCTTCAGAAGACCTGACATATTACTGCATAAATATCTTTGCTTCTCCAGTGGCAGGGAAATCAACAAAATCACTTAATGCTGAAATAAATTTTCACTGTTCGTAAAATAACTTTTTGCTGTTGCAAAAATAGGCACTTATTGTTAAAATATTCTGCATTCTGCTGTAAAACCATTCAGGAATGTTCTTTCTTAATGTGTTCAAAAACTCAAAACAATAATTTGTTCTGTGGTTTTGTGGTTGGATTCTCTGCTGGCCAGTGAAGTACAACCAACTCCAAGACTAGGGGGAGGAGGCCTCTAGCACCTTCTTGCTTAAGAATTTAACTCACCTTCTGGCTTTCTAATTGCAGTGATTCTGATCTCTCAGTGTGAATACACATTTCCCTAAGCCAGCTAAGAAAGTATAAATCAAATAACAAAAAAATGCGGTCATGGCAAGAGAGCCCTTCTTGCCGTTCACTTTTGCTACAGCACTGACAAAGCCCCAGAGAAGGGTCAGACACCTGATTGACACCAAGGTCTCTTACCTTCTCAGCTGCCTATATACCTACACACTTACGGAAACTGAAATATATCTACCCTTATGTATTGCCTATTTATACAAAAATCACTGAATATTGGAAATAAACACTTAATTATATTCACAGTGAGGAGATAAGAAATCTTTGCCAAGTACTTCTAGCTATTTTTTGAAGAAGTACAACCTATAGGTGAAAAGGCCTCAAACATTTTATCAGGCTTTTCTGTGTTAAAATTAGCTTACAAGAGCCTCATTCCAGTTAAGGCAATTATGTCCCCAGGTCTGGATGACACTTTGGAAAACCCATGCAAGCAATTACTGGGTCAACACAAGGGTACAAGAGAATTGCAAAGGCACTGTATTTTTTGAAAATAAATGAAAAAATTACAAGAAAGAATATTCTGTTCCACAGGCCAAAAATCTGTTAAGAGATAAATAATTTCTGATTCCTTCAGCCATACTGCAACGCATGGAACAATTTACTCACTCTTCTACTAAAAGCAACAGCTGAAGACAAGCCCTTTAAAAAACCTAGTTCCTCTCTCCAGTGCTTCCCTTCTAGGAAGGGAGTTGTGCCACCTACAAAATCCTTCTACAAAAATCTAAAAGCAAATCTAAGACTTAATTTCATTGACATAATCATTTTTCACACATGCTCTGTTAGACATATCTGCAAATATACTGCATACTACCTACCAGAATATCTTTCTCAGCAAACGCTAATGGTGCAGACACTCTAGAGATAGCCACATAAACTACAGTACATAGCATCTTTTATAATGTAATCTTTGACTGTGATTAAGAACTGGAAAGCCAGATTAATGCTTACAAATATTACTATTTCTAATAGTAATAGTGGTTTCTGCCTCATCTCAGAACTAAATGTTCTGAGAACCAGAACTTGTGCTCTTCCAACAGATCTCACATTCACCATTGTCTCCTTACTATCTGCGGTGGGTTGACCCTGGATAGGTGCCACATGCCCATCAAAGCCTCTAGCACTTCCTTACTCAGCTGAACAGAGGGAGAAAATATAATGAAAGGCTCATGGGGTGAGATAAGGACAGGGAGAGATTACTCACCAACCACCATTGCAGGCAAAGACCCAACTCAGGGAAATGGGTTTAATTTATTACTAATCGGAGCAGGATAACAAGAGTGAAACACAAATCCTAAAAACATCTTCCCCCCACCCCTCCTTTCTTCCCAGGCTCAACTTCACTCCCAGTTTCTCTACCTACTCTGCCCAGCAGTATGGTCAGTTCATCACACTGTCTCTGCTGCTCCTTTCTCTGCAAAGGGAGGACTCCTCAGAGTCTTCCCCTGATCCAGTGTCCCTTCCCATAGGAGACAGTCCTCCATGAACTTCTCCAACATGACCCCTTCCCCTAGCTGCAGTTTTTCATGAACCACACCAGTGTGGGTCTCTTCCATGGGGTCACAAGTCCTGCCGACAAACCTGCTCCCATGCAGGTTTCTTGCCCTGTGGGTCCACAAGTCCTACCAGGAGTCTGCTCCAGCCATGCTTCCCACAGGACCACAGCCTCCTTTGGGCATCCACCTGCTCTGGTATGGGGTTCTCCAAGAGCTGCAGATGGAGCAGATCTCCGTGGCCTGTGCCGGGACAGCCTGCTTCACCATGGTCTTCATCATGAGCTGCAGAGGAATCCCAGCGGTGCCGCCACCATGGCCGATGGGCTCAGCCTTGGCCTGTGGCAGATCCTTCTTGGAGCAATCGTGCACGTCAAGGGAGCTGGTTGATGCTATTAGGAGGACAGTCTTGATGATCTCCAGATAACAAGAGAGGTTGCTGAAGTCTGAAAGAAAGCAAATGTCACTCCTGTCTGCAAGACGCTTTCCTGTCTGCAGGAAAGTACCGGTCAGTCAACCTTACGTCAATCCCCGGGAAAGCAGTAGAGAAATCCTCATGGAAACCATTTCCAGACAAACAAAAGAAAAAAGGGTATTGAGAGTAGTCAGATTGATCCACAAAGGGAAAGTCATGCTTGATCAACTTGCTGGCCCCCTATAGTGAGGTGACTACCTTGGTGGAGGAGGGGAAAGCAGTAGATGTTGTTCACCTCATCTTTGGTAATTCTTCTGGCAGTGTCTCATCCTCCTAGATAAGCTGATAAAGTACCACCTGGATAAACTGACAGTGAAAAGAACTGGCTCAACAGCCAGGCGCTGAGGGCATGACCAGTGGGATAAAGTCCAGTTGGAGGCAAGCTGCTACTAGAATACTCCAGATATTGATACTGGGGCCAATGTCATTTAACCTTTTCACCGTGTCATCCCACCTGGATGCTGGGACAGAGTGCGCCCTTAGCAAGCTCACAGCCAATAGGTCTGGTGAGTACATGGCAGCGTGGCCATCTAAAGGTGTGACCGATGATAAATGAACCCTTTCAAGAAAAAGTTCAGAAAAAAATGTAGGAAGTCACTACGGCTATCATAAAGGAACATGGAATTATTTCAACACCAAGAGGACTGGAGGGTGGCCTTCGCTTTAGATAAACTGCTCTATGGCTCAACTGTTTGTGTAAATGGCCTCCACAAAGAAAATCGATAGAGACTATTATCTCCCTGACTCAGTCGGACCAGCATGGAAGAAGTATTTATGTGGCCCAGCACAGCACAAAAGCTGAACACATAATGAACTTCAAAAAAAGCAATGGGGTTTGAGCTGGGTTCAACTCACGTGTTCCTTTCTGGTAACTTAGGATGCACAGTACACATCTAGAAGAACCTTATCTGGGAATGTTGGCCTCTGGCAGGACGGACCTTTACAGGCTGGAGAAATAGGCTGGAAGGAACCTCATGAAGTTTCAACACAGGTAAATGCAAAGTCCTGCATAAGAGGAAGAACAACCTCAGGCACCAACACACCCTTTGGAACCGAACAGCTAGCTGGAAAACAGCTCTGTAGAGAAGGAACTGGCAGAGAGGCTAATCATGAGCCAGCAAACTGTCCTTGCCCTTGACACAAAGGCCATCAAAAGCAAAATGGGCTCCATTTAACAACACTGCCTGGAGGTCAAGAGGAGTGATCGTTCCTCTCTACTCAGCACTACTAAGGACATGTCTGGAGTGTTGGGTCCAGATCCAGGCTTCCCAGAACATAACAAACTTACTGGAGTACGTCCGTCACACAGCTAAAGATGTGAGACTGGAGCACTCTTTTTATGAGAAGAGGCTGAGGACTTGGACTCTTTGGCCTGGAAAAGAGAAGGTTAAGGAGGATGTTATCCCTGTGTATAAATGACTGATGGGAGAGAGTGAAGATGAAGCCAGGCTCTTCTCAACAGCACTCACTATCAGGGCAAGATGCAAAACACACAAGTAAACTACAAAACTCCATCAGAACACAAGAAAACACTTTTTTACTGGTCAAACACTGGAACAAGTTCCCACAGTAGTTGTGGAGTCTCCATCCTTGAAGATATTCAAAACCCAGCTGTTGCCACAGTCCTGGGCAACCTGCTCTAGCGGACCCTGCTTCAGCAGGGGTCTGGACCCAAGATGATCTCAAGAGGTCCCGACCAACCTCACTCATTCTGTATGCAAGATTCCGTGATGTAAGCAACAGTGACATGACAGAGTGACCAGGCTACAGCTCCAGCTGAGTATGTCAGACTGTGAGGGTGGTCATTTACAATTATGTCCTCATAGGAAGTGGATATTAGTCTTCACACAGCAAAAACAAAAACATGTTAACTGGAAAAAAAAAGATCCCAAAGTACGAGTAATAAAAGGTCATGAAGCTATCTTCTTGCAACAGCCATTGCTAAAAGACTTAATGCACATTTATTTCACTTTCTGTGATTGCTACTTAAACTTTAAAAATTCATGTTTGCACCTAAATACCCTAACAGTGTGCTATAAAGCAACTGCATATATTTATTGTGCAGAAAGAAAGCCCAGATTGCTTCTTCAGACTCAGCTTTTATATGACATAACAGAATTATTAACAAATATGTGACACTTATGTAAGAACATTACATTTCTCCTCAAAATATGAAGCAGCACCGTGTCATCACAAGCCATTATCGATTGATCAATGCTATCAAGATCCAGTAGAGTATCTGTAATATTTTAGACATAGGCAAAGGGAATATTTATATTAAAGGATTAATGTTACTCCTTCTCTTCCTCCCACCCTTGAAATACACATACAGCATAGCAGCATATATCATAGCAGAACTGAGAAAACACCAATTGTTGTTAACCTAACTTTACAACATAAACCTGTCCTGCAAATATAGAGGGCTGTTACCAGTGGATATTTGTGGTGGCCTGCAAGAGACCTAGCAACATCCAGAGATGATAAATGATACAATTTAAAATCTTAATTTCTCCTGAAAATATTCCCCAGAAGTTCTCCTAAAACAATGAAATTCTCCATATGCACAGTCAAGATCTGTGGCAAGAAGTCAATTTTGTATTCATGGCTCTTGTACTACCAAAAGGCTTTTTCCCTAACAGAACACCATGTATCTAGAAAACAACGAAATCTGAACCACTGAAGGACACAATTTCAGAATGTCAAATTGTTATCAGTGTCATACCACAAAATCAAATTGTTGTCCTACATTACTTTAGTTGTGGGGCCTGCTCATTTTGTTTTTTCAAGCTAACAGCAACTTGGAAACTATATTAAGCTTATTCTTCTGTTTGAATGTTTGGGTGTGGGGCTTTAAATCCCGAAAGCAAGTAGAACACTCAAGTTAGCTACGAAAGCCTTAAGAAGTTATCGATACAAAGTTTATCACCACTAATCTTTTGGTTTTGGCAGACAGACTGTGTATTAAATTCTCTCCTCAAGAATAAAACAGTCAACTGAACATACTTCATTTGCATCAGCTGCTTGCCATCTCAAACACCGAGCATAAGCAGGGTCATTTTACACTTTTTTTTTTTTTTTTTTTAAACTGGCACTTGCACACACAAAAACCTTCAAAATGTAAAATTGTATTACATTACGTCATTCAAATTCTCCACCATAATCTATTGCAAATGCTAATATTTTCCCCGTCACCACCACAGGCAATAGAAAGTCTCAAACATGTAACACCTAAAAACATTCTGTTCCTCCAGGACACTTAAGTGACATTCACATTTATCCAAAATGAAAACTTATCTACCTTACTCCCACATTTCTATTTCACATCTTGACTGACTGAGCACTTGTTAGCAAGTTGTCAATCAGCTGTCTTGCCATATCTAAAAAAAGTCAGAACCTGAAGTCAGCTCCCCTGAGAAATCACCAGATGATGCTAAAGAGAACCCATTCTTCCATGCTTTTGTACTGAATTCAGACCTAAATTACATTCATTAAGGTACCTTACAATAAAAATCTAGAGTTCAGAAAACTGAAGAAGTCAATTAAACATACTGGGCCCCAACCAACATGATACTGTTCAGGGTAATATTTCTTCCCATGAGGTACCCGAAGTTACAGCCTTACCCATTTTGACTCCAAGTCATGTCACAGGTCATGATCAATGAAAAGCAAAATTTAGCTGTAATTCTGAAGAACAGGATGGAGAGGATACACTGCGAAAATACACTGAATGTACAATTTAGTCTCGCCATTGTCATCACCATAAAAAAGAAAATGCCCCTTTCCTTTTTTCTTAAAAAGTAGCTCTGTGGTCTTTTCACTCTCCTTGGTTTCTACACTTCTTTCAGTCTCTGTGCTCATTGTTCCCATGCCCCTCACAAACAGATGTATTTCACCCACAGCTCTTTCGGACGCTGATGTTTTCATACTACATGGTAATGAGGAGCTGAATAAACACTTTGATAAAAATCATATTTACTAAGAAAGAAAACAGATATCTATTCTAGAAACCATTTTTTGTATCTGATTCATCAGAGAATCTGTTCAAAATTGAAGGAACTAAAGCCGATATTGTGGAACACACTGACAAAATAAACAACAATAACAAGCAGTACTCTACAGGCATTTTAAAAGAACTCAAGGCTAAAAACCTCGGTAAGAAATGACAGTGGGTTAACTCTCACTCAGCAATTCCTTGGCACCTCAGGACTAGAAATGTCAAGCAGCAAACAACTATAAAAAACCAAAAATATTCAACAAATAAGACTGTTAATGTGAACAGAAACTACAAATAAAAATACGGTTGGTAGACCCTTACAAAAACACATGATTTATATGAAAAGAATTGGCATGGCTTTAGCAAAAGGAAGCTCTACTTCTCAGAACTATTTAAGACCTCTGAAAGAGTCAATAAATACAGGGGTGCGAGTGCTGTAGTTGACAAAAATCAACTTTGGCTTTCCAAAAGACTTCCCACAAGGTTACTAGGAAACTAAGTAGCTATAGAAGGAGGAAGAGTCCTTTTTAATATAAACAGAAACACATCACCCAAGGTATAAATCTCCGGCTGGCTTGCTAACACCTGGACTACTATGCGCAAGGGAGGAAGGCGGAAGCCACAGCCAAAATAAAATGAAAAGGTAATTCCTCCCCCACTGTGGCTCGTAGGCCTGTGGTATCTTCTTGCTAGCCAGATGTTGCTGATACATGAAATTTACACGCGTTCAAATGGATATTTACAAATATCCACTGGTAACAGTCCTCTCTATTTGCAGGACAGGTTTATGTTGTAAAATTCACATCCAAAAAAACCCCTATATTTATGATGTTAGCTACAAAATCACATCTGGCTCAAGAAGTTCTCTGAGCTATATGCCATTGGAGAAAAAGAGGGCAGCAAAAGGCAAGTGTCACTCACCTGCTTGGTTTTCACCTTTGCGCATCAACTATTGCTTATGATTACTTTTTCTAACTGTAAACACAAATACTATGACTTGCACGATACATATTTTTATCACACTTTACACGCAGGAAACTCACCGGCAATAAGCTTCTGAACTCTGACACTTGAAAGAGGCTACAACTACACTGCTAACAAATTGACATGTCTTTCCACTTGTTTTTTACCAATGAAGAGGAACAGATGAATCAGTATAGGTGCTGGGAACCATTTTTTTCCTTGGCAGTTACTTAGAAGCGTTTCAGTTCAGGAACATGTGATAACCTGCACTCACTTTACTAAAAGGACATACATACATACATAAACATAAAATCAGGTTATGAGGTATCTCTGTAAGACCATACGTCACTGCCTGCTTTAAAAAGATACCTGAGTTCACAAGTTCTATTAACTAGTGCTTGAATGGATTTCAAAATGAGCTGTAAAGCTGTTAGGCAAAACTAGTTTCTCATTTTCTTTTGACGAAGCATCAAAGACTGCCCAGCCATACTGAAGCCTCACGTACCTCACTGCATGGCACTGAGGGGACACATCTTCCCCTTCACGCCTCACCTTTACTTTTCAAAGGTGAGCATAGAGAGAAAAGGTGTAGCACCCTCTCTGTGTTGAGCCTCTAGGTATTCCCCACCATACTTACCTATGCCTTGGACAACAGAGTTAATTCATGTTATGTTATCGCTACACAGGAGGTGTGTACATGCCTTTAGGACATGATGCCTTCAGGACAAGAGACAACAGGCAGAAACTGATGCACACGAAGTTCCACCTGAACATGAGGGAGAACATCTCTACTGTGCCTGGATCAGATTGTCCAGAGAGGCTGTGGAGTCTCCGCCACCGGGGCTATCCAAGAACCATCTGAATGCAATCCTGTGCCGTATGCTTTGGGATGCCAGAAGACCCCGTGTGGTCCCACCCAACCTGACCCGTTCTGTGACTGTGCCATGTCATACGCGCTGGAGGGCGCACAGGGCGAGCGAGACCCCGCTCACCCCCCCCGCTCTGTGCGGGCGTCCCTGAAGGCGACTCAGTCCCTGCCGCGCCGCCGACCCGCGCCCGCCCGGGGCCTCAGCGC
>VZTA01003115.1:7438-30993 GCA_013398855.1 Mohoua ochrocephala | reverse complement strand
GTGAGGAGGCAGCACCGCCCCTTCCCGGGGTTCGCCCAATGGGGGCGCGCGGAGCCCCGCCCAGTGGGGAGGGGCCAACGCGAGCCTTTCGTGCTGCACGGCGGCGCGCGAGCCGTAGGGGGCGCTGTCGGCCCGCGGCGGTCGCGCGGAGCCGTTGGGCCTTCACGGGCACTGCTGGGACTGGGAGCGGGAGCGGGACCGGGGCGAGACCCATTCCGCCGGGAAGGGGGAACCGAGAACGGGGAACCGGGAGAGCCCCTGCCCGCCCCCGACACTGCCCTCACTGCACGGGTACCGGCACCGCCGAGAGAGACTGACAAAACAGCCCAGGCCTGGAGCCGACAGCGCCCAGCTCCGCGTGCATAGCAGCTCTTGGGTGCTAGTGACAGTCGGGTGGGAGATTGTACTTTTGATACTAGTTTTTTTAAAACACAAACTTCTTGTTGCTAAATAATTATCTGACCACTTTAACTGATATTTTATTCCAAGTGCTGCAGAGTAGGTGTTTAGGACTTCCCGTGCCCCTAGATCCCTTATATATACCTTCTCCTGGGCTCCGGGAGAGTTTCTTCAGCACAAGACTAAATGTAAGTTATACTGTGGTGGTCATTAAGGTAGATACGTTAATAAGCTGGTTCTGTTGGAGTCCACTATACAGTACAATGAAATTCAACTCCAAAGTTGTTGCAGTTTACATTAGCGATCTACTAAATTTCTGCACAAGAGATCCTCTCCTGAAATTAGCAAATGCAGATGAGTGGGCCGGTTGTGTTACTCCCTGTTTTCTGTTCTGCATCCAAAATAAACTGTATTGTGTGTACGTATTTACAATCATCAGAGCCATTTGATTTAATTCAGGCCTCCTGGCATTAGATTCATGTACAATATTAGCATGGTTTTGCTTTTCGGTTATGTATTTTTCTACAGTACTTTTGTATTTGTAGCTCAAGCTACATATACACTAATTTTCTTGTGTAGCCATTAAAATAAATTCTACTCACAAGATTAAAAAAAAAAAAAATAGAGACTACTGATTCAGAAGCTGGCTATATGTTTACATACTGTAAATGCAAAACTAAAAAAAAAAAAAAAAATTAAAAAAAAAAACCCATTGGAAAATTTNNNNTTTTTAAATACTGTAAATGCAAAAAAAAAAAAAAAAAAAAAATTGAAAAAAAATACCACTGTGCAAATTCTAAATTATAAAGTCATCTATTGCTAGTATTAGAGGCCACCTAATTTAGGACAGGGAGACTAATGTCAGGGGTGGGGAGGGCTGAAACTTTTTTATTAAGCTGAAAGCCTCATCACAAGGTAAGTTATTATAACCTACAAACAGTTTATTTAGGCCTATTATTAGAATGATCACAGTTGTAGTGGACAGGACAAGGAGTATTGATGACTTAGTCCAGGGTCACTTTCCTACTTCCACCTTACTGAGAACAGTCCCCAGGCAGAGCTACTAACAGCAGCCTGGATATGCCTTCACAACTTCCCACAAGTCTTCAAATATTTTTATCTGCTCTGCTAAGTATAATCAGCTTTAGTCATCAGCTTAAAAAGAAAGTAAACCATTGTAAACTGTTCTAGTCTGACCACACAAAAGAATAAAATAGATCTGCAGATAGATGCCTAAAATAAATGTAATTACTTGGTCTGAAGTAATTTTGTTGCCAAGGAAATGGGTGAATGTGGCAGTGAATACCTAGAGGCTCAGCAGCGAGAGAATGCTTTTCTCTATATATGTACATCGGAAGAGCAAAGTGAGTCAGTTGAAACTGAAGGAAAATGGAGGCACAAGATCAGGTTAGGATAACCTGACCATGACTAAAAGCTAGGCTTGAGGACAGAGGGTTCCTGTTAGCAGAACATTGCTGTTCTGGACTACCAACCACAGCAGAAGGGATTAAAAGCCAGCTGAATCCTAGCATTCTTATTTTTTTTAACAGAGCTAGTGTTTGCTGTATCTGTGTTGTTTCAAAGCTTAACAGACCAGCATCTCTCTCACTAAAGGCCAAAAAACTACAAATCTGACACTAAATATTCATTTTTAAAAATTTGGAGCATTATTTTTCAGCCAAAACATCTTGTTCGAGTTAAGAGACATTTAAGAGGAAAAATGCCTAAATATTGAGCTTTGAGATAAAAAGTAAAAGCCAGTATATTTTATGGCAGATCTTGATAATCTTTTGCAGGCTAATAGGTGTTTATGTTCACACTATCTTTTTAATGCATTAATATCTTCAGTATTCGATGTGCATACTTTAATGCAAATTAACACCTCTACCATCGTATTAGAAACCTGAGGAATTCACAGCACCCCTTTGAACCAGTGTTTGGAATTTGTAAACTTACAGACCTAAATGATGAGGTGACTGAGAGCTTCTTGCTTGCATTTAATACATTTGATGTACTGCACTGTTCCCTTTTTGGGATCATAAATGGCCACGTGTTTAGTGACTAGCTGTAGACTCACTGCAGTATGGAAAGTCCATTAAATTTTGTGGAAAGTACCATTCTGCACATCCGATCTCTTCTGCATCCTTATATAAACCATTTCTCTCTTATTCTAGGATTTAATATTTATTTTATTCTGGGGTTAGCCCTTACTGAGTAAGAACAAGTTACATTTCCTGCTGTTACAAGTCACCAAAAAAGCCCTTCCGTACCAAGAAGCTCAAATTTAATATACATTTATTTTAAGAGATGTGAAAAAGCTGTCAGGATGGCAGTTCTCAAAGAAGCGTATTCAAATGGCAGGTGTAGTTTCCTGGCAGCTTTAGCCAGTTTAATTCCAAGTCCCATGTTTCTACTGCCTGGTTTGACTCAGAGTTTCAAATACCAGCATAAGTAATTTGAAATTCTGCTGGATACATTATATTTTTTCTTTTGTTTTCTTTGTAAAAGCTGTATCCTTGTACAGAATGTTCCTTCATGGCAGTTCACGAATGTTGAATTCAGGCTAGCTGAGGTTCATGTTTCTCGTCCATCCCCGTACTTGTCCATGCATTCAGGTGATTGATCCAGCAGTGAAGCTAGAGGGGCTGCCTGAGCTGTCTTACTGCACAGTCACTGGTGTCAGCAAGAGGCACAGTCTGTGTAAGTGCAGTGGGAGCTGGGAGCTTGGAAGCCATGCTGAGCTAAACTGCTGCCTCAGGGCACCACAGATGAGCCTGGAGAACTGACTGGCACCGAGACATGTGAGCCAAGGGGAACAAGGCTGGAGACAGGTGAGCTGTGAGGTGCTCATACAAAGGCTGCCATGAAAAAGAAGGATGATGCTTTTGTTTGTAGTGTGATTCTGCCTCACTGCCTCTCAACAGAAGACAGACAGACATCTTGGTGTTTGTACAGCAGAATGGTATCAACAAAGCACCTTCTAAGCTGGCAACATATGTGAACAGAAGCCCACGTGCAATATGGGAGCCAGTATATTAGATAAGGGGGTTCCAGAGCAGTGTTGGTAAATACCACTCAGGGTGGAAATAGAGCTCTGCGGAAGAAGTGTGGGGGTGTCTGAACTCAAAACTGCGAACTGTTGAGTTTTGGGGAAGAGCTTGCTTTCTGTTTGACCCAAGCATGTACTGACCTGATTTGTCAGCCCACTTGTTTCCCAAGACAGGGCTTTTTGAAGGAAAAAGAATGTTTTCGTGAGACAAGAGAGCTGCCCAGAATAATCATCTCCGACTTCCCACCAAGGACTTGGTGACTATTGCTGGAGGTACTGTATTTTTCCACCTGCACAGAGATACTGGGAGACTTAAGGGCAAAAATTGCCTGTGACTGTCTCTGTTCTAGAAGATACTATACTATAACAAATTTGCAACACAGAGGATGGGAGTAAAGCACCCCATCTTAGTTGTTTGCCTGGCCAGCTAAAGATTACATTTCAGGGAACAAAAAATAGAAACTAAAACAAAACAAACCGACCAACCAAACAAAAAACCAAAACAGAACACAAAAAAAAAAAACCCAGAACAAAACAAACCAAAAAAACAGCGACAAGGATTTAGCCGTCCAGTACTGAAAATCTGATTGCATGGTAAGAACTGTGTAACGATTATGTATGGTGCATAATATTGTCTCCCAATCTATTGAACCTGTGGGCTTCAGACATTACTCATTATATTTAAAGTCTTTGGATTTGTCTGTCATGATAACTCACTGCTTTGTAAATACTGACAGCAAGTGACTTGAAAAATGCAGAATTCATTTCAGCTATTTTATTTACTATGAGGGGCTTGGAAATGTCCTTCACATAAACTAGAGAAGCAGCAGCAGCAATAGAAACACCCAGTTTGTCACTTAGTCTTTCCTTTGTGGTTTTTCTTCTTTTGGCATAAGAACTAAAATTTGTGCAATTGTGTCCAAAATGCTTTGTAGCAGTGATTATGCCTCTATTCTCTCTCATGAAAAGTCTTCTGCAGAGCTTGTTCTTTAGCACCTCTCTTCTACATATTTGCCAAAAAAAGAGATACTTTCCATGGCCTCGTTTACTTCCCAGAATCACAGAATTTGAAGGATAATAATGTTTGTCCATTGAAACTTTCCCCACAGCTTGCAGATACCCTGTAAGAACGTGCAGTTAGGAACTATTTTCATGTGAGGAAATAGCTCAAAATAACATTTCATCCCAACTGCCTCATGCTATCTCCTGTACATACACTTTTATTTTTGGCATAACTTCACAGATGAGTTACAGTGAAATAATCAGGGTGTGACTTTGCAAGGTAATTACTGCATCTCAAAACTACTGGTTTACATGTTTTCACATACTGTTAATACCAGGAGGTGTTCTTTCTTTTTCTCCCTTGAGGATAATTACCAGCCATTTTGAAAAAATAATAGTGAAGACGATGATACCATGAGCAGAACCTTATTTCTTTACTTGGTCTTAAAACAGTGAAACCTTTTAGTGTATCTGCATTGGAATTAATTTCAATGAAGTTATATAAAGGTACTTACATAGTAATTCTTTTCTACCAGGGTAGAACAAATATCGGTACAGACTGAAGCTTTGAAGTCTCACCCAGGTTAGCCTCAGTGGCTTCTATTAATTAGCCTCACTTTGAAGGGAGAAACCCTGACAAGGCCAAAGGTTGGTCTGCAACTGCACACTTGTGCAGTTGCCATTCATCACTTGCAAACACATTATACCTCACACAGATAAACTAATAGAGCCCTAATCCTCTGGCATAGATAAAATTATGCCAGCAGACATTATTGAGAGGCAGCTTTTGAACATTTTGTTTGCAGTTGTTACTATAAAATGTTGCTATTTATACGGAAAGATTGCCACTTCCAAATGAATTTTATAAAAACTGCAGTGCTTGTATGGCTGTTTGCAGTCTACCTGTGCTGGGAGTTCAGCATTCTGCACTTGGTGAGCAGATGCCAATGGCTCTGCAGATATTTGTGCCTGATAAAGTAGTCACTTTTAATGGTGGATTAGCAATTCTTTGTCCTAATGAGAACTGTAAAGAAACATGCACATATTGGATTCTCATGAAACAATGTTCGCTTGTTCCAGCTCAGAAACTGGTGAGTGTTGGCAGGGTAGCAGGTGTTAGACGATGCTGCTGCAGGCTGCCTCCAGCCAATTTCTGTCAAGCTCAAATGAGCATGTTGTTCAAGCCTACATACATTCAGCAAACTTTAAAAATCGCAGCTTATTTCTAAATGCAACAAGTAATTTGAAGGTGCACATAAATTGTCAGAGCTGGTGAAGGTGATGATCTTGCCTGCCTTCCCACACTCCCCATCTTGCCTGGTGCTAGTGCGAGTCCCCATGTGCCCACACAGCCACCCTGCATGTTTCTTTCTCTATTTCCTCTCAGACCAGCTGGGTTTACCTTGTGGCCAGCCAGACAGTCGTGCTGGCAGAAGCATGCTGGTTGGAAGAATGAGGAGGAGAAAAATATCCAGCGTTCCCATTCAGATCTCTAGTGTCAGTGAAAAAGTGAAAGATCAGTAAAAATGTAAATGCTGGGGGGAAAAAACTGCTTCCCTGGGCATGTACTGCTGCCTGCAGAGGTTGACCTTGGTCACCAGTCACTGTCGTCATGTGGGCCAGCCCTGTGAGGAGTACAGTCATAATATACTGGAAGGGCATATGGCAATACATGCAAGTATTGCCAGCTAAAAATAACTCTTCATGGCAGCTTCACTTGTGTTTTTTTTCTGTCACCCTTCCTTTTGCGAGCTGCCACTCTTCCTTTCCTGTTGCTCTGCTGCTGCAATGTTCATCTTGCCCGTGCCACAGTGTGCTGTGAAACAACCTGCCAGCCTGCTGCTTGGGCTGTGCTGCCTGCCAGCACGACACTCACAAGGCTTCGCTGATTTAGAAAATCTCTGTGTACTCAATTCTTTGTTTTGCAAAAGATGTGAAGAGATTGTAGTCTGCAAAATACACTGAATTGTAGTTTGGTTGCCTAATTCAGCTCACGAGTCTGATTGCTTTTATGCATGTAAAAACTAACTGCTTTCTCGGTTCCTTTTGGTTTTGTCTGTTGCAAGTAGATCTTTCATGTTGCATAAGAAAGTCACATGGAGCTTCATAAAGTTATTCTGTGAGGTCACATGTGTCATCTCCTTTTTGAAACAGCTTAGACCGAACATCTGAGGTAAGTGAAATGTATCATGTGACAGATCACTCACATTAATTTGCTTCTTTCACAGCAGAAAAAAGCAAACATTTGTAAGGTGTAAACACATTTTCAAACACAGTCATTTCATCACTGATTTGAAAGTTATTTGAAAGTGGTAACTTCTGATGGCTTCTGGTGGCATCATGGCTTCATTCATGACACTGGACTAATAACAGGTGATTCCAATCACTAAGCCTGTAATTGCAGCCTATGATTGCAACTCTGATGATTTGGAGCACATTACAGTAATAGGTAACTGAGACCTTCATGCTAATTTCAAAACGCTTGACTAAAGTCAGATTCAAAAATCAAAATCTATGCACTGTACAGAGACAAGTGTAGTTGGATGTATAATCTTGGTATGCTGTGTATGCCATTTTGTAACTGTCAAATGCAGCTAAAAATACAAACAGCAGGTGTAGAACGAAACAGGTGAACTTCAGTGATGGAGATTAAAATAAGTAGATGGGAGATAGCCTTTGAAGTGCTATTTGCTAAAATACTATAGGCAAGGGGTCAGTATGTCCTCCAGAGATTTATAGCTTTATAGCTAAACCATAAAGCTGCTGTTTCCAGGACTACCCAATGGAGACTCCTGTACGCTACGTGTCTCTTGGAGGCTGACAAGCATATCAGCAGAGAATTCACTTTTATCAGCTTGTACTGCTGATGTAGATGTGGCTTGTTACAGGGAGAGAAAAGGGTGCACTATTCAGAATACTGGCGGAAATCTTTGAGGTTTTTATTAAAGTCCTCTAGAAGTCAATGTTCCAATCAGCTGTACCTTTGCAGGGCAGTTTAGAAGCTTTGCATTCACTCAGTTTAGAAGCTTTGCATTCAGCAACTCATTTCAAAGCCCTAAGAAAATTATGACCTGAGTGTGAAGTTTTACAGATCTCTATTGGAAAGCTGGTCAGACACCATAATTACAGTATTTTTTTAGTGTTTCCTGCTCCAGTGTCAGTAATGGTATGCCCTACCCTGGGTGGTCAAAGGAGACAGGTTTCACATGTCTGGAAACTGTTGTCTGTTCTTTAACTGCCACAGTAAGTGTAGCTGAATTACTTTTGCCCTTAATGAACAGTTAAGTAAAAAGCTTTATGGATGAAAGAAGTCTAAACTGTACCTGTCTTGCAATGTAACATTCAGCCCGTGCTCTCATTCTTCTATCAGAAAGGCATATGCAACTAATAGAGATGATTTATTGGTGAAAAGAATGCACCTCTGAAAAGCAGAAGTACCTCTGTCTTTAAATCCAAGATGTTTTGGTCATTTGGAAAATATGACAATGCAAAGGGGAAATGTCAGGGCAACTTTACTCATATCCATGTGCTTAGCAATATCTTGCCATTTCTTAGCCTGGGCAGTTTCACAGATTGGATGCACAACATATTCTATAGGATTTGTTTTTTCTGGTTCTGGAAATAGTCTTCCAGACATGACTACATCAAATGGCTGTAGTGACATCCTGTGACAGCAATAGCACAGGAAATTCAGCTGAGTCTTCTTGTAAAAAAAAAAGAAAGTAACAAAATTAATCCATAAAATGTGAGCATTTCAAGTTTCATCTCTAGACTCATTTAAGAAAATGATTGAAAAATGTGAAAGCATACAGTAAGTCAGAAAAGCTGTCTTCTTCCAAAGCAGCATTCATGCAGCACTATTGTCCTGGATTTATAGATCAAACACTGGATTAGTATTAAATAGTGTATCTGGATATCTGCCATGCTACTCGAGGACTAGGCTGTAGTTTGAATACAGATCACAGTAAAATGTGAGAGGGGCAATTATGGAAACAAAAGTTCATCCTGTGTAGTAAGAGAGAAGACAATAGTATATGACAGGGAAAGAAAGCTGCATTAATGAGGCACGTATTTCCAGCAGAAGGAACTTTGAACAAAATTATCCTTAGACAGCAAAGTGTACAACACAGGAGATCATTTTTGCCTCTGTGCTAGCAAGGGTGCTAGCAAGCTGGTGGAATGATTGAGGGTGCTTCCTGGTCCTGGGCAGGACCTTTCTTGGACGTTTCCAGCTCAGAGGGCAGATCAGTTCTCTTGCTTTGCATGTAACAGCGTAGCTGTCCCAAATCTGGCGCTATTGGGTACTGTTTCTTCTCCCTCTCTTACACGCTGAGATTCACTGCATCTATCCCAGCCATATTTTTAGTTTATAGTTATTCTAATAGTTAAGCCTGAATTGTTAAATAGATGCACATAATTAGGATAATTTTTAGACAACATGTTAGCAATGGTGCATGACATCCTAATATCCCCCTTAGTTACTTCTGCATCTTGGGTTCTGGGATTCTGTTTTTGCTTTGGTTCTGATCGCTGTGCTTACTCTGGCATATACTTGCTAATCCTTCATAATGCCAGCAATATCCTTAATGGCATCAGGCATTTAAAGAAGTTAAATTGAAGTTCATGGATTTGTATCCCCTACAAAGAGTTGTTTTACATAATAAAAAGTACTGTCAGGCAAAACATACTCTTTCTTTCAGTAGCTGGCAAATCAGAGGAAGTGAAAATAAACTGTCTTCTTAATTTTAGGAATCTTATTATTTTGCTGAACAGACCGTTTCCTTCTTAATACCCTGATTTTAATGCTTTGCTAGACCCTTATCAAATTCTTTTCCTTAGACTGGACTGATTTCTTTTTTCCTCAAGAAATTTTACTTTCTAGCAAAAGTTTTGAACAGAGTTAAATAACCTGAATGTGTAATTTCATGGGTGGCCTTGCACAGTAAATTGTTGTGGTAGTGTCAATATATTTG
This sequence comes from Mohoua ochrocephala, assembly GCA_013398855.1. Taxonomy (NCBI): domain Eukaryota; kingdom Metazoa; phylum Chordata; class Aves; order Passeriformes; family Acanthizidae; genus Mohoua; species Mohoua ochrocephala. The sequence goes on along the minus strand of VZTA01003115.1, from coordinate 21,570 downwards.
TGCTACTCTACCATCTGCTTGATAGATAATGTAGTAGGCAAGATCAATGCCTAACATAATTATGTCAGTAGAAACCTTGACGTAATGTAGACATAATGGCCCTGCAATGTACTTCCTAGGGCAGTCCCCAGACAAGGACATGGCATCTATTATCTTTCATGTGCAACCTTAACATGACTTCAGCCAGTCTACAAAACCCCTCTCGCTTTGCAACAACAGGGATTTTCTTAAAAGAATGGTGGATTAATTCTCCCTGGCACTGTCCCTGTAAGGACAGCAAGAGGACACCTGTGCAGAGGTTAAATGGTGTGATGGGGTGTACTTGCACACCTAAACAGAGCTGTCCCTATGCAGACACCAAATGTAGTAGTGATTTTAGTGTCGATGATTTTAGTCATGAGGCTGCATGGGAGGGATGGGGAAGAGAGAAGGAGAGTGTTTTATACCATACTATAGATGCCAGGCCAGAAAAATCATTAAAAATATAAGAACACGGGAGGCAGGGAATACGGCACTATTATAAGGTAGTTCACTGCTTAAGGAAGACCCTGGACATGAATTTAAGGTGCGTGTTTGCATTTTATAGCATTGTCTGGTAAGACAGAGCATGGTCAATCATGGTGTTGGACAGACACTTCAGGAATGAGCCTATTCTCTGGAGAATCAGAGCCAGCTTTGATAGCAGTGGGGGCAGTGAATCCCAAAGGACTTGCTGGCATAATTTTCTTTGCAAGACCAAGACATGATGGTTAGGGTTGGAATTAATCTCAAAGTTCTTTTCCAACCTGATGATTCTGTGATTCTGTGATTTTTGGGATGAAAAGTAATAAAATTTGTAGGGGTTGGAGTAGATGATCTTCGAAGGTCCATTACAACCCTACCTATTCTGTGATTCTGTAAATTAGAAGGCTTGAAACTTAAAATATTGCAAAATCATGAGGAAAAGGCCACAAGGTTTTTAACAAGCTGGATCCAAGGAGAAACCATAGAAGCTAGGAGACTCAGAGAAGCTATTGATTTTCTTGAATATTGCTGGAGTTTTTAACAAACCAGGATGAGAAGGCAATCAATGAGATTTTATAGACAGTAAGCAGGACATCAGGATAACTACATTCCTAGTAAAACTTTCTTTGGAAAAAAATGCAGATTTCACACCAGACTGCAGAAAGGAGGGGAATTCTCTGACAATTATTTTAAACTGAATTTAAGATAATGGTTCGAACACATTTCTTTATATTAATCATACTTATATTAATTATACATGCTTGATATTATACTGTAATTGAAATCGAGCATAGAGAGTGTGGAAAAGACTGGTAGAAGATACAGACTAGCATTTATTAAACTTTCTGGGTGTCTTAGCTGAAATAAATTGGCTGGAAATAAAATGTTAGAGAGAAAAGATACAAGAACTACAGTAAGTACACTGTGGTGCTTGGGGATAATCAAATACATGATATTTCTTTTGAGTTATTCTTCGTGACAGAAGCAAGTTAGAAATTCACAGCATCCATTGGAAAGGTGGCATAAGTGGGTATGCCTCCCAAATTACAGTGACTGGGTCTTTTTCCCACAGATATTACTCTATGATTCAATAATAGAATACAAACAGGGAAATAAAGATTGATGAGGCATCTGATAAGATGAATTCTTTGAAAAGTATTTGACCATTGTATTTGAAAATTATAGGATTGCTTATACCCAGGTAATTTCCGTAGATTATCCAGTCTCAGAGAGAATGAAGAATAAATTTGCAGCAAAAGATAAGACATTGCAGAAACTCATTAAGTCCATCCCAGTAAGGCAGCCAGGGAAGTACACACTGAGCCCCTTATTACCAGCTCAATTCAGAGATACATATCACTTATGACTTACCACTCAAGGTAATAAAATTATGTTAATGCAAGTATTACAGCAGGCTTCAAAAACATATGTAGAGGTCACATGGTATAACCAACTGTAAAAGAGAGAAGAAAAATACATGGAGTATGAAACCTGTAAAAATTAGTAAAGTGGACAAATGCAGTTCCAGACATGCAGAATCCAAACCCTGAAGTGTGTACATTCCAGCAAAGATGATATTATGACCTTGTGTCATTAGGATGAAATTACATTAGCAGAAACTCTAATAATTAATCATGTCACAGCATACCATAAATCTGTATTTGTCATGGATAAAATATTATAACAGATGTGTCCACTAACAGCTCATCGTAGTTGGTCATGATTTTTAAAGAAAAGTGGAGGTTTGAAGAGTTAACTGAGAAACATACATTCCCAGATACTATCCACTACACTGTTTACTGGGAAGTGCAATAATAAAAGAGCAAACAGGTTTTCCCTTTAGTTTAGCCTTTGACAAAGGATCTCAGCTTGGCTATGCTGAACTGTGCCTTAAAATACCTAAAAAAACATCTCCAGGAGAGCTGTTAATTAACATTGAATAACAGCCAGAAAGATTTCTTTAACAAAGACAGCAAAAAAAAATTTGAGCCAAATTAATTAAAAACACTTAGATGAAATTTATAGGCACAACAGCATGTGATATTGTTACTGAAGAACCTACTCATAGCCCTGTGAAACAAAAGCTTTTTAATTACAGTCTTTCAGGAAAAACCTGCCATTTCTTCCTTATCCTTCGTAGGTGATATGAAGGAAGAACATGTAAAAGCAAAGTAAACAACAGGTGGAACAAATGTAGAAATCTGTTTCTACCAGCTCTCACAGATAAAAGGGAGACAGCAACTGCAGCGAGCAGAAGGGAGGAAGAAGTGCCTCCTAGGGATGTGCTTCATCAAATACACTCTTGAAAGGATTTTTCAGCACTCTCGAGTTGGTTAATATTAAAAATGCTTGCCAAATAGAAGATTGTAATATAAAAATGTGAGGTTAAATGTTTTTCTCTTAATGTCAAGGATAGGCTCACCATCATTAAGAGTGAACAACACCTAGGTTCAAAGGACCATGGTGCCACAAGATAATCCAGATGAAGAGAGAGCCCAGGAGGAAGTGGTGGAAGACATTGTTCCTAGCAGTGTCAGCTACGGGGGTCAGACCAGGCTGCTCAGGGAGAGAGGGAGCCTGCATAGCCCCCGGGGCAGCCTGAGCTGTTGCTCATCTGTCCTCCTGGAGAAAGGTTTCCAAATGGCCAGTTTCAGTCTCTCCTGCCCCTCACCTGCCCACTGTGCCCCACTGAGAAGATCCCAGCTTCTGACAGTCCCTCATAGGCACTGGAAGCTGCTGTTAGGTGCTCCCAAGCCTTGTCCAGGCTGAACCAGTTCTGGAGCACCAGCCTCTGCAGGCAGCACTGGAGCAGGCTGAGAGCCTGTGGCCCATCCTCCCTGGGTCACATCCAGAGAATTTCTCCCATCTGCTGTAGAGTGCACAGTCCCATTTGAACTGGGAGTTCAGCTACGGGCCTGCTTCCTTAAGAAACTTGAAAGATCCCCATACTCCTCTCATAAAGACTGAAAAATTCAGTGGGGAAAAAAAAATCCAATGCATAAAAGTAATACAGAAAGCTGTATTTTTTTAAAATAGTTTTAATTCTGTGCATATACAGACTTGTCTCATGGTTTGACTGCTGAAACCAGCACGACTTCTATTTGAGGACTTGGAAGTACCTTGCTGAACAGACCTAAATAATCACACCCTATCATTTCCATGACAAGTATGATCTGAAGCACAGAGGAATTTAAAGACCCATGTTGCAACACTGTAGCACACAGACTATATAAGAACTTCCGTGAGATAATAAGAAAAGATGGTTCAATGGACTTCCTACTGAGAATGATAAAAAAAAATCAGCATTCACTTCAGCGAAGAGTGGGAAACAGGCTGGAAAGAATATATCTCATGCAGGTTCAGGCCAGCTAAGGTGACATTCTCATGAAAAGAAAAAAAAAAACCAACAAAAGCAGCAGCAATGTGTCTATTCAATGCTGAAAGAAAAGCCACTTAACAGCCAAACAACACAAATACTGCAATTAATATGGCTTTTGACTGCACAATATTACACAAAGTTGCACATTTCAGAATTTTCTGTAGCTTGAGCTGCATTTGACACTGATTTTTCTGTTGTGTATCTGTGTGATCGTGTGCAGCAAAGGTCTTTGTTATGGTGCTGCCAGCCAAAGTTATGAAGCAGAGAAAAGTAGTAGTGTGTCAATTTCGTGTGTCCTTCTCAGGTGTAAAATTATGAAAACAGCTTCTATGTGAAAAAGTGTGTGCTGATATGAACAAAGGTGATGAATCCGTAGGTAGCTTGTAAAGGTTTATCCTCAGATTACCTTGATTTGCACACAGCTTGTTTACTACAGCACAATAGAAATTTTGTTGTGTGATGTGTGCACTCCAAAGTCAGAGAAATGTATGAATGAGCAATTACATTATTGAGAACATGTATTTACACAATCTTCAGGTGCTCACCGTGTGCATTGCACTCCTTTATGTAGAGGCAAGGAAGTGTTAAAAGGCAGCTTGTAATGGAGAGCAGCTCACTGTAAAATAATCTGGTTTGTATCAGTCTGCAGACCACCAGGTTTGTCCTGTGCCCATGGCACATTTGTGAGGAGACTGAAAGAAGCAACAATGGGAGCTGCACATGAGCCTGAACAGACATGACAGGCAGGTTATGCAGCTGCCTGCTGCTGCAGTGGCACCCATCAGAAAAGCACTAGAAGATAAGTTTGTAAAAACTTAGACCCTAATAAGGGCACCTGTGAATAAATTTAGTGTCCCAAGCATCTTAGGCCAAGGGCTCACATATTTCGTTTAACAGTGGTAATGAATGAGAAGGGACACACTTCCCTCTCTGCTCAGTTGATTTAGTCCTGTCTGTTCTCTCTTGTGAGAGGCTCTTAGGGGGGCTATTGTCAAATATTTGCAATAGACAGGCAACCAAATACCATCTTCAGAGGGCACTAGTGAGCGTCTCAAAACACTCCATTGGCAAGTACCCAGATATATTGAGGGGTAAAGTGTTCCACCAATATTTATATACTTCTACATCCATCAACTTCACACTCCAAGTCAGATAACACTTCTCTAATTTACATAAAAGATGATAATGTTCTTAATTTTTATGTATTTAATATCTATAAAGTGGTTTGGAAAATTTCCAGATCCATCTCCCAGTTCTTGTCATCAGTGAATAAAATGCACACTTGGCCAAAATTAGATCGCTTGTCTTAGGAACGAATGAAGCTATTTATAGATATTTTTCTTATTAGATTTCTCCAAATGTGATTTATAGATATTTTTCTTATTAGATTTCTCCAAATGTGATAAAACTAACAGCTGATACATTTAGTTAATGATTTGCATTGTGCTTTAATTTCCATTCTCCTTCCTGTCATCAGACCAGTGGGCAATATAAAATCGTGCAGCAAGTCTACTAATTTTTCCTTCTTTTATGAAAATTTAAATTTCTTCCAATTCAATTATTTTATTTAGTATAATATTGTGCAAAGTGGCCTTATAACAATTACCATTTTCCAAATTTAAAATGCTTTTATGGTCCTCATGAAATGTAACTTCATAAAAAAAGAATGCTGTGATAGCATTGAAGTTAGAGCCCCATAAATTAAAAGTCAGAACTAAAACAAGTTTAGAATTAACATGGAAGTCACAGACTACGAGACATGAACAATTCATTTGTTGGGGGTTTTTTTTTTCCCCAAGAAGTATTTATATCCTTTGTTAAAGAGTTCTTGGAGGTTTTAATGCTTTTGGTTTGAGCCCTGCTTTTCCTTATAGTTTTGTAAGTTATTGAAGATGACAGTTTTAAAGCTGCACAAGCAGTACAGAAACCAAGACATAATACTCACTGGAGCTTTCCTGAGAACAGTTATTTTTATTTACACGTACATCAATCATTCCATGAAAAATTACCTTTGTCACAGTAAATTTTATCTATGGTAAAACCCAAATTGTTGATTTTAATGGTTATCATATTTAATTTTGTATTTTCTCTTGCTTATTATATAGCACATTAAAATAATTAAATATTGATTTCTCAAATAGTCACTTGGTGTTAATGCAAAAACTGTAGTAGTGCTGCATCTTGGAAAAAAATCCATTTCATATTAGACAGTACTTCCTATGTAATATGAAAGCACTGTGAATTCTTAGAATAATGAAAATTTGTAACCCAAAGGGTGATGTGCTGTTTGAATCATCCAGCAATGACATAATTAAACATTCATATCTCTTCATATTTCAAGTAATTATTGCTGGTTGCTATGCATGCTGAAAACATGCCGAATAGCATGCATTGGTGGTGATTCAGAGTCTCTTTCTCCCACATAAAAACACACACAGATGGATGCACACATTTGCACACACAGACTTGCAATGAGGTAAACAGGACTGGTGATGTTTACATGGACCTGAAGAGCGGGAAACAATTTCCCAGACTGAACTGCCAGTTTTAGGCTTTCCAGTGCTGGTTATTTATTTAGTTACTTGTTTAATTATTTTCCTCTCTGGAGCAGTATATTTAAACACAGGATCTAATTATAGATTATACATGATTGCCATCAAGTTTATTTCTCTCTCTTCCTGGGGCAAAACTGGGGCTTTCTATTTTTATTTAGAAAGAAGACAGAGTAAGCTGCTAATGCAAACCAGAATACATATTTTACCAGGTGACTGTATTTGCTACCTTTTTCTTTGTGAAGTCCCTCAGAAAAAATAGAGATAATATACTTGATATTAAGTACAAGCAATGATTCCTTGTAGACATTAGACTAATTAGAGCACTTCTGTTTATTTAGCAGTGCTACTGAGTCACAGTGGTCTTTGCAATGAAAATTCTGCATTTAACGTACAGAATAAGACACTGGAATTGCAGAAGATAAATTTATTTCTCTTCCTCCAAAATGTGTTTAAGGACAGTGTCTTTACAATACAGCTGACAGTCTACTCCAAGCTGATACAATTTTTTACATGTGAGCTACCTGTATTTACAGAAGAAAGCTTTGCACAGCTGTTTTTCATTTGTCCTGTTGGCATTTTAATATCTGTAAGTTTAAGCAGATTTTGTGTTTTTAAATCACTGCTGAAAAACTGTCAGAATAAACTGCTTACAAAACCATATACCTGCTTGCAGAAGAAAGACTGAAACAAGCCTGTCTGCAGTCTGCATTTACAAAGTGATTTAGCATATCGAAGCAGAGGACATCAGCTTCTTGATGGCTGTTGTTATGTTATTTCTCTCATATTTCCTGTTACGTTTGCTTCCTTCTCAGGTGTATGCTTCTGGTACAACTGGATCCCTTCTGTTCACACATGCAGGGAAAGAAAAATTCTACTACTTGTTCCATGGTGTTAGAAAAACACTCTGGAGAAAAAAAAGCACCTTCTAGGTTTTATATATGCCCTGCCTCACAGAGTATTTCCCCGTTGCTTAATCAAGTCCTCCAGGGCTATTGCAATACAAGTAATAAACAATAATAACCAAGGCTTTCTACTGCTTTGGGGTGTTGAGCATCCTTAACTTTCACTAGAAACTCGTTGAATATGACAGGATTAAAGCCTGAAGCTTTAAAAAGCTCCTGGTACCATTCAGTTGCTCAGACAGGGATTAAAACTACTGCAGGCAGTAGCAAAGTGGTAAATATTGACTCAGCAGTAAATAAAATCAGTCCATTGAGGTGGAGTGTACAATATGTGGTGGAAGAAGAGTCACGAGAAAGCAATATCGCTCTTGGGCAGATTAAACAGTGTACACCACAAACCCACATGCTGTTTCAGGAAAGTCATAGTGTTCATAAAACACAGTGACATTTTACACTCTTAACAAACTTTAAACAAGGAAATTGCAGGTGCTTTTTTTTTTCTTAATCTGGTAAAAAATTATTTTCTTTAGCTGCAAAACAGATGAAGTACTGTTTTGCTGGTACTGACGAACAACCACCATCCTTTAATATGTTTTAAAATATGCATGTGTAAATTTTATTTCCTGTCCACAACTATGTTAAAAAATCTGACAATTATTTGTTTATAAAATGGAGGATGTTTCAAGACCATTCTCTCCGTTAAAAACACAAACACTTTATTACCCTCTAATGAAAAATAGATGACATACAGGTGATCAAGTGATGAGAAAGACAGCAATTTAAATAGCTTTTGTCAAGCCTTGTTAAGTGTGTGGTTTGTTCCACTCAAAATCAGTAACTGGAACGCCATTTTCTACTCAGCATATAACAGTCAACAGAGAATCTACCACCAGGCTGAAACATTTCATTTGTCTCAGCACCTTTGTTAAATTTTATGTTTCTACAGCATTATGAATACGCCATTGAATGGCGGAATGAATGTGCATTAACACACAGACGAACACTCCTTCATTTGGTTGCTCTTCCTCTTCCCTATTTGTGGAATAAAAACAACATAAAAAAGGTAATATTAATCTTGCAAATGCAAGTATGCCTGACAGTTCAGACACCCTGTATTTGTACATATGAATGTGAACTATGTTAATGAAATGAAGCGATCATAAAAAGAAACGACTTGTGAGCTGCATACCATGAAAACTGCTGGCAAAAGAACAAAATACAGGGCTACCTCACAAAATGGCTGTGAGATAAGAAGGGGCGTATGCATTTGAGGATAAAATTGTTAGTTCCACTGCAACTGGAAAGAACAATGGACTTTTGTGTTTTGTGTTTTTCTTTCCCAATACTTGAATGGCCATCTGTGTACAGGTACACAGAATAACCAATCTGTCAAAAGCTCAATCATCCTACTAAGAGGTTAAAACCTAACCCTTAACAACCTAACCATTTCAACCTTAACAGGTTGAAATAATAGCATAAAATCACTTTTTTTTTTTTTTCCAGGCTAGTCCTTGAGCACCTCAATCCCTTTTAAAGGCCTAAATACAAATGTCTGTATGCAATAGATTTGTGGAGATATACTGATACTGAATTTGGAAACACACATATCCGAGCTCTTGATATAAACATGAAAGGAAAAGTAAAGGGATTGTATTATACCTCGGGTGGAAACCATATGCCACCTGAAATACCCCAGAGAGTTCAAAACTTATAAAAGAATATTCTTTATTGGAATAGACTGGCAGTATGACAATTCATTGCGTGAATATGGAGTCTATATACTTATTTACATATCACTTCACATTTCACAGGAAACTAAAAAAAAATAGTATTTGTTATTATGCTCAACCCGAAATTCACAGTTTATAAAAAAGAAATAGACTTACTGAATAATTCAGAATGTACATAAAAAGGACAAATACATTCTTATAGATAATACTGCATAATGACTATTTCAACAGCTGTTCACGTGAATTTCAAGTAACATCAGCAGCCTAATCAGAGTTCAGTGCCAGCAGGTGAGCTGTCAGCAGAACTTCTCCAGTGCCAGATGGAGCTTCCCAGGTCTACACAAAGAACTGGCCAACTAAATGGCATCTTTGCAGGGGTAGAGAAAGCCTGGCTCAGTCATTTCCAGGATACTGACTATTGCACCGTGGCACAAAAAGTACCCTGTGCAAATGAGACTGATGACATGATTTGAAAACTAGTGTGAAAACTGACTGATGCATCTGGAAATTGTCGCTCTTTAGCATTTGCAGTAGGACAGGACTTCACCATGCCAGACAAGATCACTCTCAACCATGCACTGTGGAACCCACCAGTGGATATTTTTCACTGCAGATCCATGCCAGAGCAGCCTTCCTAACTCTCCCAGCTCCGCTGTGGTACAGATCCATGTCCTGGCAGCAGCCTGCTAGAAAGTAATGGGCAGACCTGCCAGAGCCCCCCACCACTCTCAGTCAAGAGATTAAGTTCAGCTCAGCATCCTCAGCTGTCAGGGGTCACCGAATATTTTATAAATACATGGAGAAGGAGTGGACAGTTAATGTATTATCCAGCAGGCCTTTCATGATTTTCTTCAAAAGTAGCTTTAATCTCAGTTATGTGAAATGAATGTAAAACTCTGAATATGAATGGAAATTTTAAAAGCCTGTTAATTGTTAACTGTTAATTTGCAAGCCTGAAGGATCTAATAATGGTTGACTTTTACCTTAGAATAAACTACTTATGATACTCTCAGCTGGAACCAAAGTTCCACCAAAAGCCAAATAAAACCCGAATTTAATAAATAAAAATATCTTTACCAATACCTTGTAAAAAAGGATACTAGTCAGTATATATATCTCCCTCATCAAGTATAAGGTTATATCAGATCACTGAAGTGAAAGGCAGTGTACTGCACTGTACAGGAGATGTGACAGCAACATTAGCTGTCACAAAATGTCTTTCACCAAATGAAAACAGTACCAAAAAAAAAAAAAAAAAACAACAACACCCAGGGAACTGAAGACATGAATAAAGCAAGCTTCACAAAGCGGTCACCTGTTTAGAACCTCACTGCTAAATGCCAATATTTATTTATTTATACATTTCACATTTTCCCAAGATTCTATGGTGTGTTTTGACTCTTTACACTGTTAAAAGTCACAAAAGCTCAAGAAGAGAATCAGGTAATTCTTCAAGTGATTCCCAGTGTGATCACAAAGGGACAACACCAGATCTTGAGGAGATCAGTAAGGGCTTTTCAGTCTTAACCTCATGAAGGTCCAACTTTTGCCTTGTGTATTCACAGACCAGAGAAACCCTGCAGAAAGATCAAGGGCAATGAAGACAAGGTCAAACACTGTACAAGATGGGACAGTTATTCCCAGCTGCAGTGCACTGGTTTTTTAACACGAAAGGTGAAGTATAGATATAAAAAAGTATCCTACCTTCCGGTAACTAACTATTAGGAAATACAGGAAGAATACAACATTTTCTAGTACCACAGACAAACTCTAAACATGCCACTTAAAATGCCAGCTTCTTTCAAAGCTGCCTGTATATCATTGACATAAGCGGCCTCACAGCTGTTAATGAGTGACTCACGGATGTTTCTTGTACAGAAAGAACACAAAATATGTCATTGTAATTCTGCAAGTGAAATAATTTACATATATATATCAATTTTGTACTGCATTACACTGAATAATATTGTTAATATGGATTTGCTGTGCAGATGTAAAATTTTGAATTTAGAAGAGACTTGTGGGAGTATGATTTAAAATTCTCATTTGGACTTTCCTTGGATACTGCCAGGAAAATATATGCAGGATTTACTAATGAAATGTGTGTATGCATATACTCGGTATAATTTTATGGAGCATTTAAGGGCCTCATTGTTATTGAAAAAGTAATACTTTTCTCAATAATCAAAAAGCAGTAAATTGTTCACTTCCAAACACTTTTGTACATGCACAAATGCTGCAATTCTGTCAGGCTTTCAGAACAGCCACAGCCACTGTGTGTTAAAATATTGGGAAATTATAGCCTTTCCTTTCTGACCTTCCGGGTCCTCTGACACTGACACTATTTTGTATGGCGTCCCTCTAAAAAAATGAAGTCAAGGACTGAGTGAGCATACTCGTTAGCAATTGTGAATGACGGGAGTCATCAGCTTGTGAGAAGAACTGCAGCTCCTGAAAGACTCAAAAGAAAGAAGATTTACTGAAGTTACGGGGAAAACCAATGAAAAGGAGTTTATGATGGTGCTTTATAATACTGTAGCTTAAACTTAATGCCTATTCTGTTTTTTTAAGTCTTCTGAGTGAAAGGCAAACCAAAGGTCTTCTTAAAACAAAAAAGCGTTTGTTGAGAAGGTGAGGAAATATGCAAAATGAACAAAAAACACACCAAAAAACCCTGTTGTTAGTTTTCTGAGCTTTTTTTTTTTAGCTTTGAGAAACTGTCGAGTTTTAAAATTCTGAGCTAAACCAACTTCTGTGGTTTTGTCAACAAGACAAGGTATAAATACACTTTTAATTGTATTGAATAACTTAAAGTTTTTCTTTTTAAATGCCAGTGTTCTACTGTGCATTCACTTTGACGTTATAATAAAATATACAGTACATAATTTGTCTGCAGCTGAATTCACAGCTGTTGCAGAAGTGAAAAGGGGCATCAATCAAACCGCAGGACACATGCTACTGGCTGTCCTTGCCATTCCCCAGGCTGAGAAGTGGAAGAAGCACAGCAGAAGTGTCAGGGATCAGAAGTGAGGTGAGGTGTGAAAGCTCCTTCGCTACTGTGCACTGTTGACAGCAAATACGGGAGGGGGAAGGTAGTGCCCCATTCCTGGGGGGATGGGAGCCTTGATATGGATTTATATGCCTGACAGGTCATTGCATAGGCTCTCACTCTATCCACAGAGGAGAGAACACAAGTTAATGTCCTTTCTTTTATAAAGTAAGCCAAACATACTAATCCGAGTAGCGACAAAGGTCGAATCCACTTAGAAAGGAAATGAGAAGTTCTGTATTTTCTTAGCATATCAGTAGGTTAGAGTATTCTAGTTATAAATGTCATACTCTGTTGTAAATAGATATAGATTAAAAAGCAGTTATCAACTGCAGAGTAAAAGTTTTCCTTTCATTATTTTTGTTGGTGTCCTGAGTTTCCCCTCCTTCCTGAATTCTTCACCTTCCTCAGACAGGGGTCTGGGATTGCTGTGTACCGTTAGCCCGCTCTTTCTTTCGTTATACTGCAAATCCTATGAGCTTTACACCTGTGGATTGAATAAGGCTTGAAGAACCAATATAGATCTGTAGCACCTCTGACCTCTTCTGTCCAGACTATTCCAGATCTGTCCTTTTGGGAAGAAGTCCCAGCTGACTGCAAGCCAAGTCAGAGCAGTTCACAGTGTGAGCCCAGAAGTAGCTGGTTGTGCTGAAAATTGCAAATGAGGGCCTCTTACTGTTTTCAGTCGTAATTAATTTTCTTACCTAGAACCCAAAGAACAGAATTTTTGTTGCCTTAAAAATTCACTAAGGTTGATTTTTGAGATTCTGCAGCTGGCAGAAGAACTAAGATCATTTATCAGTGATCAGCAATCCTAGCAAGAGTAAGACCACTATTTGTTGATAGGATAATTTGATAAGCTTTTTGATTTTTTGCCAAACAAAAGTGATTAGGGTCATAGGAGTTTATAACTTTCTTTGGAGGAACATCTATATACACAGAGTGCCAAACTTGATGGATTTTTTTCTCACATCAGGAGACTTTAAAAAGAAGAGAAATCTTTCTTTGATATGCATGAATTATCAGCAGCAAATCATGTCATGGTGACATGCTTGTCAATCTGCTTTTCAAAGGATGCAAGGCTTATATTTACTAAAATGATGTGTAAGACACCCTGCCCAAAGTGTATGAGATTGACCTTGCTTATGCAAAGACTGGAAACGTACATTGCCATCTACAGATAGAGAGTATCACCTTATAAGTATCCTGGGACGTGGTACACCATGTTATGCCTAACAGCGTCAAATTATTTTAATTTTGCATTATTTCTTGGAAGAGCTGGTGGGCAGAAAGGGGCTCTAATGTTTGATACAGGGATAATGTAAGAATGAAAATTGATGTGGGACCGGTAATTTACAAGAGAAAATACTTGTTAATGCTAAAGTTCCTATGAGAAAATGATGGAAGATGAAAAACTAGTTACAGCGGAAAGAAGTATTATAAAGTGCTTTCAGTGTAGCAGAGAGAATGGCCACGCTGCCTCACAACTGGGAGACGCGTCAACCTTCCATACATTTGGTGGTGAAGAGCTACCGAAATGGGGAGGTGCCCCGGTAGGGCGGGTCCGCAGAGCCGGAGCGCACACTGGCTGCTGAGCTCGAGCCTGGCTTGACCTTGCCTGGTCTCGTCGGGCCGGGCCAGACCAGCCCGCACTAACCCCGCTCACGAGCTGCAGCGCCTATCCTACACGGCTCCAATTTCCCCTCATTTTATGACGACGGCGAAAAGCCCTGTTGCCTACAGGCAATCTGATGTCCAGTAAAAACGTTTTGTTTCCCAAGCCTCGGGGACCCACGTCTCCTTTTACCACGTGCTTCCTCTTGTCATTGCCCGCTGGGAGGGCTGCGGCCGAGCTTTTCACCTTGTGAAAGGGCTGGGAGGGGATGCGCTTGGGGTGACCACTGTCGGCCCCGGCAGGCGGGAGCCGCAGCGGCCCGGCAGGTTTCGAGTCCACTCCGTCACCCACCGCCTGGCTCCGGCGCGGCGGCAGCGTTTTTCGGGGCTGTTTTGACG
>VZTA01003109.1:14066-24425 GCA_013398855.1 Mohoua ochrocephala | reverse complement strand
GAGTTCCTAAAAACCCCAACACCTTGTCTTCACTAGTTCTGGATAGTCATTTTATAAAGGTATGGCTGAAGAACAAGGAATAAGACATAGCACTGTGACATCATTAGAAATTAATTTCAAAAGAATCTTCTGTCTCATTGTTTACTCATTCCATAAGTGAAACAAACTGTGCTTTTGGTATCAGCCTAGCATACATGAAACAAATACAATTAACAGAACAATAACATTGTTTAATTAATGGTAATAAATATATGCCAATATTTAGAAATAGCAATATTAAGAGGAACATTACAAAGATACAAAATAAATATACACATAAATAGATGACTAATAACAAGTTGTCTTCTTTTTTAAGTAGTTTATGATCAGCTTTAATTGAAATACTGTTAATACAATATTTCTTTCCACTTTCACCAAAACATTATCTCTCATCTCTGCCTTTTGTTCTTTTTTTATTTTAGCTAAAGAAAGTCTAATTTGTCCGACTTTTGCGTAACTGAAATCCACCTGGTTTCGTATCATCTTCTTTGCATGATTTTCCCATAGTTTTTCCAGCAATTATGTAAAATATTCTTTGTATGTATATAATTATGCCTGAAATCATCTCGTTGTGAATTAACTTCTGCAAAGATCCTTTGCCAAATAATTTTGGGTGGTACACTTTATTGCAAAATAATTTTTCATTCTAATTTAAGGGGAAAATGACTCTTCTTAGAAAATAATTTTCAAAGCGCATAATGAAGTAGCTTATCTCAACTCCCATTTTTCCTTTACATAGTTCTCTCATAATTATATAAAAAATCTTTTCCTCACTTCAGAACTCTTGGTTTTCACTAGAATGCTAGGTGATTATAAAAAAGAGGTGTTTTGACTGGTCAATAAATGTTCCTGCTTCCAAAGTTACCCTAAAGTTTAGACTTATGGATTTGGGGAATTTTAGGCCCTTTTACAACCAAATGAAGAATATGACCTCAATACACTGATCTAAACAATTTTAATGACACCAATACAAGTACTTGTTTGATTTTGGGATAAATACATTTCTAATGTTTAATAGCTCACTGAGTTAAAACTATAATACGGTGAGACAGTACACTGTCTTCAAGACAGTACAGCTAAATATTAAACATGTAGATATTTGGTAGATTCTGTGTGCATTTGGACCTCTCTTTTGTTTCTTCCTCTGCCTGACAGCCCTTGCTTTTGTGAAATGGTAGCATTTGTCTATGAAGATACATATGGTATGTGGTACTGTGACAAGATAAATAAAGGTATAATTAAACCTCGGCTTTCTATAAGAGGTTCTCAAATGGTGTGGTATACTTTCAGAGAGGAAAGAGACCACTGACATACTTTAGCAGGGAAGAGAAGCAGATCTATCTCAGAACAGAGATAAAGATCTCTTCCTATGCACTTCCTCCTATTTCCCTACCTCTTCTTCCTCTGCTCTCAAGACACCTCGTGCCTCTGTGGGAGCCATGTGGGGAGTACAGCTTGTACTACAAGATAAATTTGGTAGATGGAAGAAAGCACAGAAAACCGTGGACTCCAATTCTGAAGACACAAGAAACATAAAATTAAATTAAAATAAAGGTTTTAAAACAATAATTATATATTATAAAAATATTAAAATAACACATTTACACACAGAGGACGGTGATGTATAAAAGGCTAGGGAAGTGGAGATTGGAGATATGTATTCTTATTGGAGAATAAATTTTGATAACAAAGGGGAATGGAAAAAATACAAATCTGTACCCTTTTGTAGTAACAGAAGAGAAGGGCTGAAAGAAAAATGTCCATAATCACAGCTCTCATTTACATCAGCATGAATCTTATTTTTAGAGTTGTTTTAAAGAGTGACAGCCATTTTTATCACTGATGTATCACACGTATCTCCTCATGTTCACAGAGCCTTATTTTCATCCTCCGTATTCTTAATGCACTTAGAAACATCGAGACTAAAATACCAAAACCAAAAAGGTCTTTGATTGTTCCTTCAATTCCTTGGAAGGAAGCATTCCTGGAAATCAGAGACAAAAGGAGGAGGAGGTTACTTGGGTTTTTATTGGTTGGGTTTGATTTCATTGGTGGGGGCGGGGGGGAAGGGGATGTTGGTTTTTTCTGATAAAATGCATGATTCCAGTTTTGATAACCAATGTGAGAATGTATCTTTACCCTTGACTGAGTCTGGCAAAGCTAGAGTCTAACTCAAGGTGACAAGATTTTCTAATTGTAAGAGCTGAGGACTAGAAGTGATTCAAATTTTGAGGGTTTTGTTTTGCTTTCATGGATATGAACCATTCAGGGACAGTATCGTATATCTATGTGCGCTGAATTGGCTGTTAACAAAGACACTTCAGCTGACAGGTTCTCAAGACTGAATTCTTTAACAAATTCATTCTGCTTTAGCTTCAAAGGGATTCTGCGAGTTATCCTGGGGCTGAGAGTGGCCTTAAATATCTGAAATAGGCCCTTGCCAGTGAAGTTTAATTTGTGTACAGCTTTTAAAAGAAACAAGTATTTCCTGTGTTTTAGAGGCTTGTTTTGTCAGAAGATGAAGTTGAAACCATGTGCTTGAGCTGAATTTAAAGCCTGGTAAGAATCAGAGCTGTAGAAATAACATGTGTTTGGTTTGGTGGATGGCACTGTGCTTGCCTGGCAAGGTTTTGGTAGCAGAGGAGGTTCAGAGATGGCTTCTCGGAGAAGCTGCCAGAAGCTTGCCTTGTGTCTGACAGAGCCAGTGTCAGATGGCTCCAAGACGGACCCGCTGCTGACCAAAGCTGAGCCCATCACCAATGCTGGCAGCATGTCTGTAATAACATAGTTAAAAAGGGAAATAATTGCTGCACAACAGCCGCTGGGAAAGGAGCAAGAACAGGTGAGAGAAGCAATTCTGCAGACACCCAGGTCAGTGAAGAAGGAGGGGGATGAGATACTCCAGGTGCCAGAGCTGAGATTCCCCTGCAGGTCCTGGTGCAGCTCTTGGTGAAGCAGCTGTGCCCCTGCAGACCATGGANCAGATGGCTCCAAGACGGACCCGCTGCTGACCAAAGCTGAGCCCATCACCAATGCTGGCAGCATGTCTGTAATAACATAGTTAAAAAGGGAAATAATTGCTGCACAACAGCCGCTGGGAAAGGAGCAAGAACATGTGAGAGAAGCAATTCTGCAGACACCCAGG
Organism: Mohoua ochrocephala; assembly: GCA_013398855.1. Lineage (NCBI taxonomy): Eukaryota > Metazoa > Chordata > Aves > Passeriformes > Acanthizidae > Mohoua > Mohoua ochrocephala. The sequence continues at coordinate 21,241 of VZTA01003109.1, read as the reverse complement.
TCAGTGAAGAAGGAGGGGGATGAGATACTCCAGGTGCCAGAGCTGAGATTCCCCTGCAGGTCCTGGTGCAGCTCTTGGTGAAGCAGCTGTGCCCCTGCAGACCATGGAGGTCCGCACAGGAGCAGAGATACACCTTCAGTCTGGGGAGAACCGCACACTGGAGCAGGTGGATGGGACCCAAGAAAGCTGTGACCCTGTGGGAAATCCATTCTAGAGCAGGGACAGAACCTGGCAGAACCTCTGGAGAGAGGCGTCCATGCTGGAGCAGGTTTGCTGGCAGGACTTTTGACCTCATGAAGAACCCATGCTGGAGAAATGCATTCCCAAAGGAATGCACCCCATGGAATGGACCCACACTGGAGCAGTTTGTGAAGAAATGCTGGAGCCTGCTGGAGAATTTCATGGGAGGTACTCCACACCAGAGGAGGGAGAGTGTGATAAGGGAGGAGCAGCAGAGACAATATGTGATGAGCTGACCACATGCCCCATTCCCCTTCTCCCTGCATACTTTGAGGGAGAGGAGGTAGGAAAATCCAGAGTAAAACTGAACCCCGGAAGAAGGACAGGGCGGAGAGATGTTGTTATAAGAACTGGTCATATTTCTCATTATCCTACTCTGATCTGATTGGTAATAAATAAAATTCATTTCCCAAAGCGAAGTCTGTTTTGCCCATGACACTAATTGGGGAGTGGATCTCTCCCTGTCCTTATCTTGACCCATGAGCCTTTTGTTGTATTTTTCTCCCCGTGTTGATTTGACGAGGGATAGAGTGGCTTGATGGGCACCTGATGCCCTGGCGACGTCAACCCACCACTATAACAGGAAAACAAACATGAATTAGTGTCAATGATGAAAAAATAATTACAAATTTAATTGTATCATAAATATGTTATTTAGTTTTCAGTATTTTGCTTACATCTGCATAAGGTTTAAAATTGAAAACACTTCAAAAAATTTTTTTGAAAGGTTGATGCAAACAAAGAAATTTCCTTCTCTCCTTTTATAGGTGAAACTATTTGAAATAAAAGAAATCTAAATATATATTTTTGTGTGTCAGTATTTTTTTGTATAATATATGACTGGAAGGAAGAATCCATTGTGTAGCTTGAGAATGTGCAAAAGGATACTAATAGTAAATTATGGACTTAGTTTGGTTGTAACTTTTGCACTTATTTCAAAATTCTAGACTATATTAGTGTTAGAAAGACAACAAGGAAGTAAAGAAAAGTGCCAAAGAACTAGAAAAAGACAGCCTAATATTCTCATTTAATATTTCTGAAAACAGTTTCTATTTATGGCAACTCAACAAATTTCACTGAGTTGCCTGGAGGAATAAAACTGTCCTATTTGAAATACTACATTATTTTTGCTGGCAGAAAATTATTGTATTTTCATACACTTACTTGTGGCAAACAGACTACAATAAACCTCTTGATTTGGTAATGTTTATTTGAAAAGTTAAATATTTTTTATCTGTAAAAAAGCTAGAAAGATTGAAAATACATAAAGATTCAAGTGGGGAAAAAAAAGTGGGAAATACATTTAAGACACAATTTGAACCAGAACAAAATTTTATGTCACTTAAGACTAAATAAAATTAATGTTCTGCTTTGTTTAACCAAATTCTGAAACATGGTGTAATTTATATATTGTTACTGAAACTTTTACTGCAATGTAGATTTTGTGGAAGTGGGGTTTTTTTGTTTTCATCCAGGCAAGCAATTGATTCAGCCAGTTCTTATGAAAACTGGTTTACAGTGTCTACGGACTTCTTGACATGCTGAAACACTCCGGTTTTATTTCATGCACTAGAGGTAAGAATGCTGTAGTAAATTGAATGATCTGAATTAATTCCAAGGATAATGGCATATTTATTTTCATCTTACTAGAAGGAATAAACACATTTAGGTAAACAACTCATTGACAAAACTGTCCTAGAATAATGAGATACATCTTATTATGATAATGCACTCCAACATTTGGTTCTCTGAGCATGAGTATTCAGAGCATTCTGATTCAGAAGTTGATTATATTCAGACCAGGTACTGTGGAGTGTATTTTTCTATATTTAATAAGACTGTTTTGCATGGTTAATCATCCAAAGCTGAAATTATTCAGGCTATCCAACCCTCCAAGTCAGCAAAAGCTGACTATTTGCTTTATGTACAGCATGAAATAGTCGAGGGACAAAAGTGTCTTGTGAGGTATTTGAGGAGAGTTTATTCCTTTATGTCAATGAGAATTATAAACATGCACTCAAATGTCAGAAAATAGACACAGCTGTCTAGAGTTGAACACAGGCCTGCTTGTTCACTTTATAGCAAGAGTTAAACATAGCCTAATTCCTTCTTAAGGAAGGCTTACAGTGGCAGCCTTAAAGCCATTCTAACTAAGAGAGGCAAAAAGTAATGCAAAATGTTTGACCCAGTGTGAAGAGGTAGTTGCTTCCCAGGCTCTCCAGCTCCTATTTTAAAGCTTATTCCAACAGTTAGGCTGAAATATATGCCCAAGAGTGAAAGAGCAAGTCTGTTACCTAGTCGTGCAGAAGGAATTATTTCTTCACAGTCTGCACTATAGTTAGTCCACAGAAATCTTCATCACCAGGAAAATAGACACCAGATATTACTAGTATTAATAAGTTTATGTGATGCTCTATATACTTATCTGCCACTGCAGCTTTTAAAGACGTGGTCTCTCTCTTCCTCTCTCATCAACCAGTGTGCATGTATGTGTATCTGTTTAGGGTTAAGTTCATAATTTAGGCTAGGGTCAATTTCTGGGTTTTAGTGACCAAAGAAGTCTACACCACCAGAAGCATTACGATTATACAGTCATCAAATCTTTTACTTGGGATTTTTTTACTGAATTCTTTTTGGAACGCAAACCCTAACCTATAAACCTAATGCTAATAATAGCTAAACAATAGCCCTAAACCCATCCCTACCCTAAACCTCAGCCTCTAACCCTGACCTCTAATTCTAACAAGAACACTAATGGTAATCTTTGTTGCAGTTGCCCACAGGTGGGAGCTGCATCGTCGGCCACATGGGAAAGTGCAGGAATGGGTCATATGTCCCATTTCCCTTCAGTTTGCTTCTTCTCTGTTACTAGCAGTAACTGATGTTTGCTGAGAATAAACCTATTTGCAACTTCTCTGTGTGGAATGCTCTGATTCCAAAGTCATTCTAAGCTATTTTAATTTTAATTTGCTCTGCTGTCCACTTTCAGCTTCAAATTTCTTCACTTCTCATTTCCCTTTGGCCAGTACTTACTTCCCAATCTTATTACACTTCCATGGCAAAAAATTGCTCAGGTGCACAGATTAATTAATTGTTCTTAGGAAAAGAGAAAATAGCAATATCCCTACTGTCAGTGTACATGACAATTAGAAATAATACTCTCCTGATTGCTAAGAAAAGCTATCTGAGAAGTTTCCTCACAGAGATGCTAGGAGCATGTGTTCCAAACCATAAGTTTAATAATGTTTTCCATGCCAAATCTTGCTTTACATTTACATTTACAATCTTAAGATCACAATGCCACCCATCACCTCCCCTGCCAACTAGACTGCAGACATCAGCTTTATGAACTTCCTATGTGGCCTTATTTGAAGCAGTAAAACACCTACTGCTGTCACTGACACATCAAGAAAGACACCACTGACCTTGATCTGACTCAGAACCGTGACGGGGGTTAGGGAATGAGTTCTCTACTTTTACATGCTAAATAATTGCAAATAAGTGTAAATAAGGCATTCCGCGACTATTAAAATTATGACAGATAAACAAAGAAGTTTATCTGAAGCTGTATCAGGGGAGACTTAGGGTAGATATCAGGAAAATATTCTTCACCAGAGGGTGGCTGGACACTGGAAAAGGCTCGCCAGGGAAGTGGTCACAGCACCAAGCCTGACAGGCTGTTGGGCACATGATGTGACTCTTGGGGATGTCCTGCGCAGGGCCAGAAGGTAGACTTGGTGATCCTTGTTGGTTCCTTTCAATTAAGGATTTTCTTACTCAATGATTCTAAGAATATCTGAGAAAATTATTTATTTATTTATTTATTTATTATTTCCATAACTATTGTAGATCACTTCACTTTGCATAAATCAGTCCTCAGTTCTGATGCATCTGTTTGGACCTCAGTTCCAAGCACCCTAAGCTTTCTTGCACTTCTCTTTCGGGTCTAAAGAATGATTTGTGTTCTTTAAACATTCTCTTTCATCTGTATCAAGTTATTTTACAAAAGGTATTCTACCTTCCTACACTCCTTTCTGAATTTTTTGCTCCGTGAAAGAAATGTTAACTTACAGAAAATGTCTCGGTAAAGCTCTGCAAAAGAGACAGAATGAGGGACTTGAACTTCTTTAAAGAAAACAAAAAGACTCCTATCCAAATCCAGTGGCATGTAAATGGACCGAGTCTGATCTCAAGACACTGATGTGTAGAGAAAGATCTCCATTTTGTGCACAATGAGGTCAGCAAAACAGGAGTAGATTATTGACCTGTATGCCAAAAGAGTAGGAGAAGAAAAAAAGGGCGAGGACTCCTAGTCTTCTAAGCTGGATGTAAATCTAAAAATGCCAATTGGCATTTTTGCCCAAACAGAAAAAAGTCACAGCAGAACAGTCGGCATATTGTTAAAATGTACATGAGACAAAGGAATTTACGTGGTTTCGTAATTAGGGCAAAAGAATCCGCAGCACAAAAGACAATTTATGATATATATACAGGTTGTGTCAAGTAGCAGGAGTTAATCAGAGGATTTTGCTGAAACCAGAATTACTTTAAAATGGATGACTTGAGAGCATCCAGAGGAAACTGGGAGATTAAGATCTGCTATTTGAGGAGTTTTTTTGGAAGGTTGCATTTGGCAGGAATGCTGATGAATATACATATTTATGCATTGTGTCAACTACACTCAACTGCATTAACATTTTTGAAGTAAGTTGTAAGAGAATCTGCTAACAGGGAGCACTGTAAGGACACAACAAATAAAAATGAATTATATTTCAAATATCAAAGAGGAAAATTACAGCATGCAGAACTGGCAAAAGAACCTGAGTCTTGCACTAACAACACTACAAATAAAATATGCTCTTAGTCATTAAGTATATATTCAGTGGGAATTATATGGAGAGAAACAGATTTTGACTTGTGTTGCTTTGAAATAAGATATGGATGCCTAAAGTAATTTTGTGTTCTTGCCCATGGTGTTTAATGATCACAAGATGGCAACAGAAGGAATGTACAGGGAATAAAGTAAATATGAAGACTGATCTCTGTTTTAGGAAGACAGCGTGCAGCATTTCACAGTTTAAAGTTAAAGGCATTATTTGTAGACAAGAAGAATCCTAGAAATGAAATGTTTGATTTTGCAAACCAGGACAGAGTGCATTACTGACAATAATCTCTATTGCATGAGTTTGCTTTTCTTTTTATTAAATCTACATATTTATACATTTTTCAAATACATTTATTTTCATGAGCTGTTAATTTTATACTTTGAGCTGCTGAATAATGCATTTTCCAGCAGTCAGCTTGTAACTTTTTGTGTCAAGCATGCTTTTGATGTCAATAAACTTCTGTCCTTTTCAAAATTCATTTTTGTTCAACTTGACACCTCTAAAATTATCTGAAAAAATAGAACTAGACTTTTCTTTAAAATGTTTCACAGCAGAAACTTGGAGAAAATATGGTTTTGACACCTACAAAATCCATTTTCCCTCTCTGTTTACAGCTGAAACCTTCCACTGAGTTTGAACTTTCGTCATTTCAATCCCAACAAAATACTGTTTATCAGCAATTTCATTTTGAAAACTCCACGGTCCATCACAGACTAGAATATAAATTTGTTTAAGAACTCCTTTCTCATCAGAAAGCAAACGAAAATCACTTAAGCTGCCTTTCTAGGTTTTGTAGAATAGTACCAATTAATTTAAGAGAGAACCGGAATCATCAGTGTACCTAGTCACAAACATAAAATTAACTATAATTTTTGCTAAAAACTTCTCTCTTTTGTGTTTAATTTTCTACTTTCTTTTTTTTTTTTTTAATCTTTTCTTAATGCAATAAGTGTATTTTTAGTAGATTCTGCCTCATGTCAGTAGGTTTCGTGTTAGCAGGTCATGGAATGGACCACTCTCTGAGCTATGGAAGAGCTTTCAGCTTCTTCCCTAGCTTTTTTACAGTTACCAATTTAGAGCCTTTGATGGTTATAAGGTTTTACATATTATGTGTCAGCCATGCTTTTTATCATGTATGACATTTTGGCAACTCCTAAATTCCTAATTATCCCTTGGTCTTCATACACACTTGCAAACTGCTTTTGCTACTTCTAAGGTCATATTCCATTAAATGATTTCCAAAGTCACAAGTCCACATTTAGCACTCTTTTCCTGCTGAAGGCTGAGAAAAAAAATTAAACTAAATGCCGTTTTCTGATGCCTGTGACCTTTTTTGCTGGGGATACAATTATCTGATTTTCTGATGTCTTTGTCATGCACCCTGGCTACCATGTAGAAAACAGATTATGTGTACATGGGATGAGATAATACACGTGTCAAAACAACCCAAAATGACAGGCTCTATATTAGCTCTATATTAGTCTAAAATGTTTCAAATCAGAAAAGTTATGTGAGGCTCACTATCAAAAGTTCTCTGAAAAAAAGTAAGCATCGTATGTATCACTGGTTAAAAAGACCAATAAAATTAGGAATAGTCAGGGTTACAGGTTATTATGCCGCTGTGAAATCTGTGGTATGCTAGAAAATAAGAGTAACGAGAATAGTCAAATATAAGGAATAATTTTCTTAGAAAAACAGGCTAAATGGAGTGTAACACTTCATCTTAGGAAAAGGTGACTTACAACACCTGGTTGCAAGCACCAGGGGTCTGTAAAGTCATAAAGAGCATAAATGGAGAGGGTAAAGGACCACATGCACTGTTTCATGCAACACAGGCAAGCTAGTGAAGTTACGAGGGATTAGAAGTATGCTGGTTTCCTTTGTTGTCATGGCTTAACTTTGTAGCCAATTATAATGGTTTTAAATAACATCGTCCCGGTTTGAGACAAATTGGAGGAAACGTCTGCTGATAGAAAGCAGGTTTCAGCAGCCCCTCCCCCACCAGGTTCAGGAAAAAAAATTCCTCGGAGGAAAGTGAAAAAAAAAAAA
>VZTA01003109.1:0-14012 GCA_013398855.1 Mohoua ochrocephala | reverse complement strand
TAATAATGTTAAATAACAAAACCTCTCGCTGTGAAAAAAACCTGGGTAGTTTCAGAGTTCTTTTTAGGTGATGCCTCTGCTCTCTCCAGAGCTGGAGTGCTGCTTGGGCCCCTCCGGGCCAGGGTGCAAAGCCTCTCGGTGGTGTTCTGGTGTTGCTGAACAGTCCAGAAGAGAAGAAGAAGAAGCCAAAGTCCCAGGAAACTCCTTGCTTCAGCTAACGAACAAGAAGCTAGCTAAAAAGCAAGAGAATGCAACCCTCTTCCCTGCTGCAGAGAGCCGAGAGCTGCGGAGAAGCGAGCGAGTTATCTGTGTTTTTGAACAGAGCCGCCGAAGGAATTCCACCGCCTTCCCCTCCCTCTCTCTCAGGTCTGCCTTAAAGACACAGAAGGGCACAGGATTCATGTCTGGGCATAGAGCAGGCGGCAGGGGATACAGCATCATAAAGTCACCCCAAGACAAACATGAAAGACATTTTCCAATCAGGACTGCAAACAACTTCTGCACGATGTTGTAGTGGCAAAATCACGGTGGGGTTTCCAAGTGTAATTATACAGAGACACCCATGTGCAGTAGTGATTAAACACGAGACCCAGTGGCAACCTGCCACTCAAAAAGTCCTTATGTCAGTGGAAACTCTTAGGTTACAGAAATCTGTTCTTTTCCTGTCTTCCCAAGAAGGTTCTGCAAGCGGCTACCAAAGATAACCTCCTAAAGGAGAGGCACTTACAGCTTTATCCAGGTAGGTGATTCTCCTGACAAACAGAATACTTTCTTAAGAGATAATATCCAGCACTAAGATGTCAAGCCAAGGATTACATAATGTTATATAGAGTAGAAATGAGAAAAGAGGGAAAAAAAGTTTTTAATATCTCCTCATGCTACTTCTACTATGTCATTTGACAACTCTTTCAATTGTATTTTTTTCAGAATGAGAACAAACTGAATGGAGTATTTAGTGTGTTCCTTAGTGATTGGATAAGGAGCAAAAGTAACAACAAAAAGAGAAAAAACCATTTGCTTAAAGGAGAAATATACTAAAGCACCTGTCAGTGCATTGGTGTAACCCATACACTACCATACCAGTGAATTCTGCATTTCCTAAATTTCTTGTATGTTTTCATTGTTCTCATTGATGAAATTGATTTTTTTCCCCCTAATCATCACCAGAAAGTCAGAAATTTCTCCCTGCAGAGATAGAACTGGACATTTACATGATCAGGATCTACCTAACACAGAGCAGAAAGCAGCTTTCTTTTTTTTTTTTTTGTATCAATTCTGTGCTTTTCTTTGTGCTGTAGTCATTACTCTAGAAAAAAGGAGGATTTTTTTTCTAATGGCATGCCTCAAACTACTATATTGCTAAATCAATTTCATTTATTATTTCTGTTGTGGTGAAACCTGTGAGTCACATCACCCTGTAAGTTTTGCAAAGCACTCCATCACTGATCTGTGAAAATTATTTTTCCTGTCAGTTTACCACCCAAATCCAGCAGCATATACAGTGGCTGTGCTCAGCAAAGCTTGCTTCTAGTTTATTTTTGTGACAGATTTGGGTTATGTCTATGTCTATCTTCTTAGATTCTGTACTGCATATCATATGGTATCATCAAAACCAAGAAAGCTTTAATTGCAGATGCCAGCATATAGCATGCAAAGGTACAAACATCAAATTTCACCCTATCATTTTGTGAAGCCAGCAGGAATTTAAATTGTAACGCAGTCAGTGAGATCTGATTTGGTCTTGGAAGCAAATTTAGTCATTGAGTTCTCCGAAAAGGTCAGACCACAGTGGTTTTATCGCAGTAAACTATTCTTCTGAAATACTGTTTTCTCCTCTGCTGCATACAAACATTCTCTCAGGAATCTGAAGAATGTTTTTTTAGAAAAATTGAGTTGACATATCTGAACAGCATGTTCAGCAGCAGCCAGAAGTATGTGTAACACAGCGTTCAAAAGCTGTGAAGGCAGAGCCTGTCCATCTCTGTGCATCTGTAACTACGGGCTGAGGGAAATGTTAGTAAGTTGCATTTTTATGTCTATGTCCTCTTTAAAGAGCTACAACAAAGGAGAACTTCAGGCAATTGTGAATAAGACACCACTTCCTTCTTTTCTCAAAGACTCTTGCATTTTCCTCTAACGGAAACTGAGTGAGAGCTGAGTGACAGAATAAATTCCCCAATCTTTCCCAATCCGTTTTCTCATGAGGAGGTGGGCATTGTCTACACTGCTTTTCTTCATTGCAGCTGCAGCCATGGAGCAGCTTTTGAGCTGTGCTGCAGTTGACAGCTGAGGGAACTTCTCTCTGCAAAATCTTGCTAGTAGCATTTGGCCAGAAAGAAGGATGTTGCCATCTCTGTGTCAGTGTAGAATTTTTAAAAATGAAAATTGCCATATTAAAAAAAAAATAAATTAAAACGCCTCAGAAAAACGAGCTTTTCATAACTTTATATGAAGTGTGTTTCCTTTACTTGCCACTTCTACAGACTTGTAGGGTACTTAATGTATTAGCAGTGAACTTGCATGAGAAGGTAAACTGCTGTAATTCATACTGTGACATAGCAGTCCAGAACTTCAGAAATAAGAAGTTCCTATATGCATATTGCCTTGCTTCATGTGTTTAAACAGAGTCAGATATACACGGGGATAAACTACATGCAATCAGTGCAAAATAAATGGCTCCAAATCTCTAATTTAAATTCCAATTTTTAGTCCACTCTTATATTTGAAGTTATTTCACAAAATTACATTAGTTTTTATGAGTGGATCTCTCTGTCTGCAGAGGCTCTTTGCAGGTATCCTTTGCTCCTGCACTGAGCTCTGATCTAAAACCTTTTAAGATATTATCAAGACTTTAATGTTTAGCTGCTTTTGATAATTAGATACTTCCACACATTTATAGTCTCTCCATTTCCTCTTTCATTGCCCACTCACAAAAATCTGATTTTTGCCTGCCCTCACAGTACACCAAAAGTGCTTTTTACTGATCAGGACAGTGAATGGGATATTGATTCAATTGGACAGAGTAGAAAATTCATCTTCAAGCCCTTTGTACTTTTTTCTGTGATTGAGTTACTAATTTTTTTTAAATAAGCAATGTGGGAGGTTAAGTCTTCCCACCAGAGAAGTTAAGCTAAAATTCCTAAAACAATTGTAAATTTCTTTGTTATCCGCTAAAATTTCCTAAAGGAGCTTGTAACTGCCGTAATAAGCATTCTTCAAGCAGCCCGATGCTGTATTTAATGACTGACTTTATTAATTCCCTCTGCCTGAATTCTTTGCCAGTTGGAACTGCCTCCATACTGCTGAATTCAACAAAGCCTATGCAGGGATTCAGGCATTTTCCCAAATCTGTTGGATCCTTAACATGATTCCTGATATGATATTTGGCCAGTGCCAGTGTGTACTCACTCAGGAACAAATAAGATTTAAAAAATGTTTCTGACATCCAATTTGGATGTGACCAACCTGTTTTGCAAAGTTTATAGATGCAAGCCATGGTCTGCCATCTGGCCTCAAAGACAGAAAGTTGTCCATCGCACATTTTAATTGCTAATATTTTCATAAGCAACCAAATTGGAAATAAATCTCATCACTACTGTGGGAGTTTTTTGTTTGAGATCTAGAAATGACAGCTTTCCATCTCAAACATTTTAAGGCCCATCTTGATACACAGCAGAGGTAACTCACGGGTTCTTCACAGGACTGTAGCCAGAAAGACTTTTTTTCTCTTCAGGTTTTATGCACAGAATATGGGAGCCATATGGGGTTTGTGTGTGGAGTAGTACAGGCAATGTAGATGGGAGGCAGCATAAGAGCACTGTGCCTTACACATAGTGTATAAGAGGTGCAGCAGAGGAAATCCAGAGATTCTGGAATGTTCTTCAGTGTAGACAGGGTATGGTCTCACTACAGATCTTTTTTAACAGACTGAAAAAAAAATACAAGACCTGGCCATCAAGTGCAATAGACCTCATTGTTATTACTACAGTTTCTGAAAAATAATTTGAGACCTCCAAGGTTACCGCATAAACATGTATTTTAAAATTAGGTAAACCATTCACTGTTTTACAGCAGAGCCTGTTTTCACATCCTCAAAGTGCAGATGTGCATGAGCAATTGCACTGGAGATAATTGTGAACATATATTGCCTGGGAGCATGAGGTATTTTTTGATCCTGATTTAGAAAAAATAGCAATCTAAAAAAACCTTTCCTTCTCTATATTCTAATTTGCTAAAGCAAAGTTACTTTAAGAAGAAGCGTTTATAATTCAACGTATCAACAATTATGATTACATATTGCTAGAATACATTCTGTGTCAAGCTGGAATTTTTATTTATGCAATGTTCTGATTAAATTGAAGTATTTTTTCTTCTTTTCTGATCAGACACGAGAGATAACCCACGATGAGTTTTCTAAATCTACATTTATTCGACAGTAGAGCAGTGTGAAAGGAAATCATGACAGAGCATGTAAAACTTATGTGTGAAGTTTACCCCTCATATAGTGCCCTGAAATCAGTGGCATTAAACCCAGGCTAGATATAACCTTTAATGTCTTAGTTTGAGTAATTTATCAGCACACTGCTACTACATCTTTATTTGTGTGACTGTTCACTGAGATTGCAGTAATTAGGGCTCACATATGTGGAGTGGAGTGGACCAACCTGTCCAATTGTGAAAAAGCAAAACTTTGAATATTGAAATGCAAACATGTTGTTGTGAAACTTGATTTTGAAAATGTTTATGAGGAGTCATATGATCAGGCCAACATTTTACACAGTTACCTGATTTGGAGTAATGCACTACCGTGAAGAGCCAAGAATCCCAGCGTGTAGTGGAGCATCATGGTGTATTGGTCTCAGCAGACAGACAGAAGACAGAGATTCCAAAGGGTGATTTCTCACTCTGGATTCTCAGATCTGCCCCCACTGAGATGGAGGCACTTGGTGCCGGGACTCAGAGCTGGGAATGACTCGGGTTTTGAGGCTCCATTGACAGAAACTGAGTCCTGGGGACAAATACTCTGCCTTAGAGTGACAGGGTGTCTGTGACCTCCTCACTACGGCTGTCAGAGGTGGAGGCGCTGGCTGCTTTCATCAGGGAAAATATAAACATCTCTCTTCTTAGGTACTTGGTTCATCAGACACTTTCTGCAACATCATTGGGATAACTCTTTCGCACAGTAAGTGTATTTTGGAAAGCAATTTTGGAACAATATGATTAAAGCAAACTATAACTTACCAGGCTCTGAAATAAAATCACAGTTTCTCAGCTGGAACTGGTATCCTTCACATAGCTTCATGTCTACTTTCTCGACATAGATGCTGGTTCTAAACTCATGGGCAGAGAATTTCAATCCAGGAAGCTTTACATTTAGTAGCACCTTCATCTATCTGCTAATGCTGGTACTAACAAAAGAGGAAATGCAATGAAATGTGCTTTGGCTCAGCCAGGGTACTTAGGCACACTGTTCCATACCGAAACTCCATCAGGGGCATCTTTCTTATTATGCCTTATGTGCTTAATTTGCATGTACTACAATCACTGTCAGGTTTTGGTTCCAAAGCATGAACATGTAAGTCACCTTAAATACCAACTCTTCAAATACAAAGTTTTCTCAGAAAATCCATGACATAAAATACACAGCAAAAGACTTAATTTTATTGTGATTTTTTTTTTTTTTTCTGGAAAACAAATCTTGATACTTTCAAGTTACCTTTTCAACACCACATTTTCTAACTGACAGTCTGCCCAAACTGAGCTTTTCATGTACACCATCAAAACAGGGCACACACATGCCCAGATAATTAAAGAGAATAACAGCATTTAAATTGCAACATAGATGGCAAATGTTTCTACTCATTTATATGCCAGAATAGCTACAGAAGCTGTGGTATCTTGGCAGCCCAGATTCAAAGTTGCTAATGTATCACCTATATTTGACTTGAAACAAGTCCCTACAAATGAAAAGAGGACAATACCTGTCTTAAGTTACTGAATGCATGAGTCTAAATCCCTAAATTTTCAAAATCATGAGCACACAAAAGACGGCATTGGATATCATCATGTTATCACACAGGAAAGTCCTGTTCTATTCATCACTCTATTCATCACAACTTCTAGTTGTTTATCAAGATGGTTCTAACCATGGTGCTTGAAATGCCGTATGAAAGTGATCTAAATAATTCTCAAAAAAAAGCTCAGTTAGGATCAGCTTAAAGGTATCATGTGATTCTTATTTCCTTTTGGTTCTGTGAAATATAAAATCACTTGATACAAGCTTTTTTTTCTTTTCTAAAACTACTGATAAATATATAACAATTGGTAAACTATTTATGTTTGAACAAAATTATGTATACATATATAGAGAAGGACGTGCTTTGAATGAATCGTTCATCTGTCTAAAACCCATAAATATCCTAAATCCTTTTTTCTTTGATTTACATCATTCTAGATTAGTAAAGGCAAAACCAGCAATTTAATCACATTTTACCCTTGATAACAAGGCCTTATTAGCCTTGTTGTCTTTATGGATGTAATTTGAAAGAAAGAATTTCATTAATATTTAGACTCCCTGAACTCATAAAGACATTCATTAATATTTGATAAATAGTAAACCTTTCCTAAGTAACTTATGTTGTTCTCTTGCTGATTACTATACTTTCGGAATATAAAAAATGTAGGATGGAAGCTGGAAAAAACCTAGACTTAAACAATTACAATTTATTATTTTTATGATACGTGTTTCAGTTTTAGCTACTTCAAAAATTTTTCAAGCAACTATATCTTAAATAAATAGCGTTAACCAGAATTTTAATAGTCTTGACAAAATAATACATATAACTCCTTTCCAGGAATGCTATTAGAATTTAAAAGTGATTATACAGTCAATATATTCCAGAATTAAAATTGCCTGAGAGACTCAGAAGAACTTTCCCTTTTCGTTATGTTACAGCTACCTGACAAAGTATTGCTTTTCTTACAGGGCCCATTTCTTCTCTGGTGCACAGAGAGGATGATCAGGAGGGCTGTTTTGGTTTTGTTACTTCGTTAGTGATACATTTTTTCTTTACATGATAGTTCTCTCTGAAGACGGACATCTTTGCATCCCCATATCATCCCCATGATGATAATTGCATTCATCATCCCTGTGATCTTATGCTAACAAGTATGAAAATATTTTAGTGAAGGGATAAGGTTTTATAGCTTCATTTTATGGGTGAAAATCAGATGTACAGATCGACAGCCTGTCTTCTTCACAATGCCCCAGAGGTGGATATTTTTCAGGATTTTCTGTGTTCCCTTTTCCACCTCCTCCTTCCAAGACATTTCCATTGTATATTTATAGTTGGAAGTGTAAATATACTGCGTTTTTGCAGTTCACATGCCAGGGAGTGGTATAATATATTCCCAGAAAATGAGCAGCACTGCACTAGTGAACGTGTAAAACAATTTAAATTATATTCCTAGCTCAAGAACAGAACTAAGGGCAACCAGGTGGCAAAACATCCAGTTGCATTTGTCAACACAAGCTGCTTTGTTTTGCTGTCATTCCTTCTTCATGCACTTTTCATGTTCTGCAACAACTGAAGCAAGACTGTAGCAGGAAAAGCCTCCTTGACAACCTAATTTGGTTGTTTCTAAAACAGATCTGCTTTATACAGCAGGTGAAACTAATAGTGTCTATGTGTTTTGATTGCTGTCATGTGATTATGTATGGAAGGAGGAGTGAAATAAGACTATATCTGAGAAAATTACATCCAGTTATTTTCAGTCAGGAATTTGAGGGTCATTTCCAGTCTGCAGAGGGGAACGCGGTTGTGTAGATGCAATCTTCTTTTTCTATTCTTATTCTTAGCCTGATTTCAGCTGGGATAGAGTTGGTTTGCTTCGTAGTAGCTGGTTTGGAGTAAAAGAGGCCCTGGGAGAACCTTATCACTCTCTAAAACTACCAGAAAGGAGGTCGTAGCCAGTGGGTATTGGTCTCTACTCCCAGTTAATAAATGACAGGACAAGAGGAAAAGGCCTCAACTTGAACCAGGTGAAGTTTAGATTGGCTATGAGGGAGCATTTCTTCATGGAAAGGGTTGTCAAGCACCAGAACAGGCTGCCCAGGAAAGTGGTAACGTGACCATCTTCGGAAGTATTTAAAAGATTTGTAAATGCTGGCGGCTTGGCACGCACAGCTGTGTGATGACTCCCCTTGGCGTGGGGAGGGAGTCAGAAAGGTAAAAGCATGAAAACTCGTGGGCTGAGATGAAGAGAGTTTAATAGGGACAGCAAGAGCTGTGTGCACAAGAGCAGTCAGAGTGAGCTGCTAGCTCAATCATAATGAAAAGCAGTGTATGCCATTTGGCATGTATTCACAGATATTATTTTACCTATGTGTCGCTAGTGAATATCTGGCAGCAATTCATGTGTTCATGCAGTAATTAAAAAGCCTAGAGATTGGGTAGAACATTTATAAGACAATTTTCTAATGATTAAAATATTTTAAGCCAGGAAGTGCACTGTTCATCTATTGCAATGAGTACTCTTTGAGAAAGCAGTATTAATTGCCCATAAAACAGAAAAGTCATTCTGTTTAAAATGTTCAATGCAGTTAATTTGCAAACAAATTTTGCTGAGCTAGGGAACTGCTCAAGGATTTGACAGCCTTTATTAAAAACAAAATTCATCTTCCCCCCAAACCAATTTCTTCTTTATACCAAAAACACCCAAATGCGTATTTCTTTACCCATTATGTGGACATTATAGTTAAAATGGTCATTAATCACAGTAGACTAGATACAACTGCTAAATCTAATTAATTATCAATCCACAAAAGTTATGATGCGATGAAATACAGGAATATCACCTGTCAAAAATACCTACTTTTAATCCTGATTAATTAGAATCACAAAACACAGTGATGTACAAACCTATTGCAAGCCGTATGTGATGGTATTTTAAAATATACTATGTGATTTTTACATATTGTGATTTTTTCTTCCTCTCTTTTAGTACATATTCATCTGGGCTGTGAGATTTTGAAGAATCCTTCTTGTGGTACATAAAGAAAGCCTTCTGCTGAGGTATAAAGATTTTTAAAATATGTCTCTCCAAGTATTTCTGAAGTAATCTTTTTCAATTAGAAGTAAGGTATTACATTATGATGGCTTTTTATAGGCATCTCAGGCTGCATTCCTGTCAGTAACTTACCTCTTTGTCCTGAGAAACATCTGAGGTACGTGTGCGTGGACAAGTTATCAAATAAAGAACCCTGACCCTGCTTGGGGAAGCCAGGTGTGTGCATGGAGAGGTGCAAGAAGTCATAGAGTACCTGGAGTTTGAAGGGACACATCACTCCTTGTGGAAACAGAGTTTTTGCAAGAAGATGGACATGTGGTGCCCCAGCCATACAAGCGGATGGACTAAGCACGTAGACAGCGAGAAACCCTGATGCAACAAAAACAGAGGGACAGCAGCCAAAGAAAACTAGAAACAAAGATAATGAACTGACTGATGATTCATGTGTTGTAGGTGCATGCTAGCCACGTGGACAAAGGGAGAGCTCCAATTAAATCATGCATGTTTTGTGCGTGTATATTGCTTTTACCAATCATGTAATGCGTGAACGCGTGGACAGAACAACACAGAGTAAATAAGGGTGCTTGGAGGGAATAAAGTGGCTTTTGCTTGATTCATATTGGATCATGCATAGTCTGTTTGTTGCTCCCGCAACTACTGGGCCTGCATAGGACACCCTGAGAATCACACCCTGGGCCTGAGACAATTGCCGAAACACTTCTTGGACTCTGTCAGGCTTGGTGCTGTGAGCACTTCCCTGGGGAACCTGTTACAGTGCCCAACCACTCTGTGGGTCAAAAACTTTTTCCTGATATCCGACTTAAACCACCCTGAGACAACTTCATGCCGTTCTCTTGGGTCCTGTTCATGGGTCAGAAGAGAGCAGAGGTCAGTGCTTGCCCCTCTGCTGCCCCATCTTGAGGAAATTGTCTGTGGTGGGGTCACCTCTCACCACTCTCTTCTTGCTGAACAAGACAAGTGACCTCAGCTGCTCCTCATAAGCCTCGTACTTGAGATCTTCCATCATCTTGGTCTCCCTACTCTGAACACATCCTAATAGTTTGATTTACTTAATACATTGCAGCGCCCAAAGCTGCCTCCAGCACTCGAGGTGAGGCCACACCAGTGCAGAGCAGAGTGGGACAATCCCTCCCTCACTCGGCTGGCAGTGCTGGGCCTGATGCACCCCAGGACACGGCTGGCCCTCCTGGCTGCCAGAGCACACTATTACATGTATCCTTTTTTCACAAGCTTCGAGATGGACCAGACACCGAGGAGAAGATCCATGATCCCTCTATTTCCCCCCTTTTTCCCCCTCTTTCCGCAGCCAAATCCCCAAGATCAAGTCAAGAGTTCTGGAAGAGCAATGCATGGGTACTGCCAAGGGAGGCACGGCGCGGGGACTCGGGTGGCCCCAAAAACCCCACCTGTGTTGTGCCCCTTTGTAGCTCAGTTTTGTACAGATGTTACCTACACAACCTCTCCATGAATCTCCCCAAGCCTTCTTTCCTCTTCTCTTCCCCCAACCCTCCCTCGGGAACCTCAATAAGCCCCCCTTTTTAATCCAAAATATTTTTGTCAAAACCTTTTAGCACCCCTTTTTTCACTCCAGATCCAATTTTTGCTGTAAAATATGATTTCTTTCCTACAAGCCACCCTTTTTTTCCCTGTAGGCCTTCCTTTTTCCCCCCAAAACTCCGATTTTTTTACCACAAAATGCCTCATTTTCCTGCAAAATCCCCCTTTTTCTCCCAAATTCCGGTTTACTGATCCCCAAATCCCACTTTTCTCTCCAATGTATTCTGTGGGGCAGCCCGTGGGGGACACAGGGGGGTCCCAGACCCGTAGCAGGGTGCTCAAAGACATAGAAACCCCCCAGCATCCCCCCAAGTGAGGACTCTGGGGCTAGGTGATGCTGGTCTTCACCCCTCCAGTGGTCCAGGTGTTCTGTGGGGCAGCACGTTCAGATCCCAGACCAGTGGGTCATACGCAGGGCCTCAACCCTAAAAAGAGATACTCAGACCTGTTGGGAACACCAGACCCACAAGAGGGTCTGGAAGTGAGGATGGCCCTTATCCCTCAGGTGCTCCAGGCATTTTTGGGGGACAGCACTTGGGGGTCACAGGATGGTCAGCAGACCCACAGCAAGGTGCTCAGAACCACAGTGAGGTCCCTACAGATCTATGTAGGATGCACTCGAGGCGCTCCAGCTGCGGGGCAGGACACACAAGGTGATTCACGTGCTGACCCCCAGCCTGACCCCCAGCTCCACGTACAGCACAGCCCTTTCCAGCCCTTCACAGGCACTTTGCAGCTGTGAAGCAGGACCTGCAGCCTTGGTGTCTGGCCCAAAACGTGCCCATGATGCTGGCCTACACCCCTAGTTAGCACTATGAAAATATTGCCAGGGCTACAAGCTGTATCTCAAGAACAGAGATGGTATGTGCTTCCTCATAATTCTCCTAAATTCTCATCCTGTTCCTGCTGTACCTTGATGTGGATTTGACCCAAATGCACCGAATACAAAGCACACTGAATCAAAATTGCTGAAAATTAGTGACAATTCTTCTAGTCTGTATTATATTGCAGAAGAAATTACCTGTGCACCATGGAATCCACAGCAGAGAGAGAGATGCTTTCCAAGGGCTGGAAACCCTGTTGTTTTAAACTTCCTGTGCTGACAGCCATCCAAAAACCCCTGGACAGTGAATATAATTATGTCCCATTTTATTAACCTTGCAAATCACAGGTAGCACAAAAACCAAAAGCAGCATAGCATTTCTAATTGGTCATTTATCACTCTGAAGACTTGATTGAGCACATATTATTAAATTCAAATTAATAGAATGGTATTTCGCAAAGGTTATTTTTCTGTGTTCCATTTAACATTTTTGAGAAAAAAAATGCTTTGTGATATATTCATCTAAAACAAGTTTAAATCTTTGCTACTAGAAAAATTAACACTAACTTAGCTGTGTGAGAACAGAAAACACATGGCACATTATGTGCATTAACTGAAATCAAAAGAATAGCTTAAAATATTGGGATTTTTATAGTGCTATGTTTTTCTTGTGTTCATTTTTTCTCTCCTTGATCATTTTAATATATTATATTTTTACCCAAAGTCAAGTTACTTTGAAGATTTAATTATGATACGATTTTTTGGAAATCAAACCAGAAAACCAGGTCAATCAATAAATATCATTTACACTAGTCATGAAAAAATACCTTACTGTAAAATAAAACAATTTGCTCTTCAGCTTTTATTTTATCTATTGATCTTATTGTACTTAGACCATGTGAGAAACTGGTTTTAAGTACCACCTGTGGAAAATTTTGTCGTTTGTAGTAGTCATAACGACAAGCACAGCTGTTTGATATTTTACTCTTAGACAGAAATTTTCATTTTATTGTGTGAAATAGTAATGATGGATTTTAAAATGTCATAGCTCAAAACCAAATACTTTATATATTATTATATCTTTGTCAGACTGGTTATGCAAAACAAACCATTTTGAAAATTTCAAAATGAGATTTCAGAAAGATTTATGTTTCAAGTAACTTTGAGTTTCATGTTTCTTTCTTTATCACATCTAAAATGTAGTACAAGTTACATTACAAAATAAATATTTCGTTTGTGGTTGAATGGATTTTCTCATTGCCGCCAATGGGTAACCACCGAGCCAGAAAGAAAAATGGAGATTCCAGGGAACTGAGCTGGGAGTGACTCCCAGCTAGTCAGAAGAAACACTAAAACTGGCAGCATCATCTAGCAGTTGAACTTCTAGTGTACAGTTCGTGAGGCAAACATGATGGCATATATATCTTGTGTTGAAAATTTTGCACTTTTAAAATCATCGTCTCAGTAATTTCAGTGGAATTCCCTTTTGCTAGTGGTTTTGAGGCTTTAGCAGCTACTCTTGTTTAACTGAAGTTTGGCCCCCAGAGAACTGTGTCACCCACTCTAGCTGCTGTCAGAGTTAACAGCAGGCTTTGTGGATTTCCCCTCCCACACGTGAAATGACACCAGCTAGCTCAAGACCAAGGGATGTCTACTCCTGCTAGGAGCCCTCCTTTCCATTTGACTGCTAAGCACGAACTTGCATGGCGTGAAATATCCCTTGGTTAGCTCAGGTCGCCGGAGCTGAAGACACATGGCTGTGTTCCTTCCCAATCCCTGCCCGATCTATTCGCTGTAGGAACAGTGTGAGGAACAGAGAAGGCCTTGATGCTGTGCGAGCACTGCTCACAAACAGCCAAACACTCCCCTGTTATCAGCTTTGTTTTGGTCACAAACCTAAAACACGACACTCTATGTGTTGCTATGAACAAAATTAATCCCCTTCCAGCCAGAGCAAGTTAAAAAACACCATAATCCTAAGCAAGCTGTTAAAGTTTTGGTTTTCAATTTTTTGAAAAGATAGAGTAACAATAATTTTGTCTCCTATATTTTATTAAAGAGGCTGCAAGCTTTTGCTGATTAGAAAAAGAACACAAAAAATTCAAAAATGTACATATCTGATGACTTCCTTTTCTATACTTCCTTTTCTAAAATAACTTTATCTTATTTATGTACTGAATGTGGTTAGTTTCAGTACCCTATCAGTGGGTTTTGTAAAATCTTTGCTTTTACATTACTTATTGATTAAATTTAGACAGAAGAAAACAGACAGACTTTCCCCTTTTCCTTTTTTGGTGACTGACAGACCTCGATCCCAGGATTTCACTGTAATACATACCTTATGTTCCCGCATATCTATTACATAAAACCAGGAGAAATGACTGAAGCACCAACCATTCATCCTGCCATTCAGAAGACCTGCCATACAACCTGAAGAAGTGCTGGAGAGAGGGGCTGGCAGGAACCTCATGAAGAACCTGGGCAAGGGCCAAGTCCTGCATGTGGGGAGGCACAACCCTAGGCACCAACAGGCTGGGAGGCA
>VZTA01003107.1:54859-89845 GCA_013398855.1 Mohoua ochrocephala | reverse complement strand
TGTGTGGTTTTAGGGAAGTGCTCAACAAGGAAAAGAACGTCATGTGCTAATAAACATTTTGTTATTTCAGATTTTGCCCGTGGCTCACACTAAAATACATCCTGACCAGGTATCACGTGCCTTTTGTTGTTTCTCGAGTCCTCGCAAGTAGATGTGACATCCTCGTTTAGCACGCCCGCTTTATTTCGAGTTACAGGCTTGAAAAAGCAGAAACCATTAAATAACATTAAACCTAACAGAAATTTTGCATAGGGCGAGGAGCTGGTGAACTTTGGGTGTAAAACTTTAAGATGAATATTTGTGTTATCTGCAGATGTTGTGACATAAAGCCAGAATGAGCTATATGTTGTAGGCCATAGATTATATGTAGTTACTTCTCTACGAAAAATGAATTGCCCATCTGACCAAAACATCTTTCAGAAAGCATCTGGTCTTCTTGGTAATAAACCATCGTTTAGTGATGCCACTTACATAGCACAATCAGAATGCTAGTTTTAAAGTTAGGTTCATAATAAATGTAATTTGAATAAGCAAAGGTGGAAAAAGAAGACTACAGAAAAGAAATTAATTCTGAAAATACCCAGGAATTTTAGGAAACATTAATAATTTGAGAATGTTTACAGGTTTTTTCTTTTATCATGATTTATTTTTCTGCTCTTAAACAGACCTAAGTCTTAATTTAAGGAGCTCAGATAAGATCTGTAACGCAGCAAATATACTACATGAGTCTGTTTAAGCTACTGTAGTGCAAAATATGCAAAATTCGGTGAGGTTAAGCCCTCTCCTTTCTCTTTGTTAACAATCGTTATGTGAAAACCTGTGTGAGGCTTCTACTGGAGAAGTCAGTGCTGTGAAAGTGAAAGGGGCATGTTGTGTCCAGCCCTCTGAAATGCATTATTATAGTAACAGTGACGAGAGAATGCATAAATGAATCGCAAGGTGAACAGAGCATTGGGAAGCCCTTTTACAGATT
The DNA here is from genome assembly GCA_013398855.1 of Mohoua ochrocephala. Taxonomy (NCBI): domain Eukaryota; kingdom Metazoa; phylum Chordata; class Aves; order Passeriformes; family Acanthizidae; genus Mohoua; species Mohoua ochrocephala. The sequence continues at coordinate 88,872 of VZTA01003107.1, read as the reverse complement.
GAAGAGACATGTTTGTATACCACATGCTGTATTTCAGCCTACTTAACCAGTTCCTAATGAACCGGTTTCTCTGCGATGTACTAAAGAGATTGTTGAATGGGAGCCGCATTCTTGGGAGGCATTTCCAAAAAGTAGTTTACATTACTGTGCGTCTCTTTTGCAGATGTTGGTAATGACTTTGTAATGTAACATTTAAATTTTGTTTCCTTGGGTGTCACTTTCTGTTTCAGAAATTAGGCGAAAGTGTTCAGCAACTTCTTCTAGCAAAAATTGCAGTCTACTTGATGACCTTTTTAATAGTCACAGTGGCATGGGCAGCTCATGTAAGGTAGGAACACAGTGTTTGAATCTAAAGTTAAAAGCTAGAAAGTGCAGGAGATAACCATGTCTCTGATACATTTCTGTCTTGCTGCCAGACTTCTGAAATGTCTTTTGTTGAATAACATTAGAAAATCATTGTAAAGAAATGCTACTCTTACCAGTGCATAGCTACTGTTACCCCACTGCCATAGTGATACAGAGAAAAACAAGCATTATATAGCTTTTGGAGTTGCCTCTCATTTTACTTCGAAGTCTAGATGGAATTAGACTTCTAATTATGCTGAAAAAACAGGAATTTGTAACTTGCATGCTCCTCAGCAAAGGAACTGATACAGTACGGCTGAGCTGAAGCTCATCTCTCTGTCCTCAGCAGTACTTGTCACAAAATCAATTGTAGTGTTGCAGATTCTGTATTTTACAGAGCTGTGGACACCCCCACCTGCCACGTCTTGGTGGTTCAAAAGAAATCGGCACGTAGGCATCATATTGGAACCAGGGCAGTTTTTGTTTGAATGTTGACATTTACAAATGCCACTATGCAAGTGGATTGACTGCATTCCAATAAAGGTGTGCAACCTGTAATTCGATATTTGAAGCTGATCCCTCACATCCAAAGCCTTTATCACAGGGCTTTTCTTCGCTGGTATAAGTAAATGCTGAGGTACAGTCTCAGGGTTTTGTGGAGGGTAATGGGTGCTATTGATTCTAAGAGACAGTTTGGTGGATGAGGAGTTTCATTAATGAAGTCTGAGGACATTTGCAAGGAAAGCTTTTTCTTTGTGTGCTGGCTCTTTAGGAAAAATTATTTTAAGCCTTAAAATTTTGAAAATACTCTACCATTCAAATAGAAACAAGGTTCTTAATAACTGCTCCACGAGTGAACTTGATTGTATCTCACTTCTCAGATTTTTCTAACAAATTACTTTCATATTTGAGTTACATGAGTTTTGGTAGCACCTGGAATACCTGTATAAATTCTGGAGCAAAGGAAATTGGGTTCCCCCATACTATCATAAGTGTACAATTTATAGGTAATGTTGTAAAACGTATTTTGTGCGTTGGCTTGTTCATGATAACCTTGCCTTGCCTTGCCTTGCCTTGCCAGGTTGTTTCAGGTGATAGAGCATATAGATGATGTCCTGGCTCTTCTAAATCTGGTGAGTCTTATCAGACACTCTGGATGTTTAACCTAGCAGATATAGGTCACCTTTTCTTAAGTGTGTCAGTGAATATCCAAAAGTTTCTGCTTTAAATAGCATGATTCTGACGTATTTCCAAGTCAAGAAAATACAAAGATCTTTAGGTCCAAGGTGACTGATTGATAAGTAACTTGCTTTTAACTTACAAGTGTTTTACTATAAGCCAGTAGAAGCTCTGCAGCAGGTTAGCCTGAAGTTCATCCGAGGGAACTGAGTATTTTGCTGTGTTGTTTTAAACTCTGTTCTCTGAAAGCATACAACCGCACAGTCAATTTAATTTTGTCAGTAAAAGCACTGTTGGAGCTCCATGAGATAACACTAGAGGAAATTCTTTTAGAAGAATAGCCTAAGACATCCAGTTCTTACCTAATGTAGCTTTCAAAGCAATGCATTTCTTTATGCTTTTGTTTGTTCGGTTGGGTTTTTTTAATTTTGCTTTTTTAGATATGAAATATTTGGGATCAGATATTAATGTTCTTGACAAATCAGAAACACCTATTTAGAAGGTGTGGTACATTTAGCATTGCTACTTTAGAAAGAAGTCTCCTAAAAACCAGAGCAAAACTTTTACCTGGGGTATTGGTAAAAAAAACTGTCGTGTTTTCTAAAACAAGCCTGTACAATTTGGATAGAGAGCATGGAAGATGTGTACAAAACTGGCCATTTGTTGTAGTCAAAACTCAGCAACTTCAGAAATGTGGGTATTTTTCATTATGCAGCACAAGCATTTGATCTCTTTGTAAAATACAAAGCAAGCATCACCCTCACTGAAGATGTGTCCAGAAAATACATAGTGTTTCAATATGCTTTTTTTCTGTTTTAGGCTTGTATGATGATCATAACCTTCTTGCCATACACAGTAAGTAATTTTCTAAAACCTGTCATATGTTTAAATTAAAGTGTTTGTTTCTTTATTTATGTGGAAAGACTTTACCAAAGTGTTCAGAAACCCAGGAAAGTGCTGTTGTAGTATAAACCATGAATCCATTATCGTAGTTTTAAGTGTTTCTTCTTTAAAATTCATGAAGCTATTTTATAACCTTCAAATATCGCATGTTTTAGACCTGGCAGAAAATGGGTATTCTAGAACAAAAATTACAGTCACGGGAAGTCATAGTATCATGAATCATAGAATCATAGAATAGTTTGGGTTGGAAGGGGCCATTAAAGGTCATATAGTCCAACCCCTGCAAAGATCAGGAACATCTTCAACTAGATGAGGTTGCTCAAAGCCCCAGGGCAACCTGTGCCAATGTTTCACCACCCTCATGGTAAAAACATTCCCATGATTTCTTTTAAAAAAGCAACTGTATTGAAAAAGGTCCAAGTTATCTGATGAGAATTTTGGTAAGATAAATAAAACTGTGTTTCAAACTCCTCCCTATGTGGCAGGACATTCTCCTTTTGTAATTTAGACCAAGTTTGTGGTATCACTTCTGACTTGCTCTGCGAGGTTGATTCTGGCAGCTGATGGTTCATGTTTAAAATTTGCACAATTTTTGGTCAGATGACCTCAAAGGAATATTTGCAACTGAATGCTATGTTAACAGAACAAAACAGTTGCTTAAAATGCATCTTGACTGTTGCATGTGTAAGACAAGCACCTGTTTCTCTGTGGATACATATGCCTTACATTTAGTCTGCAAAAAGTAAGGCTGTGGTCAGTAAAATGATCTTTATCAGCAAGAGAACATACTTTTAATTTTGTCTTGAAGCTGAAATGATTTTTGGAAAGCTGTCAGTGTTACCTTAATACTACACCCTGCTTTTCTTTTTTTTTTTTTTTTTATCCTGCCCTAAGGAAGCTGCAGAAATTAGTACAACAGGGAGCCATGGAGATAGACAAAATAAAAGATTCAAAAAGGTATCCTAATATCAAGAATTTTCACAGCCATGGGATGTTGACCAAAACCAGTTAAACTTTACGCTCAGGTACAAGCCAGTCAGTCATCATTACGGAGGCACAGTGCCAGAGTGGTTAAGGTTTAGCACCATCAATGTCAGAGCAAAACCATCTCTCCAGATGCCTTTGGTTGGGATATTTGTGGCTCGAAATTGCATTTAATGGAATTACGATGAAATGCAAATTATTATTTAGATTTATGAGTTTCAGTATTGAATGAAGAGTGCTTCCGTTCGTCTGCTGTTATTCCTACGTTGCTTCTTAATTAACTATTTGATCTTGTTGCATTTTTTTCCAGTTTTCCTTAATGGCCTCCTTTCCAGGGGTGCCTTTTGGCATCTTCCTGTTCAGTGTCTGTGCTGTTGTCATTGGCCTTATACAGGTATTGGAGCTATCCATTTACCTTTTCACTTTTAAATAGACTTTCTTACATAGAACTGAAATTAAGTTTCTTAGTGGGGGCATAAATTGCTAAATGTGTTGTTTGTATAGCATTCTTTTTCAAAGTTGTGCCCGTTGTGATAATTTAGTGCCAGCATGTAAGACGAAAGTTCACTGTCATGTGAAGTTGTTTTATGCAACTAAATCAGCTGATCTCAAAGTTCACAGAATTCCTTTCCCACCCTTTGTAAAAATGCCTTTGGGAAAGAACAATTGACTTCTCCTGCTGAGGTCTTTCTGAGCCGTGCAGCAGTGGGTGAGGGGGCACAGGCTTTCAGCCTCGAGTCCAGCAGCACTCTTCCTCCTGGTGCAGTGCTTTGTTGCTTTCAGTTCCTTATTAGAGAGGTCTTCATTCCTCTCCGTCGAGGATCAAAGGTCTTGGCAGGCTCCACAGAAGAGACCAAAGTCTTGACATGCAGTGTATTGTCGAATCTCAGAGTTTCTAGGACCAGCCTTCCGCATGGAAGTGAAGAACAAGTTTGGAAGTGTTTTGGAATTTGTTGATTTATAGTTACATGTCTTATATTTGAAGTGCTGCGTATACTTACACGTGATAATTTCAGTAACGCTCTTTTCCTTGCAGGCTGTGATAGTAGCATATGGATTCTATCACCCACACTTACTGAACCAACAGATACAGGAGTCTGAAAATCAGAATTTCTATAAGCGTCATATCTTAAAGATTATTCTCAGAGGACCAGTTTTATGCTTTTTAGCAGCCATCTTTTCTTTTTTCTTTATTCCTTTGGTAAGTTCTCCCAGTTAAATGAAAACTTTGATGCAGCAGTTTGTATCAGTTGTCTTTAGGACTGTGTGTGAAAATAATGATGTCCATGTTAATTATGCAGACTTTCTCAGTTGCCAGTTCTCTGGTGTTGTAATCATGACTGCTATTTTGCATTGAATGCTTTTAATCACACGTATCAACCTGTAACTTGATCCATGAACTTTTTATAGTTTAAAAAGAATATTCTGCTACAATATTACTTGCTATTCCTGCTTTTTTTGTTTGTTTGTTTTAGTAGGTCTTCTAAACTCTACCTTAGTATCTTATGCATCAGAAGTAGTTGAGGTAATATGGAAGGCTACATGAAATAAACACCACATTGCACAAACTGAAGAGAAGTGAATGCAATTGCTGCACTAACTCAGGGTGGAAGAGCAAATAGAGTAAGGAGACCAGTTAGCCAACCTGCACCTCAAAACAAATAGTTTTGGCTAAGGCCTGCTTTTACATGACCTTTTTCTCTTCCATCTTTATTTAATGTCAGTGAGTTGCTCCTCCTTATTAATAGCTTTAACTGTTTTTTGAAAGCCCTACTCGGAACTGAAATCTAGGTTTTGAATGTATCCTGAGCTTCCATTCCTCTTGAATTAGCAGTATTTAAATAATACCCAAGTTTGTGAGAAATCAGGTTGCTGTTGATAAAAGGAGCAGTTATGAGTCCAAAGGTGAAAAGGTCTAGTTTTATCTGAAAATATGTTTTCTTCTTCTTCCTCCTCGCTCTGTTCACTGTAATTTGCTTGTTTGTTTTTAATATTAACAACAGTGAAATTAGTCTCCAAGTTGCTCCTGTGCTTAGACCTGTGCAAAAGCCTGTGAAGCACTTGGGACTCACCAGTGTGTTTTTGAGACACAAATAGTAGAATCTTAGAATATCATTAATTGGAAGGACCCATAAGGATGATTTGGGATAATTCTTTAGCTCCCAAAGCAGTCATTGCTGTACTTTTTGTCAGCAGAATTATTTCCCCGTTTGTTTTAGCTTGCTTTATTACAGGTACTAAATTAGCTAGGAAAAAGCAGTACTTGGTTCCACATGCAGTATTCAGGAGGGGCATGTGCATTTCAGCTGAGCCTTTTTTCTTTTTGAAAGTCAAGGGTTTTTTGTTTTTCTCAATGTCACTAGACCTAAGATTGACAGTTATAGTTTCACATTAAAGTTGGAAGGTAATTTGTATTTTGATAACTATATTTAAACTGTTGATCTTCTTCTCCAACAGTCTTACGTACTTCTTGGACTCGTAATCGTTTTTCCGCATCTCACTCGATTAATTACATGGTGTAAAACCAAAGTTCTTGGTGAGTAACAGAATTCCTAGAAATATGTTCAGATTAGGTTTATCAACGTGTTATCCATACAGCCCAGAATGAAGCAACTTTAGTTCTGCTTTCATTTTCAGTCTCGGAACATAGCGATATTAGGGTTTATTGATGTGCTTCTAAACAGGGTCTCCCTTGCTCCCTGGTTTCCAGTAATTGTGATGTGATTTTGCGTAAGGCACAACACATTTAAAGATCATTTCCCAGTGCAAAACCTTCCTGGTTTGTCCTGATAATGCAAGTGCATGCAGACACACCTAGCCAGATGGCTGCAGGCCATCTATCCCTTTTTTCCTCCTCAAGAGGGAACGTGGAGATGGAAGAACATAAGGAGGCAAGCGCTATGCTGTTATCACTTTCTTCCCTGCAGTGCTGAATAGTCACACCAATTTTCAAACCAGCAAGTGCTGCAGCTGTAAATCAAGCTTTCTCACAATAGTTAACTGTTCAGGGTATTACATCTCATTAATCTAACTGCTATGGTCTAAAGAGGTGCCTTCACACATGTCTTTAAGTTTGCCTAAATCCATGCTTCCTTCCCTCATGTGCTTTCTGCCCTCCTTGTGTCAGGACTAACAATTGCACAACCATAGCAACAACCTGAGCTGCTCTTAAATCCTGCTGAGAAAGAGGTTGCCAGTGCCAAAATAAAAGGAGAAAGGGATATCATGTGACCTACTTGGCCAAAAGGTGCAGTGTGCCTCTGAGAGGGACCAAAAAACCACTGAACAGATAATGTCTTTGGAACTGACACTCCCCAGCTGGGTCAGAAGAATAACACCTCTGTGCTTCTACTGCTGCTGCTCAGATTAGCACAAGTCTGTCTGTTCACGGTGCAAATGGGAGCCCGCTCTTGACTCCCCCAGGTGGCAGCAATAATAGGGAGGCAGAAATGCTCTGAAAGGATGAAGCCAGAGAATTCTCAGAGCCTGAGAGTAAACACATACGAATATTGTACGTGCTTGTTGCAGTGGGGCCACTGTGGTTTGCCGTCACGTCATGTCTGTACCTCTCACCCTGTCAGATGGTTGAATTACTGCTTTATTGATTTTCTTGTCATTACACCTGCTTTGCAGTCCTGTGGAACCTTAACCTTTTTCTTTGTCCAGTCCATACACCTGAAGCAGTGTATTTTGGCTAGCTAGGCAGTTCTGAGTTCAGTCTTTAGAGATGTATTTGACATTTCCTATAAAAGCTACACCTTTTGGCAAAAGGCTTGTATTATTTTAAATCAGGTCATTTGATATCCCAGTTCAGCCCCCACACTCAAGACAGGTTTTTTTCTGCCACGCAGTATAAGTTCCCTGGGCTGTCATAGAGGCCCTACAGCTATTAGGGCTTTCTGAGGCACGGCATCTGATTTGTTTTGTTCAATTATAGCCTCAAGTCATTATTCACTTGGTGGAAATGGTTTGCAATACAGTTTAAAGTACAGGGCTTTTTTTTTTTTCGTTCCTGGAGCACTTTTCTTGAGAGAAACATAAACTTCAGGGAGAGGCACATATGCCCAAAAAAAGGTGGAGTGTCTGACATGTGTGGATGACGGGCATCCTTTTTTCTAAAGAAAAAATTTGGCAGATGGGGAAAAAGGGAGGTCACAGTAGGTTGTTGAACTACCTTGTTTTATACTTCTTTTCATTATTAAGCCTCTGGATTTGTTTCCAGGTCAGAGAAATGAAGAGGAGGAACATCATAGCTTAGAAACCTTCACTTTTTACCTCAGTGAGCCTCTGAGCAAGGAACGGGTAGAGGCATTCAGTGATGGAGTCTATGCCATTGTAGCAACCCTGCTCATTTTGGATATATGGTAAGGCTTTGTGCTGGTTCTTACACTTTGTCTCGTTAAATATATTAACTTTTGGCTGTATGTAATAGTTGAGGAAATAAAATTAATCAAACATTGTCTTTAACTTCCCAAATCTGCAGTGGTTACTTTAAAGTATGATTTTCTGGAAAGACACAGAGCACAAACCAAAGATACTTCTAACGCCCACGTACAGCAATAATGATCATCAGTGTGTGTAATACACGTTGGGATGTAGAGTCTTGAAGAACAAAGCTTCCTTTTTTGCTTACTTATGTTTTCAGATGAAAGGCTTTTATCAATAAAAGCTGTTTAGTCACTGTGACAACTTTATTAACCCAAAGGAATGCCAACTTACATTCAGATTTCCTTTTATATGTAATTTCTTTGCAGAGCTGTTACTTGAAACACTGTTTCTAAGTTATAAATTAGAGAAGTTTGGAGTGGATGCCTGTTGTTCACTACTTGCTCAAAGTAAAGCAGCATAGTTCGGTGTTGCTCCAGTTGTGGTTTTATAACAGTAATACGCAAAGTAAAGTAATTTTTCTCTCCACAGTGAAGACAATGTTCCCGATCCCAGAGAAGTTGAGGAGAAGTTCCATGGCAGTCTCCTTGAAGCTTTAAGTGAATATGGGCCAAACTACCTTGCTTACTTTGGCTCATTTGTTACAATCGGTCTCCTGTGGTTTGTCCATCACTCTCTTTTCCTTTATGTAACAAAAGCTACCCGATTAATGGGACTGCTTAACATCCTTTCATTGGCTTTCATTGGTGGGCTCCCGCTAGCTTACCAGCTGACCAGTGAATTTGCAGAAAAGTCTCATAATGAAATAGAAGCCATTCAGGTCAGCTGCGTTATCACGTTCTTTGCCAGCATATTTCAGTTTGCAATATGGACTACGGCCCTTCTCAACGAAGAGGAAACTTTGCATGCCTTTGCAAGATACGGTGGCAAGGAGCACGCCTTCATGTTTGCCAAGCTGGCTCTCTACCCTTGCGTAAGCCTTGGGGCCTTCTTTCTAACTTGCTTGCTAAGTGAATTTAGCACAGCAATTTTCCATCTTATGCAGATCGTAATCCCATTTGCTTTTCTTGCCTTGCGCATCTTTGTTAGAATTTCCTTAACTGCCCTGAGGTCTGTGATGTCTCTCTCCAGACGGAAGGTTGTATTGTTGGAAGAAGAGGAGGCATGTTTGTCTCCAAATGAAACACTGTCCTAAATTTCCGCACAGTGCATGTGAAGTTACGAGATCAACTTCATTTCCTCTGACTCGCGTTATATTCATGTGTGGATTATATCGATGTAAACCAAAGCCTGTATTGACCATAACTGGGGCATATTTATGTTTTAGCTGGTCATGCTCAAGACCTTTTCTCCAAAATCTGCTATTGAAAATACTGGGTAGACAGAGGGTACAAAGAAAAGCACGTTCCCCTTCTTTTAGGGTTGCCCTATAGAAAAAAATGCTGCTTGACACGTAACTGCAGCCGTGATGGATTAAGAAGTGCACAGATGCCCAGCAAAGTGGCAGCCAAACACAGGCACAGAAGCTGGTTGTGCTTCTATGTAAGAGAATGTGAGGCGTGGAAGACATGGAGACCTCTGGATTTCTGGATGGTGCATCATAGTAGAACATATGTGCATTCAAGTTGGTGGTTTCCTTTTTTTTTATTATTTTTTTAAATTTTTTTTTTCAATCGTTACACTGTCTGCTCTGCCTAGTTACAAAAAGGGGATAGCAGTTTGAAATCTACCTGTGTTTGAGTGGTTCTGTGTGCGAGTTTAGATGGGAGTTGCAATTGTGATAGCAGTCTTCCAAGCTACCTGAACACAAGTTCTTTTAGCATATCTATTCTTTTTAAAAAAGGATATATGTAATAAATGAGGATTCACGTGGCTTTGCATCCAAGTTTCAACCAGCTTTGATATTTTCTGAGGGAAAAGAGCTCTGTGACTAGAGGTAAGGTTTTTTCTGTTCTGCGGCAGCTGCTCGTCTGAAATGTTTGAATTTCTCAGGCTTTTTGTGTCTGTTTTGTGTCTGTCCATGGAACATCCTTCTGTTACTCGGAAGGCATGGTGTCATATTCGGGGAGAGTATGAGACTGCCATGTGTGAGAGTTCCACATCAGGTAAAGGAGTTGAGCTTTCTCCTGAGCTGTGGATAACTAAGGGATCCCAGAGATTTCTGAGTCTTAGAAAGACAGCAGAAGAAACTAGCCCCATAGAAGTTCCTGTCCATGATAGGTTGAATTTTTTTTTTTTTTATGCTTACATGCAGCTGGATAAGTTTTGTGCTTATCAAGTCATCTAACCTCTGGCTGCCCTAGAAGCCATTACATTTCCTTTTGGCAGAGCAATTAATTTGTATCTTGAATTGTCTTAGTGCCTGATAACTTTAATGCCATAATTAAAGGCATTTGGGGAATTTTGTTGTTCATCATAAAAAAAAATAAAAAATACTGTGGCAAAGTATGCCTGAAGAAATTATAGGTGAAAACAAATTCAAATATCTCGTTTCAGTTGAGATCAGTCTTGAAAGCACTTGTGCTTTTGTTTTGAAGCACCTTGATACCGATATGTAATTGTGACTATTACATACTTCTTGTGAAGAGTATGTTCAGCTATTCAAGGGGATCTATACCTAGTTGTGGTTAAATGACTTGCATCGTGTTGTGTATAACGTTTTTTCTGATACTTAATGAAAGCACTTTTGGTTCTGTATGGTTTTGTTTCTAATGTGCAGCAGGCACATAGCAAGTAGTGAATATGTGTATTTGTAATAAATTGCAATCAGTGAAAAAACAAAACTTAGTCGTTTATTTCTTCTCTGTAGGTGATCGTTAAGTCCGACGTCTATAATTAAAATGACGTTATATGGGTTTTTTCCTTCGAAATCATCAAGGTCCCTTCTAACCTCAGCAGTTTTGTGATTCTTTTATAAAACACCAAAATGCTTTTAATGTGATGTAAAGAAATGTTGATTCCACTTCTGTTGGTACCTGAAGAAAATGAAACCCAAAAACTGAGTCTGACCAAGGAGTTTGATTTCAGTGTTTACAAGGATGCTTTGTATAAAGCAGTGCATAAAAACAAGGCACTGCATTGGCTCAATAGTGCATTTTTCCTTTTTTTGTTTTGGTTTAGGGTTTTTTGTTGTTGTTTTTTTTTGTTTACCCTACTTATAAATAAGTATTTTGTTCTCAGAACCTAAACCTGAGGACAAACGATATGAGACTTTGTATAAACAGAGCTCATTCAGCATCATTTTAAAGTTCTTGAGAAACAAACTGCATTAATTTGAATTGTGTCATTCTCAAGTAGAAAGACATTCCCAAATGTGACTGTAACTAGCTGTTCTTTATAAAATTACTAATGACCATAGGATTTTGTGTCTATGAAGATTAAAGTGAAATACAACAATTACTACAAGCCCAGAATCACAGAATGGATGTCCTTGGAAGGGGCCTCTGAAGGCCATCTAGTCCAAGCCTCCAGTTTAAAGTAGGGTTGGCTAGACTGGTTGCAGAGGTCTGTGCCCGGTCAGACTGAGCCTCTGCACAGAGACACCGTAACCACGCAGTAGCAGCTTATAGCATGATGGAGTCAAGGTTGGAAGAGACCTTTAAGGTCATCCAGTCCAACCATCCAGCCAGCACTGCCACTGCAACCCCTAAACCACATCACCTGGACCAGATCCAGGTGCGTCTTGAACACCTCCAGGGATGCTGATTCCACCACCTCCCTGGCCAACCTATGCCAATACCTGACCATCTTGACAGTGAAAAAAATTTTTCCAGTATCTGTTTTCAAAGGGCTCAACCCGTTTCAATGTCCAATTACTCTTATNTGAAGGCCATCTAGTCCAAGCCTCCAGTTTAAAGTAGGGTTGGCTAGACTGGTTGCAGAGGTCTGTGCCCGGTCAGACTGAGCCTCTGCACAGAGACACCGTAACCACGCAGTAGCAGCTTATAGCATGATGGAGTCAAGGTTGGAAGAGACCTTTAAGGTCATCCAGTCCAACCATCCAGCCAGCACTGCCACTGCAACCCCTAAACCACATCACCTGGACCAGATCCAGGTGCGTCTTGAACACCTCCAGGGATGCTGATTCCACCACCTCCCTGGCCAACCTATGCCAATACCTGACCATCTTGACAGTGAAAAAAATTTTTCCAGTATCTGTTTTCAAAGGGCTCAACCCGTTTCAATGTCCAATTACTCTTATGAGGGAAAGAAAAAAAAAAAAGAAGTGGGGTTTTTTCTTCTATTTAAAAGGAATTTCCCGCATTTCAGTCTGTGTCCATTTATCACTGATAAACATCGATGAGATCCCCCCGATCCTTCTCACAGGCTGCACAGTCGCAGCTCCCTCAGCCCCTCCTTGCGGCAAAGCCGCTGCGGTCCCCGCGCCGCCGGAGCTCTTTGAGCGCCGGACTCGCCAGCGCTCGGGAAGCAGAGGACAGCGCAGGCATTCGGCTTCCCGGTCACGGCTGCTCCGCNTGAGCGAAGGGCGCGTCCTTGTCTCTGCTTCCCGCAGTTCACCCGGTACTCGGCGCTGCTCGTGGGGATGATCTACGGCAAGAAGCGATACGGTGAGTGTGGCGTCCCGGGCGGCCGCTCCGCGCTCCTCCGCGCCCGCCCCGCAAGGGCACCTTGAAACGGTCCGGCCGCCATTTCCCTCCCCCGGCCCGGCCCCGGCCCTGCCAGGAGGGCCCTGCTGGTGTGAAGCCGCAGATCCGTGGGAAATGTGCCTTTGTGCCAGCAAAACTGCCTTTTCCTCCTTTTTTGAGCGAGCCCGCAAGCGCGGAGCTTTCCGCCGCGGAGCTTTCCGCCGGGGGTTGGGGAAGTTGGTGTTTTAAAGGGATTGTGTTGATGGCAGACTACCTGAAGCCGATTGCTGAAGAAGAGAGAAGAATAGAGGCGGAGGAGAAAAAGAAACGTGAAGAACTGGAGCGGATTGCGAAAGAGCTGGCAGAAGGTAGTTCCTGGGTTTAGTTTATTCATCCCACGCTGCCTTGCAGGTGTTTGGCTGCAGGACTGCTGTTCCACCGCAGTGCTCTTAGGAGAAATTGAGCCTGCGGCTGATCCCTGGAGGCGGTGGTTAGGGCCGTGTGAGGAGTAAATGGTGCTGCTGTTTGATGATGAAAAGTTCGTCAGAGCATGAGTTAACGTTTTTGCGACAGTCAGGACTTGTTAAATGGCTGGATTTCCACTGAGAAAACAAACTGCCAAGAGCTGCTGGTTATTCTGTGAGGAATAACTGAATCTGCATATGAACTGTAGCGGGATGTCCCTTATTCGTCTGGATGTACGACCCTTTTACTCCATGCAGTGTAGAAACCTCAAAAACAGGACTATCTAAACTATAAGCCATAGGCAATTGCATGTCATTGCAACCTGAGACGTTTAAGTGGTGTCACAGGTGTATTGTTAGAGGTCAGCTTGATTTGTATCTTGTAGTGTTAGAGGTCAGCTCCATTTTTCGTATCTCTCCATGAAGAGGGTGTGCTGGAGGGCATTACTTGCGATTAATACTGCTACTTTTGTTCTCATTCCTTTCCATCTGTAGTGTTCTTGCTGCCACATTGTTTCCCTTGTCCTTAGGATCATTTCTTGCATCCCCTGTAGGGTTCTAACAGAGGATTCCTTCCCTGCTGCTGTACGGAGGAATGGGCTCTCTGGCTTTGTTTCACCTAGGGTTTTTAGGTAGACTTCAAACTGAGAAGAATTTTAAGAAAATTAATTAATAACTCAAGCTGTTCTTGGTGCAGATACACACTCAGTAACTCTTTCCATGGGAAAGAGTGACATTCGCATCGTCCGAAACAAAACTGGTGTGGAACAAAACACTAAAATCAAATTAACCACACATACAGAAAATCAAATATGATTTGTATCACTCACTAGAGATAAAGCTATTTTGCCATCTTAAATACATTGTCTCCATTGGTCATGGACTAAATAAATGGATCTTTTAGATGTTCTCTAGGTAGATGAAACTTTCTGTCTTTTTGGAGGTAGAGGCTGTGCTATAATGTTGCCAGGGTGCTTAGAAAGGAATTTTTCCTTATTATTCCTTTAGAATGTGTAATCTGTTTAAAAGTGGCACCAAGGTGACAGGTCTGTTGTTCCCAGCAATGGTTTTGGTGTGTTTTTTTTTCAGAAAAGCAAATCTTAAACTCTCATTATGTGCAGTGCAGTTGCTGAAGATTGTTCCTCAAAGATGGACATACCTGTAGTGGTAGCTTTTTCTGGGCTTATTTGACTTGTCAGTTCAGAAAACTGTCTTTTACTAGGGAGTAAACTTAAAAGTTTGCCTTTACCCCAAAGCTATGAATTACAGTTCTGTTGAATAAACAAAAGTGGGAGTCAAATACTAGCTAGAAAGAAATTACATAAAGATAGTCTTTGATTCCACTAATGCTTTGCATATTTTAGTTCTGCATGGGAGTGGCTAATAGTCCTAACCACGTTTGTGTTTTCTTCCCTTTTAGCAAGTGAAGATTCCATTCTGAAATAAACAACAGATTTCATCCTGAATTTCACACATGGAAATACATGGCTAGGCTCTGAGCTGTCCAGTGGTTTCTGAACTCTGTGTGATATTCCATCAATAAAGTATTTACTACACTTCAGTTGGTATTTTTTGAGTGAATTTCATGGAACAGCAGCAGAAATACTTAGAGGATGTGACAGGAAGCATCTGTCACAGTCTGGCTATTGTTGCAACTGCTCGTATTCCCCCAGCAGCAGCCAGTCACTGTACCCATTACCCACAGGTAATGATTCCGATCAGAAAATGCATACAATTCGATATATATGGGCAGGTGGGGGAGGCATTGGCTGCCTGAAGCTGTTATTTAAATGGCTTGACTGGGGAGTTTCATGGAATCAGAATGTTAAGGGTTGGAAGGGACCTTCAGGATCATCTAGTCTTAACATCCCCCTGCCGTGGGCAGAGACACCTCTCACTAGGTCAGGTTGCTCAAGACCTAGGCAGGCTAACTGAGGTTCTTGTTAACAGATCCCTTGGGTGGATTAGAGTGAAGTAACACTGAAGGACTGTATACACGAGGCAGGTTTATTTTAAAACAATTTGGTTGCAGTGGAAAGGAGATACGTAGCTGTTTTGGTTTTTTTTCTATTAAAAAAAAAAGTAAAAATAGCCCAAGAAAATACATAAGGAAAAGAAAGAAACAGAAGGAAAGGACAAGAGTAGATAGTGGAGAGGAAAGATGCAGTGACAAGACTTGATCGTTTCAATTTTGGTGTCCAGGGTCATCACTCTGATGGTGCAGTCTCGATCCATTGTGGGTGGAGGCCCACACAACAAAGAGTTTGATGAGTTATTTTATATTCAAGCCCACGAGGGAACAGCCTGATATCACTGATGCCCTCTCCTGAAACCTGGAGGAGGGTTTTACACCCTCTGATGCAACACTGTGGAAATGAGTCAGGGTGGTTCTTCAGGGGTCTTTGATGGCTTATGTTGCCTTCTAGTGGCACAACTGCTGTGTGGCCCTGCTTCTTGCGACTGCATAGTTTTGCCAGTTGCCTTATCAGAAAAGAGCAATACCCTCAGGCCTATGTGTGAACACCCCCATACCTCCAGTGGAGGGGGAGTTTTACATTGTTAGATGCAGTTGTGCCTCACCAGAAGGAAGGAGATTGGCATGATAAAAAGCATTACCCTATCTCTGCAGGATCTGCTTCTTATCTGCCTTTTTCACTATCTGATGTGAAAACACTTCGTTTAAGACATCAGTCCCAGGTTATCATGGATACTGGCTCAGCCAGCCCACCCAAGCAAAGTTCGGTCCATCACACCTGGGAAAACAGTGGACAAATCTGTTTCTTGGCCCTTTCTTTCTCCATGTCTAATATATCCAGGCAGTCAGCTCCCAGTTGAAAAGGGAGACCACTGCAGGAGGAACTGTGCCAGATTTCACCTGCATCTAACTGGCCAACACCTCCAGCGAGAAGCACTCACTGCTCCCATGGAAAGGGTCCACCCCTGAGAAACGGCCCCCTGCACTGGCACTCCACTCTGAGTGTCCATGGACACCCCTGTGCATGCATTCACTCACGGTCCCCTTTGGAAACAGCTGGCAGCACGGCCGCCCTGAGGCTGTGAGGACAAGCTGTGCCCTCAAGTGCACGTGGGCAGACAGGGCACAGCCACCCGCAGCTCACAGGGTGTGCTGGGCAGGCACCCCGTGCTCCTTGTGTGAGCAGCCCTGCTGGAGCACCCTGCAGTGCTCTCAGTGCTTCGCGTTGGCCACAGGGAGCAGAAAGGTTAGCCTCCAGGTTTTATTTCCCAGAAAACATTTGAGAACATGAGGAGCTTTTCTCAGCATTTAAGTGTGTGGTGTCTTGTGGTGATCTTCAAAAGCCCACTGCTTACCGCTCCACCATACAGTAACCTTGTGGCATTGTTTCCACTTAAAAATAAAAGAACAAAACTTTTTTGACTTCTGCTGCTGTATGATAAAATCTTCCCACGTGGTACTCTGCTCTTGTGAGACCCCACCTGGAGTACTGCGAGCAGTTCCAGTGCCCCCACTGGATAATAAGGACATGGAACTGTTGGAGCAAGTCCAGAGGAGGCCATGACCTTGATAAGAGGACTGGAGCACCTCCCCTAGACAGGCTGAGAGAGCTGGGGCTTTTCAGCCTGGAGAAGAGAAGGCTGCTGGAGACCTCCTAGGAACCTTGCAGTATCTGAAGTGTCCTACAGGGAAGCTGGAGAGGGACTCTTCATCGGGAACTGCAGTTATGGGGCAAGGAGTAATGGGTACAAACTGAAAGGAGGGAAATTTACATTAAATACTGGGAAGAAATTCTTTCTTGTGAGGGTGGTGAGACACTGGGACAGGTTGCCCAGGGAGTTGTGGGTGCCCCAACCCTGGCAATGTTCCTGACCAGGTTGGGTAAGGCCTTGAGCAACCTGGTCTAGTGAGAGGCGTCCCTGCCCATGGCAGTGAGGTTGGGACTGGATGATCTTGAAGGTCCCTTCCAACCCTTAACGTGCTAAGATTCTTAATGAAACTGTAACACACAGCATGAAGTCACTACCTGTTGCGTGTTAACTTTCATGCAAGTAGACAAGTTTCTGTATTTTCCTGAAAGACAAATTGCCTCTCACGGAATTGCTGCATAGTGATTGAAGATTACATCTTGCTTACTACACTGAGACAGATAAATGATCACCAGGTACCACCATAGCTCTAGTTTTCCTTTTACTTGCAGTATTTTTGTAATGCAAAACATTATACTGAAGGGTAAAGCCATGAAGGTAGAAGGAGTAATAGAAGAAGAAGAAGAAAATCCCCAGCAAAACAGATCTCCAAACAGTTTTAAAAAAGAAAGAGAGAGAGAGGGAGGGGGAAAGCAGAAGCAGAGAAGGGTGTCTCTACTACTATAAGAGTGTAATTGAATGTTCTAATATATTTGCACGAATAAACATGAAAAGTAACTTTCATCTGAAATAAAAGAGTCACAAGTCTGGAGGATAATCTAAAAACCAGACATCTCAGAACAGGAGGAGGAAAGGAAGGACAGTTGGTTCTGATCAATTGTGTTAGATAACTGGTATTATGAGGCAAAACAGAACAAATTTATGAGATGCCATGACTCAGGTTGCTCGGTTAATTGTGTGAGGAACTGTAATGGGTGATGGTAACACTGTCTTCTTAAAATGACTTGTGAAAGAACAAAGCTTCAGTTAGCACACAGTGTGGATCCTGCTCCTGAAGAAGGCAGCTACTGTGTGTTGCCTGAATGGCTCCATGCTTTGGGATAGCAACCCATCCAGATTCTTGAAGTGAATGCAGAACTATTATCAGTCTGATTTTTTCTTGGATTTACATGGAATAGTGACATTTTAGAGCAGTTCAAAGGTTTACTATGGTCAGTTTTCATGCTTAATCTTTACCCTCAGATTTCTTTCTGCTATCTTGACAGATATAGACTTAGATATGATAAATTTATCCCTTCTTCAGTTTTCCTACTCTTCAGGCTATGGTTGCATTCATTGTCAGTCTCATGGGGTTGTATAGAGCAGGACTATCCTCATGAGCTTTGGGGTAAGAAGTGTTTCTGTGCAGGAAAAATGCTCTTCCACAATCTTGCAACCTGATTTATTGGGTCAAATGTTGTTCTGACTTGCCACATGCCATCTGACAGCAGGTGCGTTAAATGGAGGACAGGAGACGGGACAGAAATGACTCCTTACCATCAGGAAGAGATGCAATTAAGGCAAACAAGATCTAGCCCTTCCCTGGTTGGTCACAAGCCTAATAAATTATCAGAGTAGTCCAATCAGGAATGTATTTGTATGCCATGATTGGTTTGGGGCTTTTTAAAGTGTGGGTATTCTCATTTTGGGTGGCATGCATTGCAGTTATAATAGGTCTAAAGTATGCTACAGGTTCTGGAAGCTGGAGCTGTTCCTCCATTACAGGTTATTTCACCTGCCATATAAAAAGAAACACAGAATTAGAGGCACAATCATAAATTTCCTTCTCAGTCATTGCAGTAGTTTTTTGGAACTTTTATGTTATCCAGTGATCAGTGTAGGTCATACCTATAGCACCCTACCTAGAGCTGTCTGCTGTGCAAACACACACACGTGGAAAGAGTATTGTGGAGTTAGTGGAAATCTTCCTCACTTGAATATCAATTACTTATTCAGGAAATAATTCTTCAGAAATTTTCTAAATCATGGTTAAAACACTTATCTTTGATATTTTAAGTTAACTACTGTGAATTAAACTGAAATAAAACATCTAGACAGCTGTAATCATTTCTAAACTGTGTCATTTGAGCAATGTCCACACCATGGGCTGTTGGAATTTTGGTCCAGTTTGGAGCAAAACGAGAGTTCAGATACGGTCTCTGTGGAGTGAAGGCACCCAGTCGTGGCAGATATTTGATCAGACATTTGGGAGAGGCCAGGAGAACCTTCTGCTTCTGCCTTTCTGAGAGTCAAACAAATCCTCAGGCTGTCAGACAAGCTTTCACCCGCTACAGCTGATGCATTTCAATATGACACAGGCTGGGCCAACAGAAAAAGAAAACCACGTTCAACCAAAATAAATTGCTGCTGGGTACTGCCAGTACTGCTCGCTTCTACGTAGTGCCTAATCCGGGCTAGAAATGGGATGAACCATTATTTCTTAAGTGTTCTTCTAGGACTGTGTTAGTTTTTCTTCTCTTCTGCTTCATGGCCTTCATGGCTATGGGACAGCAGATCAGCCACAGCCCTTGTGTACAAAGGGATGTCTCCCTGCTGTTTTTCAGGGACAGCAAATGATATTCTGCTGTCCCCAGCTGCACAGGAATTCATGCTGAATGTATTCTTGCTAGTTTCTCAGATACTAGTGTTTGGGAATTTGAGCTGGTGGCCTTTTTGACAACCTGTCACGGTGTCACGTTTGAAGGCAAGATGCCTTCAGCCTTGCCAGTGGAGCCAAATTTATGAAACTTGTTCTGGGCATCTTTCTCTGCTGTAGATCCGTGAGAGTATTCATAAGCATGTTTTTGAGTCAGGAATGAAAAGCTAATTACTTTTTCTGACCTCTCTTTGCAGCCATTCTCTCTTCCTCTTTTTTCTTCTCTTCCTCCAGAGCTTTAATTTTTGCATCATACTCATCAGCACGGGTCTTCCACTCATTTCTGTTGTTCAGCAGCCCATCGAGCATAGGCTGAATTTCCTCATGGAAACGGGAAAATTCCTAATCAAAACACACCTCTCAGAACAATGCAGTGCAGAGGGAGTGCTTGTCCATCATACCCCAGGAAAGCCCCTGATACCTCACATCCAAAGCTGATGCTTTGCAGAAAGCATTAATGGCAGAAAGAGACACTGTGTTGCAGTGCCCCAGAAAAGGGCAGATGTTCCCTCATCGACCTGTCCCTCTCCCCAGGAGTGATGTTGCTGCACCAGGACTCAGTCACCTGGGATTTGAACCCCTGTGGTTAAGGATGGGGTGGGTAAGGGTGCACTCTACTTACCTTATAGACAAATGTGCACACAAAGTCAATGAAACCCACTTGAAGCTTTGGAAGCTCAGCAGCTTTCCTTCGGTCCATCATGGGCTGTGGGAGGACACAAATTCGCCACGATTTATGAGACCACTTAATTGAAAAACACACCTCTATTTTCTCCCCAAAACTGCCTTGTTGTGTCAGCCTGGCAGTTCTGTCACGCTATCCAGACCGTCCATCACAGCCCTCTTCCTCAGCTGCAGAGGAGTGAAGTGGGCTCATTTCTGTTGCCATTTTAGCAGAAACTTGAGACAGCATTTCAAGTGTCTATGGATGGGGAGGAGAACAAGTTTTTCCCTTGTGCCTCTCAAACAGATACCAGAAAAAGGTTCATGTGTCGAAGAGGTTTTCAATTCTCTAAAACATGACTGAACAAGAAATTTTATTCTTGCAAGATATTGTTGATTACTATATAATTTCTGATGCCACTGTGGGTAGAGGGGGTGCACGAAAGGCTACTTAAAAAAACCCCAAACCACACAGGTGGAGGCCACATCAAGGAGTGACTCCTGGTTCTTTCAATGTCAAATTTATCTAAATAAAAAAAATGTTAGAAATGCCCTTCCATTTATCAACGATCCCTTGACTCTATGAAGTCTGTGTTTTTGGTTTTTTCTTTTTATTAGAAACTCTTCTTTCTTCTGTGACTTATCTATTTAGTTTTTCACTTTTTCTGTAAGGGACCTGCACAAAATTTCCAGGGGGTCAGTCACCCCCCTTTGATGGGTCGCAGCCACCGAACCCATCTAACTCTATGGACGGCTGGACGAGAGGCACCGGGCGCAGTCGGAGATGCTCTTCCCTGTCTCAGAACTAGTGGATTTTGACAAGCATGGTGATTTCAGGCAGACACAGAGCACCCAGAGCAGCGCTGCTTGCAGTAAGTGTGCAGTTCAGAGCAGCACTGCTTGCTGTCTGAGCTGAACTGCCTGGTTCTTGCACGGTACTTACAATGGGCTGTTGCTGAAGGACGCTTATTTCTAAATCTCCTTGCTCCCAGAACTCAGCTGCTACCAGCAGAGCTACCTGCATTGACAAGGAGGGGAAAAGAAAAGTTAGCACCAATTTCAGCCTCATGACTTGATGCACTTCACGTTTCCATTCTGAAGCAAATCTCACTTGTACTCCTCCTGTTTCTTCTAGTCCAACCATAGCCCCACTCTTTCTCCTGGGAAGGGCAGCTGTGGCAATAGGATTGCAGCTGTCTAGTGACAGCTCGACAGTCCTATTGCACTGGATCTCATTAGTCCACTCCTCATCTATTAAGAAACATTTCCAATGTATTCCCCTCTAGGATTTGATTACTGGTCACCTTGTGAGTGTCTATTTTTTTTTTTTTCTGTTGTCTTTCCTTCATGCTGAACAGGAAGGTAGGTTTTCTTTCTTTTACCCTCTTTTAAATTGTAGTGTTTATTATTTAGCAATTACTCAAGTACAGTTCAGGAATGAACTCCTAAAGGAAATCAAACAACTGAGCAAACTGCAGGTAGGTATTGCTGTAATAAAGCCAATGCATATGTTATATCTAAAAAATCTCACTGTGACCCAAAAATCTGTGTAACTGGGAGGTTTGTTTTGGTTTTTGTTTTGTTAGGGGTTTCCTTTGTAAACGTGAATTTTGTGTGGAACTCACAACTACAATCTGAAAGACTGGTTAATCCATCAAAACCATAGCTATTCCTCTTGGTAGTTTTGGTAGGAGACTTTTATTTATCTTCTAGGCAGCTTAGAAATTGCATTACTTTGAAGTCTAAGCTACAGAAATCTAACAGGATATCAAATACCTGACCTTACTCTGGACTTCCCAAGGCTTTGTGATAGCTGACAAGTCACAGGCAGTCATCATCATGGCCCTAAAAACAGGAAAGAAATTAATTTATTCCCTATTTATTCAGGCTCAGGACCCTCACACCCCTGTACTGTATCAGGTGTCCCCTGGCCCCCACTGAATTGATAAATAAAGAAAGATGTGTTGCTGCAACAGCCCTGGTTCTGACTGGAACACTCATCAAAGGTTGCTCTCTTGATTAAAGTGGAATTATGATGAGGAACTACTTGCTTCTGGCACTAAGGTATTTGCTGCTTTAGTCACTGCTGGGCTGAACTCCGTGACTTTGGAGTAACACCTTTGGCTCCCTCATGGGTGTGTAGCCGTGCGGTCTGCGGTGGGGTTGTGCGAGCACTTCATCACCAGTGTAGGGTGTCCTGCAGAGTGTCTGTCTGGCCACAATAGCAGCATTGTGCAACTCAGATCCGTTGCCACTGGGAAGAACAGCTAATAGATCGGATGTCCCTGTTTGTGGCCCACGGGGTGACCTGGTAGTATTTAATCAGAGTATTTAACCACAGTATATAACCTGGAGTACATAACCAGAAAGGATCCTGCATCTCCTTAGGAGTACGTGACCAACATGACACTTATTTGGATGAAGAATCATTTTAATCTTTTTTTTCCCCTGGGTTTTTTTCCTCTCCTTCTCCAGAAGATCAGATCTGAGAGGCCAGTAATGCATCGCTTGCTGACTTTGCACTAAGTGCAGCACAAAGTGTGCGGTGGAGCTCTCATCGGGTGCCCACATCACTAACCTTTCCCCAGAGCCAATTACTCACATGACAACCTCTTTCTTTGTTGTCTCCAGAGACAAATACTCAGTCCAGGCAGTCACACTGTCATAGGTCTTAGACTCATCAACGATCTTTTGGAACATCGTTCTCTTTCTTTGGGGGGGGTGGGGGAGCAAGGTTAAAAAAAAAAAAAAAGAGAGAGAGAAAAAAAAGAAAAATCTATTAAACAAGGAAACAAATATGTTAAAACCATGTGGCTGATCCTGGTATTGGTAACCCTTCCAGAAGGGTTTCCAGTAGTTGCTATCCTGGCGCTCACGTCCTCAAGGAAGCCCCCAACAAAACCAAGAACCATCATCTGCTCCCTTAACTATGGTAAATGCCTTAAAAATAAGTACGGTGGAGAGACATGAGCAGGTCCTTGAAAGTATGACCTCCTGCAAGTTATGTCAGCTGAGAAATGCTTCCACCTTTGTTGGCAGTGCAAGAAGTCTTTTTCCCGAAATGTTAAGCAAACTGCAGAAACCTAGAGCTAGCTGGAGTATTTTTAAAGCCACCTGGCTTCATATACTTAGTCAGGCATTGTTAGCCTTATTCATATAATCTAAATATATATAGGGAATTCTGAGGAATGGTTCATACACAATACACCCTTGTTTGGAGTGGCATAAGATCTGGAGAAACCTGATGTTTCAATATTAGCAGAGAAAACAGTTAGGCCGTATCACAAAGTGACTTGTGCATGTGTTCTCTCATCAGTAATCCTGTGTCTTAGCTCAAACGGGCCTTTGCTTGCAGTTCACTTTGCCCAGGGAGGGCAAGGACCAGTTTGTTCCCAGCTGGTGAGGAAGTGGTGGTATATGGATAGATGGTGCCATACAGATATTGCATGTCCGCGGTAAGAGTTCTGGGTATTCCAACCTCCCTCAAATTCCTCTTTTTTGGACTGTTTAAATTTTGTGTGATTACACTGCAGTGCAAAACACAGAAGCAGTCTCTGGTCTTGACACGGTATTTTGAAAGCACATTTTGAAAGCTCCTTGCTAATTAGGAAGTTATATATCATTGAGTTTCAGCCTTATGTCCCAGAAAGTCAGCACACGCTGCTCCAAGATTTTGGCTTTTTTGGCCCTTGGGTGTGAAATAGACTATGAGCTGGACATTCACCTACAGTGAACTACTTGTTATTTGTGTCATGCCGCTCTCACAGAGAAGTTAGTATAGGTCTGGCCAGGCCTTTTGCCATTTAGGCGTCTTTTCAGAGCTGAAATGCTAGGTAAAAAAAGCCAAACCAAAACAATCCTGACATTTCTTCCCATAGGGGATCACATAGTCCTGCCTCGTTGGAAACAGAGAGTTAAAAAGTCATGTAGATGATTTAGTTGAGTAGAAGTTCAAAATTCTTTTGAATGATTTGAGTTCTTCCACCAGCTCTGAGGTCAGTATGAAGGGCAGCCTCCCAGAGCCAGTGTCTGTGACGAGAACTGCTGCACAGGTGGGTGACTTTCAGAGCAAAGCATCACATTTGGCCTTTGTGAAGGGCCAGCTGCTTTCTGCCTCTCACACGCGGCGTACGTGACCGACTTACTTGAAGTAGAGTGCCAGGTCTGTTGCTATAATGGCAATTTCCATCAGGTGAATCACGTGCTCGTGCTGTCTGCGGTTGAGGTTCTGACATATATTCAGTGACTGAAAAGCAAAGGAAAGGGAGTTGCAAAACCCAAGCTCTGTGTTGTTATGAGTTCCTGGCCACCTCCCTTTCCCAAATACATTCACTTTTTTTCTCTCAATAGTTCAGCTTGCTCCCCTCAGGTGCAAGGGGTGTGAGCCCATTCATGGTGTGTGGTGCCGTTTCCCCTTTAGTTCACTGAGCAGGGGGAGGTTTTACACAGTGTCTACACAAACCCCGTCCCCTGACTACAGTGGAAATTTGCCTGAAATTAAAAGTTAGCTGTGAGAATGGGTCAGCCTTGGCCCTGTCAGAGGGGCTACAGGAGAACAACCCTGTATTTAATGTATCCCTATGGGGATAACAATGTGGCTTCTGAAGAAACCAAGTCATGCATTTAGGAAGCCTATGTGCTTTGGTCCCGGCTGGGCATAGAGTCCTTAGGAGATGAGGCAGCTGCAGTTTCTTGGCATCCAAGCCAGAGAAAGGTCTTGTGCTGACAGCTCTGTTGTTAATGAAAAACTTCCCTAAAAGTAAATTATTCATGCCTTTATACTATTGTTCATTACCAACCTCCTCAGAGAGCAAGAATTTTCCAAATTCCAAGTGATGTCTCTCTAAAATTGAGGATCCGTGAAGTTTAGCTAAAGGATTTTGAGATCTGGTTGCATAAAGGAAAAATTGAAGATATTAGTGCAGCACTTAAAAATGAAAAGAAGTGTCTCATTTTGTATTTAATTTCTGTCACACATGTAAGTTCAATTCTTTTTAAAAGGCTTATGAGTAGAACTTTTTAATAGGTAATGACTTTAGTCTAATAAAAGACTTATGTGACATTGCTTATAACTCTTTGGACACTGTGTAAAACAGTCTTCCAACTGCAAATTTCACTCCAACTATTGTTTATCACTGCAGTGTAATTACTCAGCTTAGTAAGTTTCTTTAATTCCTGAATAATTACATGTTGATATCTGGTGATAGGAACAGAAAAACCTGCAATCCTTGGACACCTTCCTAGCTGAAAAACAAGGCCCTCTTGTGTCAAAAACACAAGCCAACTTCACTTAATGTTTTTCCAGAACTCCAGGAAACATAAGACAATACAGCCAGCAAGCGTTGCAGGAGAGCTGTGATCTAGGCAATGAAATTATGCTGTTGTTTGTCTGTAGCTAATGACTGCCTACTGAGAGCAGCATTCTCATAGGTGCTTTGTTTCTGTAGGTGGTGAGGGCAATGCTGTGCATGGTGCTTTCTCCATAGATACAGCAAAAACTGGTCATCTTGTGTCCAGGATGCTTCTGTTGGCATCCTGAGTCTCCTGTAATGCTCAGGATACTGAGTGCCTGCTCTGCACCTGTTCCACGTGGTAATGGTAATGTGGAGTTTTACTTTAACCAAAGGAGGTTTGCCAGGAGGTAAGGAAAGCCCCGGAGAGCACTGCAAATTTTCCCCACTTGCCAAAGCATGAGCCCAAACACTGCAGCAAGCTGAAGAGCAAGGTGACTTGTAAAAGAAGGTTGACACCCTTGTGTGTCAAACAGAGCTGTACTGGAGTTTGGTGTGATCACAGCCTGATTTCATGCCAAGCAGGAGCAACAGAAAGTGGTTTGAAGTGGTAAGAAAATGCTCACTTCATTTGGTAGAGGTTGTTGGTTCCCCTGTGGTCAATATCGTGGCACAGAGCAGCAGTCACCATTGCAAGGGCTTCGAGGTCTGTGTAGTAACGCTTCAGTTTGCCAGTCTGGAGGGAGAGAATTTAAATGCCATGTGTTAGCATCTCTAACAGGAAAAGGTACTGAGCGGTGACTGCTCTGTGCTGGGGGTGTCCTGGGACAGTCCAGGACAACTGAAAATATTTGTGAACTGAAAAGCAATACACAGTAGACTTAGGTTAAAATGGGGAATCAACTGGAAATGAAACATTTCAGACTCAGGCAGGCACATCTGTAGTGTTTATCTGCTTGATGCACGCCTGCAGGGCTGGCTACCCACTGCCATAGAAGCCGTGTGCCCTAGGATTCACCCAGGCTGTCCTAAGTGCCCCTCCCAGTCGCTGGACACAAAGTAGTTTGGCAATCTTTCTGGGCAATGTGGTTGTCACACTGAATCACCCAAAGGATTGTCCAGGGGTGGTAGGCATATGTCTGCTGCCAGATGTGCGGGCAGATGTGTGGAACCATCTCCATTGGTTCCTGGCTGGCCAGTCCCTGGTGTGGAGCAGCAGTCTGACACCTGTTTTTCTCGTTGAGGTGCCTGTTGCCCTGAGGACCTGTGAGAAATGGCACTTGCCATGTTCACACTGGCAATTAGACTTGCACCTGTGTCTGTCCTGGGTGGAAATGGAAAGCATGAGGTTGTGTCCATCCCAGCCAGCTGACTTCAGTCTGGCTCTTACTGTCAGAATCTACTGGAAGAATGGAAGTCCTGTAGTCTCTCTCCTCTGCTCTGCAGAAGGATTTAATCTGGAATCTGTTCAACACCATGCACATCTGTATCTAGGAGAACTAAAGCTCTCCATTCATTGGCCAATCCTGACCAAAGATTTCTTCACGTGTAATGCAGTGACCGTCACTTCAGGCGAATGGAAACCTTGTTTAGCAGGACCCGTGCTAGAGGTGACAAACCTTTTTCCTACACCAGTATTCAAAGGGAGTCCTGCATATTTCCTGGGTGCAACAGAAGCCCTGCTGTAACTAAAGCTGTGCTGCAGAATTAACCAGAGTGGTGTCACCTTACCATCAGGAGCGTGAACATGGTCTGAGCAACATTGAAGCCATGACGCCAGTTGTGGTAAGTTATCTTCCGGTAGCCTTTGCTGACGGAGTACACAAACCTTACCAGAACCTGCCGGGGGGAAGAGGATGTTAGCCTGGGTGATGGTGCTGCTGCCTGCTTATCTTGCCATAAGGGTCATGTGCAGGAATCATGGATGAGGTTCAAACCAGCCCTACAGAGGTGGGCCCAGAAAGGGATCAGAAGCTGTAATATCATCAGGCTACCCTGACAATGTTGTTAGAATAAAGCCTAGTACAGAGCAAAAGGGGACACTAAAATATAGCTGTTTTCTAATCTCTCTCTCTCTCTCCTTTTTTTTTTTTTAAAGAAAAATAAAATCATAGAGATGCTTGTGTGGTAAACAAGAATCAGCTCTGCCTCGCTCATAAGATTTGTCCCTTTGTCTTGTGGTTCATTAGTACTGATATCTCTCTTCAAGAGATGTGGATCCATAGATGTAGAGATGAATGACATTTATACCACCTAAAGAATTACAATATAGGGCATTAAACAGAAAACTGTTTTTTTTTTCCTTCTGCAGTCTACTTCTCCATGTGTACTACCTCTTGTAGCTATGCAGGTTTTCTCATTAAAGAGCAAATTATTTGTGAATGAGTATTCATTTCTTAACATCTCAATGAGAATTACTGCTTTTCACACCTTTTTCAGGGCTTAGCTGCTCTGGAGTAAGTATTCTGAATATTTTTGACACTGACATTCCACACGTAAGAAGCACAGAGCTAATTCCCATCACCTCCCTGCCGGTTGCCATCCTGCCTTTCCGGGGTGTAAACTCTTCCTGCAGTTACCGCCAGATCCCACTAGATGGAAATCGACTTCACAAGATGTGCAGAGAAATCCCTTGGGGAGCAGCAGAGCCGCTGAAACGCCGGTTTCGCAATTCCCATAGGGTTTTGAACTGCAAAAGTCGTGAGTTCGCACGTCGGGGTCCTTGTTCCCACGGGGCCACACCATTCCTGTCGGCAGACTGGTGCCGACTGCGCCAAATGAAGGCACATCCGTGTTTGCAGGGGGATGACAAACGAAGGGACTCGGCAGGGCGGGTTTCAGGGCATCTTGGCTGAAGGCTGCAGGGTGCACAGCCCAGCAGAGGAGACAGGCACACGGGTAGGCACTGCCCGTGCTGCTGCTGGGATGTGCTTTCACACTGCGGCTGTGAGTGGCGTTGGATACAGAAAGTGCAAGCAACATTTTTCGGGGGCCACCACCCATCCGTGTAGACCTCATAGCAAACCCGCATCTGTGGCAGGCACTGAGGAGCAGAAGAGAGCAGGAGAGCCCAGCTTTATGCTCCAAGCCCACACGAGAGACCATTCCTGCCCTCAGCAGGGCGAGGGGGCTCCGGACACTGACCCCCTCCCTGCAAGCCCCCATGAGCCCAGTCCTGTGGCTGCTCCGTGAGCTGTGCTGGGCACACACGGGAACCTCAGTCCCAGCACCAGCATGGGCGAGTCTGCTGTACATCCAAGATAGGAGATCCTAGCTTTTGCCAGCTCATACCTCCTGCGGGATCTGGAACTTCTTCACCACGCCAAGCTCGTAGTACATCTGAATGCCACACTTCACCAGCTCTAGCTCGGTGCAGTCAAAATCAGAGAACCTGAACTCATAGATTTCGAACTTAGTGGGCCCCGGGAGCTCTTCTTTCTGTAAGAGAGGTGGACTGGTTTGTTGCTGTGCTACTTATGTCATTCCTAAGCTTTGCTAAATAAAATGTATCAGTCGGATGCTGCTTTTCTTTTAGAATATAACACATAAATAGACTGAAATTGAGCTTTTCATGATAACTCCATTAGTGGAGGAAGAGGGAGGGCAGTTTTGGTCAAGTGCAGGAAATATTGTTTGTTTCCTGTTAAGCACTTGATTTGATATAGTTTGAAGACTCAGAATGGGGGAAGACTTAAAGCCCTCTGTAATTACTCCGAAGAACAAAATGCATGACAAGCCAAGGTGGCTGACATGTTTCCAGATGGACTTGGAACCCCTTGAGATAAAGTGGCAGAGAGCAGGGACTCACCAGGAGCTGTGGAAGGCGCTTGCTGAGACACAATAATAATAATAATCTCAAACTCACGGAGCAGAGGAGGGCAGGGCATGCTTTGCCTTCACCCTTCACCAGGGATCAGCATGCCAGCGCTGGGAACTCTTCCCTACATCTGTGCAGGCAATATTTGCTTGCCAGGGCTGTTCGTTCCAGCAGTGCATTGTTCTTACCAGAATGCTTGCCAGCTCCTCTTCGTCACACTCACTTGGCTCCTTCCCCAGCTTTTCTCGTGTTGGCTGCAGAGAGCAAGGGTGTGTTAAGCAGACAACTGAACCCCACTGGACTTTGCACTGGGCAGCTGTGGGGCAATCTAGGGCAGCTCTCATATGCAAATTGTGCTTCTTTCCCGAACCTTACTTCAATTTCTTGTCTTTCAACACATTTTTCCTGGTAGTGTTCTCCCTCTCCTCGATTTTGTTTTGTGTTTCCCTCACTTGCAAATGTCCCCCTTAGAGCCAGTGTCACAGCTGGGTCCTCTAACTTCACATCCTCAGCACTAAGGACGCTTTGAGGAATAAATCAGTTTCTGTTCCACCCCTACAGACCTGCCCTGAGTAGCACCTATGCAAGCCCACCTCCAAGGCTAGCTTTGCTGAGGAAATTAGAAGGAACATAGTGGCACAGTGGGGCAGACCACGGAACAAAAAGAAAGACTTGTTCTGCCCCTGTGCAGTTACTAGGGCCCGGGTGCTGCTACCACATCGTGGTGGCTGGAAGCATTTCTGTGAAATGGGAGACCTGTATCTGTGCCAGAAGTAA
This sequence comes from Mohoua ochrocephala, assembly GCA_013398855.1. Taxonomy (NCBI): domain Eukaryota; kingdom Metazoa; phylum Chordata; class Aves; order Passeriformes; family Acanthizidae; genus Mohoua; species Mohoua ochrocephala. Next base: position 59,218 of record VZTA01003107.1, on the reverse strand, counting down.
TGGGCCAGGCCAGTACTTGGGCGCGTGCTTCACGTTGCGAGGCATTACCAGAATTTCCTGGATTTCGTCCTTGTCACATTTCACGTGGTAGAGCACCATGTCCTGAGCAATGTCCTTGCGGTTCTCCAACTTGTTCATCTTATCGTACGTGTCTGTGTTGAGAACAGACCAACCCAGGAACTGCGTCAAGGACTTGGTGAGGGGAAGAGAAGGACAGAGTGAAATAGCCGTAACATCTGTTCCTCAAAGACACAGCATTCTGACACTGTATGATATGATACATTTTTAAAGAACCACAAGCTCAACTTTGGCCACAATCCTAGCAATGAGCAGCCATGTCTTTGCTCCCAGCTGCAACTTGCTCCTCAGCAAAGCGGCTCCCCAGCAGTTGAATCTGCCCGAGCCTTGAGAGCATCCATGCTGTGGAGGCTGAAGGACCCTCTGTCCAGTCCAGGGTACAGAAGACTATTTCTGTGTTGCTGCAGGTGGAAAGGTTCCATGTGTGTGGAAGGGTTCCGTGCCTGTGGAAAGGTTTCTGTCACAATGGTGACAGCAGGCCGGGAACCCGCATATCAAAGGAGAGCAAGGTGGTCTCATCACCTCTCACGTGTATTTACTCACATCCTGTGGTTGCTTTCAACTTGTTTGTGCCCAGTGGCCAATTCAAACCGAATTTTTTTGCACGGTCTTTTTGTTTGATAATAAATGTCTATTTCAGGATATGTCCCGATTGATAACAGATGCCAAGGGCTAAATACTTGTATTTCACTGAAACTAGCACAGGAGCTTTTCTAAGCAGCAAGGTCTTTAGTCACAGCCATTGTTGGTAGATTCAATAGCTGGCCTCCCTTTGTATCCTAGCTGCATAGACAGTTTCTCTGTAATTTTTTGAGGGACTTGCCCAGCCAGTGAGAGCCAGTGGTCAGGTGTGTGAACACAGGTGAGAATGGTTGTGTTGGCACACAGCAGCTGCTCGTGGCTAGGTGTACAACCCAAGAAGGCTGAAACAAAATCACACGAACACAGACAGGTTTCCCAGACCAAACTCCCCCAGTATTTAAAAAGGTTGCTTTCAAAATTTTCAAGCCAATGTAGAACACCCCTCTTACCAACAAAGATACCCAGCTGCAAAACACTAGGGATGCTTTGCAGGTGTACACGGAGCAATAGTGACCTCTTCAACCGTATGAATTTCTTCCAGCAAGAAACTATACCTCCATGAGGGTTTCATCCTGTTCATCAAACGGTTTCCCATCTTTTCTGTTATAAAATGTGACAACGCCAACAATTTCTTCCCTTTTATTCACTATTGGCATGGAGAGAACGTTTTTGATAGTCCATCCTGATTCATCTAGAGGACCTTCCTTGAAGCAACAGCAAGCAGAAAGACATCATGCACTTAGCATCTTTTCTGTACGCATGAGCACTCCAGTTTTACATAAAGACTACAAGAAAAAGAAGTATTTATATGCCTAATATTGACTCTGCATTACATTTCTGCAAAAAAAAGTTGAATCCTTGATAGAACTGGAAGTTTTCACGATACCTGGAAGTTAAACATCTCATCTGCAGCAGCATTCATAATGTTGCAAATCTAGGGGATCACACAAGAGAAAAAGCATTACGATGTGGGCAACGAGAAGTTTAACTCCCAAAACAAAGGGCTGAATTGCTGAGGGAGCTGCATGAGTATTATTCATCTCAGAAAGACTTGATGAATCCTAGGTTAAGTACTTACAAATCCACTTTCAGCCACATAGGCTGGCAGTCCAGTAACTAGTGCCCAGTGATCCGGGGTAGGATTTCTAACAAAAGAAAAATGCATAAGGGAAATTAAAGATCTATATTTACCGAAGAAAGATCACGGAGCTGAAGTGTGTTCAGCTGTTTGCATAGTCCAGGTGGACTGTGCAAGAGAGCTGGAACCCCCAGTCCATGAGCGGTCCTGTTACTTTCAAAGGATCCATGTGCACAAGCAAAAATTTTCCAAAATAAGTAGACACTTTCCCTTCAAGGATTCAAGACAAAACAACTGATAAAATATCGGTTTGCAGAGACTTAACAAAAACTCATTCCTGAGACTGCAGGCCCTGTTTCAGGCCTTCAACACGGAGAAAGATAAGAGGAGATTCCTGGCTAAGGGTGTCTGCCAGCCTGAACTTTGAACGCTGCTGTACCCAAGAAATTAGGGCCTTTTTGCAGCACATGCACTAATGTAAAGCAGTGTTACCAGAACTGGGCAAAACCCCTCTAATGCCAGATTTGCCTAAGCTGCCCAAGGCTCCTCTGAGAAATTCAGTGGCAAGAAGAGAGGGCAGTTCTCAGAAAGAGGGAGTCCCAGAGTGTCAGGAGGGGAGAGAAGGCCAGAGGTAGCCTTAAGATGGAGTCAGGGAGAGAAGCGAGGAAGCCTCAACACATGGGCATCCTTGGGTGGGGCTCACCCACTGACACAGGGAAGGCATGGAGGAGAGCAATGCCTCTGCCTGGCAAAGAGAGTGGAAAACTGCAGACAGTCAAGGCAGCTCACTTCTGCATCTAAAAAGAGTCACTGGTTGCAGTGAATTTTGGAGCCTGACTTCCAAGTCAAGATCCCAATGAGGAAATCTTTATCCCACAGAAATGTGAGTTGAAGCGCACCAACTTACATTCTGACTCTCAGTGTTCTGTCAGTCCTTTGCATTTCTCCACATGGATGTCTTTAAACTATGGGGAACCTTGTTTTCAGATACACCCCGTGTCAGTACCTAGCATACAGGGACTGGGCACTTACGGGATGACTTTGATGTCTTCTTTTCCATGTAATATATAATCAATGACCTTGTAAAAGACTATTTCCTACAAGTAAAAAAAAAGAGTGGTGTTAAAATGAGTGGTGAGGCAATCCATCCAGACAGGAGAGAGTTGAAGAAATCTTGTTTTCACATACCCTGCCATCCGGGGTTCGAGGTCCTGAGTAGGGGGGTACCTCTCCCAACAGGACTGGCCACAGGTCGAAAAATTCCTGGTTTTAGAATTAAAGAAGCATTTTTAGAGTAGAAAAGTGCATTCTGTCTCGAGCCTCAAAGTAACCATTGCTCTACAATGCTGGGTTTGGTGTTGTGTAAACAAGGCATGATATAATAAAGCTAATTCAATACCAGGCAGCAGAATGATACCCAGATATCCAAATCTAGACGTGTCGGATGCATTTATAGGTCTGGATACGATCATATACTGCCTATAGACGGAGCGCTGATTCATTCAGCGAACAGGGAGTACTGGCTGTACTCAGCAAACAGCTCTGACAATGTTTTTATGTTCTTCATTTTCCAGAGTGTGACTATAGGCTGACCTACTGCTTGCCAGATTGAAGAAGTGAAATACTTCTTTTGCTTTTTTTTTCTCTTAGGCTACATTGTAATGTTGATCGAAATGTCTTTAGCTTACTCTGGTGATCTTTTAACACACTTCTTCACAAGACAGCATGCTGCAGGAGCTCTGTCAACAAGACAGTCAGCCTGACCACAGGACAAACAGGGCTCCACTGGCAAGGATGCTGAGTAACCCCAACATCACGTTTGCCAAAGCTGCAAACAACCAGACCAAATCAGAGGTAACTTCAATTCTGTCAGCTTGTTTTCATGAAGCCAAATTTCATCTAAAGCCCTGGATATTGTGAGCATGAATGAGTCCTTGAGGAAGGTGGCTGCTTTGTTGACAGGGGGTTTCCACAGGTGTCTCGTTACACTGCTGATACCCACAGACTTTGTGAGGTTTTGTTTGTGCTGCAGGCTTTGACCAGGGCCGCCACAGTCAGACACATCTTCCCCTCCTACGTCTTCCCAGCCTCAGACAGTCCCATTCCAGTGATAAGCTCTTCCCCTTTCCTCTGTTTTCATTAACCCATTATCTCAATCTTTGCACAATAAACAAAAATGCCAACCAAAGCAGAAATAACAGCTCAAAGTTAGCTCGCGCTTTCACTGCCTCAGTGAATCTTGTCTGCACGCATCACCCCTCGGTGGACAGCAGCAATCAGAAGGCTGCACAGCACACACTCGCCTTCTGCTTTGTCATGTCCAGGAGCCCGACCGAGTACCGGTCGCAGTTCAGGTACGCCCGCACTGTGTAAAAGGCCTTGTGGAACTGCCTCTCAATGTCCGTCAGCTCCTCGAAAACCTTGTTGGCTGACCACAACAGCACCTGCAGGAGAAAAGCAAAATGTAAGCACAGCCTTTCTCAGAGAGATGGGCTTCCCAAATGTTGGGCTACAGTTCCTGAAAAGTGCAGGAAACCTACACTGCTTGCTCACGCTGGGAATTACCATGGAGGAAGAGTCAGGTCATAATAGTGTTGTGTAGGAGTCAAATGTTACCCAGA